>VZTJ01005188.1:624886-673506 GCA_013397795.1 Orthonyx spaldingii | reverse complement strand
TTTTTTTTTTTTTTTTTTTTTTTTTTTTTTTTTTTTTTTTGGCAGCCATCTGATGTGCCCAGCTTCCTTGGCTTGGGGAGATGGGACTGCTGATTCCCGAAGTGGTCAGGAGGGAAGAAAGTCAACAACTTGGTCCCCTGCCTGCCTGCGGGGGTGGTGGGGCTGGCAGGGTGGCTGGCCAGGTGGGTGGTGGTGGCACGTGGTGCCTTCTAGCTTTGTACACCACCGGGAGAAAATTTGCCCAGCACTCTCGTTTGCTCATTCTTACATGGTGTGAGTGGCCAACTGACAGAGAGGGAACAAGTGCGAGTTTTGGTATCTTGGTAAAATGTTCTGCAACCTTCCAAACGTGCCCTCCCTGCACACCTAGAGCCAGGGAGCAGCGTTCAGCCTGCACTGTGCTTGTCCCACATCCCTTTTGGGTGTCAAGCACAGCAGACCTTGGGACTTGTTTCCTTAACCCGAGTGAGCACATGAAACCAAAGGTGTGGATCCAAAAAATGCTGACCTAGCAAGAGCAAGTTTTACTATGAGAGCAAGTATGCTTCACTGCTATTGTGTTTTACCCCTTAGTTGTGCTCAGTGCTGCTGGAGCCCGCTGTGCTGCCTTTGGCTGTGACACTTCTGTATGACCACGGGCCTACGAGTGGTCTTCAGCATCTCTTAGCAAGCCCTGCCTGTGGAAAGAGAGGCAACAGCTAAAATTAATTTGGCTCTGCCCACAACATCGGGGGTGATTTACTCCCATCTTTAGTATTTGAAGTCAAACTTAATGAAGATAGATATGTTGACTCCTCTCCTTATTTAATTTATTGCCTTTTCAGCCTGGGTGTATCTGTTAAGACATATATTTGCATTGCTACCAGAAAGTTGGCAGTATGGTTAATTTTTCTGTTTTATACTTGATATTAAACTGCTACATGGCTTAAAACACCTGGAGAACACAAATCAATCTTTTAGAAATATGCTAAATAACATTGTTTATTAAGATAAAAAGCGCATTAAAAGGGAAAAGGAAGATGCTGCCCATGCTAATATAGATGTGGAGGAGTGTGTGTTAACCCCCAGCAAACAGTGCTGCGCATTAGCTGGGGTACAGGCACGGGTAGGTTTGGTAGGTGCTGAGGATGTGGAGCAGGGAGGGTGGTGAGCAGCTTGGCTGCCTGGTGCTGTCCCCTGGCACCCCTGCCCACGGCAGGCAGGGTCACACGGCTGCTCCTGCCCGGCACCGCAGCACCGGGCTCTGCTCCCAGCACTTCGGTTTCAGCATAGCAAGGGCTGCCTGCTGGGGAGCAGGGAAGGGGGATTTCTTTAAGGTTACAAACTGTTTGTTTGTTTGGGTACTTTGGTGCTTTTAAATTTATTATTTATTCCTTCTTGTCTATTAAGTTAAAAGTGTGAATGTTTAGCAATGATAGGGTGGGGAACCACTTGAATCACTGTTGCAGCTCTTGAAGGACAATATTTCTGGTTTTGAAGCCTTCAGTTGTCAAAGCAGGACAATGCAGGAAAATCCATCTGCACCAGGTGACTATCCTGCCTTGCCATCCCAGCTGTAAATTGAAGTGAAAATGATCCTGTGTCCATCTCCAATTTCTGCCTGTCAGGACCCACTGTGTGTCCATAAACCCTCTCATTGGGAAAGCTGACAGTAGCCAGGAAATGACTTTTAAGTTTTGAAGAGTATTAGTTGACAGTGTAAAACCTGATTGCTAAATAAAAAGTTCTAAATAGATCCCCAAATCAGATGCTCTCTGCTAGGAAAAAAAGAAAAAAGAGGTTGCAGATATGTGTACAAATACACATAAACACCTAGATATATTTCTGCTGTGAATCTGTGATACCTCCTAAACCAAACCCCAAACAAGTACATCATGTTACCAAATGCCTGATTGGAGACACCACTGAGCTGATACATATTAGAAAAATAATACTCTGGATGGTTAGCACAAGAAATATCCATGTTTGGGATAGATTTAGCTGTTTTCTTAAAATAGGGTGAAAATTATCAGTGAAAGCTTTGACATCTAATAGTGGTTCACCCTTCCATGCATGCACATTCACTGTGGCTCTTGAACATCTGTCCTTTCATCTGTTCCCATGCTGGACACACAGACAAAGGTGGTGAGTGTTGCCCAGGAGTGATAATGTCCTGTGGGGGTGGGTAGAGGAAGGGAGGCTATGAAGAATGTTTTTCTCCTCGGGTTTGTGTGTTTAAATGTAGAGCACAAGAGGTGCTCTCTCTCCAAAAGTACAGTTGTTCTCTCTTGTGATTCTCCCTCTTCATGGGGCAGCCACTGTGCTGTGGGTAAGTGAGGTTGGGTGGTCAAAGTGTGTTTATAGTCAGTGTTTCCTGTTCTTGTTAAATATGCAAATGTTGGATTTAATTAAATGAGAAATAATTTTTATTAAGAACTATCTATGCCTCCAGAAACAGAAGGCCTTCAGGATTAAGCTCATGATAAAACATGAATAATGGAGAGATTATTGTATTGGGGCTTTATTTATTTATTTATGTTCTTTAGAAATGAATCTTATGCTAGATTGAGTAAGTGTCAGCACTGTGTTTTCTGGAACTGGGATCTCTGGGCAGGACCTGCTCCTGCAGAGGCTGTGTGTCTCCAGGTAGCAGAGATCAGCGGTGTCAGGAGGGCAGCACCACCACTGCCAAAAATGTGCTTCCTTCTCCTCCTCACGGGCACTTAGGAAAAGCTGAAATTGGCCTAATGAGGGTGGGCAACCAGGAGCTGCTTCTGGGAAGCACCAAGAGCATCCAGACTGGTAAATGATTTCAACAGGATAAACACATCACTTTCTATCAGTCTCTTCTCATTTGGGAGTGGGTCCATCTTTTCTTCCCTCAGTTAAGCTCAATTAAGTGTAGAGAGACAAGATCCATCCTTTTCATCTCTAAAAGTTGCAGAATAAAAATGAGGCAGAGAGGTAAGCTCTTATTTTTCCTGTATGCCCTGTGGGACGTTTTCAGAAAATGTTCATAATATATGTGTAAGCTGCTTTCCAACTCACTGGTAAATGATTTTACTTCTCCAGCTCTCAGATTTTATTAAATTTGAATTTTTGTTCTCATTTCAGTCCCTAAAAGTGGAAAAGACTTTTTTGAAACCACACGCTTTCTAGCACTTGAAATAAATTATTTCCAATCCCTATTACGTTAAAAATAAAATAATCTGACTTACATATGTGAATTGGACTCCAAGGTTTAGGAAAACATAGAGTGGTAGGAGGCAATGGCATAAATTGCTGGAGACTAATTCCATGCTCTGTATTTAAAGTTAAATATTTTGTGAGCATGTGGATCCTATAGCTTGATCAAAGCTGTACATTATGCTCTGTGAATGAAGAGTTAGTGTTAATAGCTGGGGTAAAACATGTTTCTAGCTTTGCTTTTTTTCAACAGTCAAGTAAAAATTCTCCTAATGTTTTATTACAGCAAGAGTTGTATGATATTTTTTCTTTCTCGTTAAATTTCTGTGCTGTTTCCGCCCTCTCCCCTAGTGGCAATGTTGAATCTTGTTTTATAAGAGAAGGATCATTACATATAATCAAGCAATTTAAACAAACGATCTCTTAGCTCAAGGAGACATATACTGTAATATAAACTTGCTGAAATGAAAAGCTGCTGTTCCAAACCATCACACTGTATTTTTGAGTTATTAAAAGCTCTCTCATTTTGGTTTTGGAAACAGCCCTGGCTGCCAGAAGTTTGGGGGTTTTCATTGGTCCCTAACCTGTTGGCTGGTGCTTTGATGACAGCACAACAGTGATGGAGACATTAATCTGTCTTGTTCCCAGTTAAAGTTTAAATGATGTTAACTTGCTGTCTTTGAAAAATGCGGTCCTACAACCCCAGGTGTGTCAGCACACTGCAGCTAATGACCCTTCAGAAGGTGTTATTGCCTACAAAGCCACTTGTGGTTGCTTATTTTCAAGTGGTATGGGCACACAAGGCCTATGGAAGGTGCCCTGCTGCTGGAGCAAAAGGGCTTTTTGAAAGATATCACTTAAGTTACGGATTTGGAAATACGGTAGTTTGGTTTCTTCACATGTAGCTGTTGTATGAGGGAGCAAAAAACAATGTTTGGCAAAAGTGTAGCCAACTTCAGCCATTCATTCCTGTTCTTCTTCACGGGACTGTCTGGTGGGACCTCCAAGGTGTGGGGAAGGAAGGGTGAAGCTGGAAAGGGGATGCTGAGGGTGAGCTGATGTACTTCCTGCCAGCCCTGGAGCTGTTTTTCAAATTCTCCTCTCCCCTTTTGGTAATTTCAGAGCATGCGTCACATTTCTGAGGGTACTCAGTAAGCAGCTGGGCTGTACATCATTACCCTGCTGCCTCTTACGGTATCGTTACTTCCACGTAAATAAGTGGTGAGTCTGATTAGAAGAGAAGGCTTCACTCCAAATTCCACTGACTCCAATAGTCCAAAACCAGACTTTTAAAAGCAATTTCCAGGTTCAGCTGAGTTAGGTTAAGTGTGGTTTTTTAGGAGAATGATTTGTGGTCTTGAAGAGCGTTTATCGTATGGGCATAGATGTGGAAAAACATATTTTTTAATCAAAAGTGCACAAACTTACTTAAAATGCAAGTGTGAGTGAATGTCTGTAGATCATTATTTTAAGAGCAGGAGATTTTTTTCCTCAAGGTTCAAGGAATTAGAGCAAGTATTAGCTCTGTCAGGTGTTCTGTACCCTGAAGAGATGAACAAAAATGTCCAGGCTCAATTCCTGCTTCAACAGGAGCCACTCACATGTCCTATTTTTGAAAGTCAGTTAGTAATTCTCGTGCCAAAAAACCAAACCCTGACTTTTAAGTTGGACTTAACATGCTGTATAATGTTAAATACCTTGAGGTCTCAAGATTTCTAGTCTTTTATATGTTGGAGCTGTTGTTGAGCAGACGTGGAGAATATGCTGTTAGCTGTGAGCAGTCAGAAACCAACACATCCACCTTGGTGCCAGGCTGTCTGTTGAAGTGAGAAATGTGCAAGTGCAACGTTGCTCATATTTGAAGCAAAAAGTTCCTAGTTTATCTGAAAAGATGTGGAAGAACACACTCCATCCCCCCGAACTTGAATCCAGGAGATGATCTCAGTGGTCTGCAGGGAAATGCAGGCTGAGGTGCGCTCAGGGGTGCCCAGTGCAGTGAGTAAAGCTGTGGCAAAGAGCTCACCAACAAGGTACCAGCACTCACCAGTGCACAAGGCAGCCTCTGGAATGGGAAGAGCGGGGGGACAGGGGCATGATCAATCCTCCCTGAGTGTAACAGAATTGCAATGACTATGGCATGCATTCAAAAGAAACTTTTTGTCTGCTGCTTCCTGGACAGACTACCACAAAACCTCGCCTGAACAAAAAAGAATGATTTCGTGTTTTTAGACGGATTGCTTGCATGATGGAGGAGAAAGGACGTCTGCGCCTTTATCGATCACGGGGTTGGCCTTCTGATCAATAGGAAGTTTTATGTACACTTGAGTGACATCCACCCTAAGAGCCCATCCCTGAAGCCAGTCAGCACTAATCCAACGGGGTGGTTCCCAGCACGCAGCCGTGTCCGTAACTCGCGCAGGAGGGACGGCGGTGGTTGATCCCTCTCTGCCGTGGAGCTCTTCAGGCCGTTCATTTGTCAGAGTGCCTCAAAGTGGTTTCTGTACGGATGCAGGCATGGCCAAAGCAGGACTGTGCCACGAAACATGAGTAAGCATGGACCGAGCATGAACACAGCTTTCATTTACCATACGATTTCCATAAGATTCTACCAGGAAATCAAGAAAAAACCAAGCAAAGTCTCATTAACAGGGAAAAATAGAAGTGCGGGCAGGAAACAGATTCAGCTGTCATAAAAATTTGTAGAGGAGCTCTGCTTCACTGGCCCTTTGGCTGCGGATGAATTTTGCCCGGGAAAAAAAGCATTAGTTCAGTTAAGTAGCCCTGTTTGTCTTGACTGTAAATTAATTATCTGAGCATTTTTCATAGCAGTTAGGTTGGAAGGAAGTTCTTTGTTTTCAGAGGTAGGTGTTTTTGTACTTTTTTTTCTGTCTTGGTTTGGCTTTTATTTAGGGAAGTCGGGCTATTTTCATTCTTCTTTCAAGTCCCGTTCATTTAGTCCACTGAAATTTAAATACAAAACTTTATGCAAGTTGTATTTCTTAAGTAAATGTCTATCAACATACGGGCTTGAGCCATGTGTGGAAATCCCCACACCCTGTTTCCCAGGCTTAGCAGCACTTGTAGGAGGCAGGACCTAGGGTTTTGGCAGTCTTCGTGGGACAGAAGACCAGAAATCAAAACAAGTAAATAAATAGGACAAGGAAATGTTGCAGAACACAAAGCCCTGACAGGAACACTTGTAATAGAGGAGCAGACACAATAATACTATTTGCCTCCAAGAAAAGATATTTTGAGTTAATGTCATTCCTCATGGTCTCTGCCTGTAGGAGAGGGATTTTGACAGCTCTGGAGCCAGAGGCTGAAAGGGCTGGTGGCCTTCTGAAGGGGGATGAGGTGTTCGCTTGTGCTCTCGTTTTTTCTACAAATGCATTGGGAATCACTGTCCCAAGCATTGCATTTACTCTTAAAATGAGCCTTTCCTTTTCATGTCACAGCTGCACATTTGGCTAATTCATTCCCTCCTGGCTCCCCAAAAATTATGAAAATTAGTACTAATGGGACTACTCCAAAGTACTCACCTGACACCTGCCTTGCATTTCTGCGTGGTGGCATTGGCACAAGCATGTGGACACAAGCAAACACGCTCTGGCACAAGCACACGGGCAGGGGACATTTGCAGAAGGGACATGACCATGCAGTGAAAGCAGCTAAACCCCTCCATGGCTGGCTGGAAAACTCCGTGGGCTCCTGGAGGAGAGGTTTGCTCAGGCTTGGGTTTAGTTTTGCTTTGGTTGCATCATGCCTGAATATTCACTCTTGGTGGAGAGCAAGATAAGTACGTGTCCCTTCAGCATTTTATGAAACAAAGTAATGCAGATATCTATAAGTGAGACATGACATGAAGCGTACAGATAGTAAGTTTGGAATAGTTCTGGGAGTTAAGAATTTACATGTCTTTATTAATTATTAGATGTTATTAGTGAGTGACTAAGGAACTGGGAAGCTCTAAGCGTTCTTTTGAAGTAGTGTACCCAAATTAAGCTAAATAAATAAATAAATCTAAAAATGTTGGGGAATGTCTGCTCTAATGAATTTTCTAAATACACAAATCACACTTATTAAATCAGTGGATCTTTTAACTGTAAAAATATTATTACTGTTACACTAGGGAAATCCATTCAGAATTATAAAATATTTGGAAACTCTTTCTATGTTTCATTCCAGTGGAAGGGTTGTACATTTAATAGGAATAGAAAGAAAAAAGTATGATTTGGGATAAAGTTTTAAAAGTCAGCTTTCCCCCTTTCTTTGTGCATGTGTGCCAATTTCCAATAAGAACTGTGTTCTCCTTTTAGTCTTGTTTAAAATAAACTACACATATAACAAGATGTTGAAATTTCTTTATGGTATGTTAGCACTAAGGACAGGTTGTTAAGGGGTTATAAAAAATACTAGTTTCCACTTTATGGTGGTTGTGTTGGTTTTTCTGCAAATTAAAGTTGATGCTACAAAGGTCTATATGTGATCCATACAACTTTCTCTCCCTCACTGTAATTTCTTTCACCTTAATGTGGCCAACAAAGGCTGTCTTTCTAGTGGCAGAATCTCAGCTGAAGAATTCCCCTCAACCTGTGTAATAAAATTCTGCAGTAGAAGAGTGTGGGGCATCCACTCACATGAATCAAAAAGGAGGAGGCAGGATTCTCCATGTATTAGCTTTACTCCTGCTTTTATTTACCCTTTTATCTATATTTCACTTTGCATTTCATACCATTTGTGCGTTCCTTCATCAAAACATTTAAGCTCACGTACAAATAAAAGAGACTTTACTGTTAGTGTTTAAGAGGCAGTACAGAAGAATAGATTGTTTTATTATTAAAATACAATTTATGAACTAGAAATGATCATAGATGCAAATTTATACTTTGCACATTTTTTTTCTTAATAAGAATATGTATATTTTCATCTGGGGAGAAAGCAGCATTAAAATGAGCGAGCCTGGGGAGTATTGCCACACACACAGGCACACACACACATGCATATGCTTGCATACACAAAAGAGCCACAGTGAGAGATTGCTGGGGAAACACACTCCTACCAACGCTGGCTGGCCAGGGCCTGAGCCCCTGTGATGGCCTGGGACGGCAGCACTGACAGCCTGGTGTGCTCAGCGTTTCCAAACTTGGCCTTCCTGAGCAGGGGAAAAGGGGGAAATAACTCCACTCACCAGATGGGCTTTTTCAAGCCCTCACAGCTCTAATTAAAATGGCTGGTCAGGAAAAGCCTTCTCTCTTTTCCTTTTTCTGTGCTACCTATCCTGCAAACATAGTTCACCAATGAAACAACTTCCAGGTTTGAAGGATTTGCAGTAAAAATGGGTGTGTTTTTTTAGGCTGAGGTGTGGAAATCTGGTCAAAGACTTCTTTTCAGCTGTGATTAATAGCCCTGGGTGCTGAATGGGGTATTTGTGGAGGGGAGTGTGATGCTAAACAAAGTGTTTGGTACAGCAGCTCTGTTGCTGCTGGAGCTCGCTGCAGCTGGGATGAGGGCTTTAGGCATAATGTAGTAAAACCTACTTTGAAGAATTATGAAGTAAGAGACTAAAACTTGTGTAAGACTAGAGTTGGTTGCGTGCCTTGCCATTTCATCAGTGCCCCTCAAGGTAGTTGCTTGCTGTTTAAGTAATTTTCTGTTCTTTTTATCATGTTTGCAAGTATGAATTTTTCATCAGCATTAAGCTCTCTACCTCAAACCTAAGCCTGAAAATTGGGGTTCCCTGTCATCTGGAACTGCTCAGATCCTGTGAAATGGGAGATGTCACATTGGCTTCTATTGGGTCTGGATGAAATCAGTAGTGGAAGAATAGCTGTGAAGTGGAACTTGATTTGCGGTGATGGTGAGACGACCTGGAGAGCTGACATCAGCTCCTTGCCAAAGGGAAGGAAAAGGCTACTTGCTGTCCATGGCAGGAGGGTCTGGAGGGATGTGGCTCTTGGTCTGACCACAGCAGGTGGGACAGTGTTGTTTTTGGGAGCTTTTTATTGCAGAACTGCAAGTGGCTGGGTGGATTTGACTAAGCAGAATGCAGAAGGGTGATCCCTACTAGTAGCAATGGGGAGTGGCCTGCAGTTTGAGGCAGGGTGTACTCAGGCTGCTGGTGTACCTAAATCTCTGTGTGCTTTACCAGAGCAAGAGGTAGTGTAAGGAGTTATGGCCCCAATGCTCATCTGCAGATCCGATCTACATCCGTTCTTCCCTGGTTTGGTTCCTGTTTCCATGTATGTAGGTTATTTTCAGAACATTCCCCTTTCTTTGTGTCATTAGCCTGTCTTAGGTGTTAACCTTTCAGCATTCTCATTAGGTGTCTGAATACAGGGCTAGCACATGTGAATTTATTAGGTGTCCTGCTTATAGAGAAACTTTATAGCCCTAATGTAAAAAGAGTGCTTTTCCCCACCTTTCCCCCACCTTTATTTTCTCTTATTTTTTCTTCCCCAGAGAAGCAAAGTTTGCAATAAATCTGGCTTGATGAGACCCTGCATTGTCTATGCAAAGCCCACTATGAATTTCATGATGCTTTGAATTGGTTTTGAAACTTCATTTCATTGCAGCCCTTTTGTTATGTTCAGGAAACAGTCAAGGCCTTTCTGACATCCCTTTGGCCTGTGCCAGCCCTCCAGGTGAACTCTGCCGTGTGCACCTTGTCTCTGCCAGCTGCAGGTTTTGGGTCTGCTGTCTTCCAACACACAGCCCCATGTGTTGGCAAACATTGTCTGGGGTGGTACCTGAGATTTGTGTATCTTCACTTGGTATCTGTGCTCAGAAGTGCATGGGGGTAGCAGAGCCTGCAGTAGTATAGCTTCTAAACCCAGAGTTTGGAGAAAGGTGTAAGATACTGCAATTACCTGAGTAGCACCTTGGTCATTGCACTTGCTGACTCACCTCTGGTTTGTTACTTGCATCATCACCACCATCTTGTCTTTGGGTGAGCTCAGCCTGCTTTTGGCATTTCTAGCAGATCAAAGGATCACTTCACAACTTGCAAATTCGACTCATAGACTTTCAGGTCCTGGCTATGAATTGTAGAGGTGTTAATCTTCCCTTTCTCTACTTTCCTTGCTTCGGTTTTGGTAGGGTTTCAACACATACATGTTTCTGTCATCCAGTTGCATCACAAATGGAACAAGAATATTTAAACCCTTGGTTGCTGAAGTAAAATCTGTGATTTTATGAGCAATGTGGAGAATGCTGGATTCACCTGTTTTGTTTCACTTGAGCTTTAAAGTGCCTGCTTACTCATAGTAGATCTATTTTTGAAAGAAGCTGCAGACACTATGGTGACAGTTGCCTTAGAAATGCATATAACAATGCAGAGAGGAGGGTGCCACAGGCAGATGGTGCTTGCTGTCCCCTGTCCCTGTCCACAGGAGCTGACCCACCCTGCACCCCATCTCCTCGTGTATCTCCACCTCCCTCACCACCTTCTCTGTGCCCCCTGCCTGTGTGTGCTGTGGGCTGGGGCTCAGCCCAGCTGGGGCAGGTGAGGGCAGGGATCTGGATATTCCCATCCATTTCCAGTGGCGCTTATGGCAGATGCTGGCTCTGGGGGTGCAGAATGTCAGTGGAAGCTCTGTGCTGGGCAGGAATAGGTGGGTTGCTTGAGCTGTATGGGGTTCACTCCACCAGTCTCACGGCCAGGGAAACTCCAGGCAGAAAAAGCAGAAGAAACCTCTAAATTCCTGGGCATTTCACAGATTAAATACCATGTATTGCAATTAAAAGGAAAAGAAGAGTCCACCCTGCCCTTTGGGGATTAACATTCAATGACAGGTTATAAGAACCATCAGTAAGAGTATTGATCCCAAATGTATCATGGGGTGTCTGCAGACCCATTTTTAAGAACTACAAGCTTAATGTATTGCATGTATAAGATGTTGATCTTGACGGCAACCTGAAACATTGACTGCTTTTTATTACACCTAACCCTCGTATTTATTTACATAATAGATTTGGATGGGAAATATCTGTCTCCAGTGAAGTATGTGAATTAGAAACACAAAAACTAAATATGAGCACTGGGAATAAATACACCCTGGCTTGTGAGTCAGGTGTGCAGTCTGTGGGAAGGGCTGTGATTAGCCATTATGTATGTCCCACAGTCTTTCTTGTCTTCCTGAGATGAGATTTTTATTTACAAGGCTCCCTTTCTCAGGCTGCAGTTCCATTAAGTTTTGCTGTAGCGTTGGAAGAGGCAGGCCTGTTAGCTGCACACAGATTTACTGTGCGAGTTTAAGCTAATGGATACTTATCAGGCAGGCTGTATTTGGTGATCGTCCATCATTTGCTCATTAAACAGTGTATCTAAGTGATTCTCATTTCCTCCCTGCCATGTCTGGAAAGGAGGAAACTAGACACATTACGATGGAATATTAATGTCCTGGAGGATTTAGCCACCCATAATTAGATCTCCTTTGCATAAACCTGCTAGTGCTACCTTATTTTGTTGTTTGTCTTGCTCTCCTTAATCACCTTCACATCTCTTTCTGTTCCTAACGATCTTTTTTTCAGTTTCCCTTTGTAATTCTGTCCCATTTGTCTCATCCTTCTTCTTTTTCTGTTTTTTTTTTCTTTCTTTCTTTCTTTTTTTTTTTTTCTTTTCCTTGACCTAGTGAGCACAGCAGTCTGGGTTTCCCCACTCCTCCCTCCTTCACACAAAAAGGCTGACTTTGCCAGCAAAACCCACAGTCTCTGCCAAGCTCTATTACTGACTTTGGAGAAAAGCAGCTAGAGAACTTGTGCAAATTTAGGCTCTCAACTAGCTAAATAAGCCATGTCAGTAAACCCTCTTGTCTTATTCCCTGGCCTGCTGGCTCATGAAAGGACTAATACATAACGGTCCTATTTAAGGTGGAAAAAACCCTTTTTGGCCAAGGGCCACCGATGGCTGGATCAGCTGCTCGCTCAGGAGAGAACAGGGAGGTGGCTCTGGAGCTGTGAGCGATTGTGCTGAGCACCATGCACGGTTCCCATGGGGGATCCCAGGGTTAGGGCATGGGCAAGGAATACACCATCACCTCTCTGGGGATGCGCTGGTGTCCCAGTGCTCCTTCCCACCAACCACCAGGGCCAAGTGTTGCTAAAGCCGAATGGAAATGATCACACAAACAAGCAAGATGCCTTGTAAACGTGGGGAGACCTGAGAGGAATCCTCTGGTGAAGTTGATTTTCCAAGGGGGGTAAATTGACTCAAGTGGCTGGTGTATAGCACACCTGGCAGCTTCTGCCAGGTACCTTTTCGTTCCCCTGAACGCTGGTAGGAAGGTACCAGGGGGATTTCCCTTTCTAGCTGCAAGGTAGTGTAAACGCATCGGGATACACTCACAGGCACCTATTCTCAGCTGACTGGCAAAGCTCCTCAAAACTTCCTATTTTCCTGCTAAATGAGAAGGTTTCCCCCTGCACAGTGGCAGGAGAAAGCCCCAGCTGCTGACAAAGAGGGGCAGCCTGGCTCCTGGGGGAGGCGATGCCTGGCTCGGGGCCGGCTCTGCGCCCTGCAGCGCTCCCGGGCAGCGGCTGCAGCTCTGCCGCAGCGCCGCTGCATTTAATAACAAATGGGGCTGCTTCTCGTGCTGCTACTTCCCTCCTTCTGCAGATTTTTGTGTTTTGCAGGCTCTTGTCTCACCGATATGATGGAGAGTCTTATCAGGGAACATCTAAGGAGGAGAGCAGGAAAGCCTTACAGCAAACTGGGAGGTGATCTGGACAGGAGGGGTTGGCTGGCTTCTGCTCAGAGTAGCCATTTCCAAACCTTTACCACTGCTGGTTGTGGTGGCAGTTCCCGGGGCTGTGCAGGGCTGGCCCTCTCTGGCCAGCAGGCTCTGTGGAGCAGAGGTATTCTCCTCCTCTTTCAGTCTGAGGAATGAGCCTGTCTGTGCCTCTCCAAAACACAGGCTCTAGATGTGCAGGGAAAATGCCAGGCTATTTAAAGTGTAAAGGTTGTAACACCCTTTGTGCTCCTGCCATGCCAAGCAGCTGGAAAGTGACTGCTTTACCATCCCCGATCCACAAAGTTTTGAGCATCCTCAGCTCCCTTTGACTTTGTGGAAATGGAAGCTGCTCTGCATTTTGCAGGATTAAGAGCAGTGTATCAAATCCCAGGCTGCCAGTGCTGTGGGATGAGTAGCGGCAGATGAATGGCGGTGGGATGGGGCTATTCTGTGTCCTGTGCGGATTTGGGAGCGTGTAATTGCACATGATGGGAGGGATGGAGCAAAGGCTGGGTAGGACAGCACAGAGTTGTGTGTCTGAAAGTGGCAAAGGAGCCTGAAGATTAGAGGCGATCACGGAGCTCCTGCGTGCGAGTACCGATAGCTAGGGCAGGAAAAGATGTGATTAATGTGTGACTGGCTTACAATGGCGGCTTGGTGCTGGAGTATTTCTCTAGAGGGAGAGCTGTGAGTCTTGACACGTACATTACAGCTAATACACAGGCATCGGTGAGATTTCCCTGGCTTTACCCAAGAGTTCTGTCACCAACAAAATCTAACAAAATCCTCCAAACTAAAAAGTGGCACCAGTATTTTGTGCATTCAAGCTATTTTGTGCCTGGTGTTTTCTAAGGTTGCTGGCAGGTGAGGGAGTGGCCCTGATCCTGAATGCAGTGCTCGGTAACAGCCCTGATTCAGGAAAGTTCCCCCATCAGCTGTGGGACATGCTTCTAACCCGTTAGATTTCTCAGTAGTTCCTCACACTGTCACAGTTCCTGACATTTTAGTTAGCGTACTATGGTGCTTTTATATTATGGGGAGTGTTAAACTGGTCCTTGTGGTCCTGGAAGCCTGTGTAATAGGATAAGGGAGCATACACATGCCATCTGAATTACTGAGGGGCTGTTGCTCACTTGTAAAGCTTGATTGCATCTAGAAATCAACATTTGGTGCAGAAGCATCTTACTTTGATAAGGTTAACTTCTTTCCTGGGAGTGATAAAGTGTTAAATAAGCACTGTGACTGTGAATGGAGTTCAGGTAATGGTAGCCCCATAAATAGATGTTCTCACTCTTAGGGGAATGGATGCTGAATTCTTTCAGAAGTTTCTCTGAGCACAAAGAACTGAAATCTTTGAGCCTGCAGCACTCGTGACCTAGCAATTAAATAAGCATCCTTGGAGAACATCTGAGACGAGCGGGCAAAATGCAAATATTTGGCATGTGCAGGAGTGCTGTATTGTGATGTTGCCATTGCCCACAGTTCTTCCCTGTGTTGGCCGTGTGCTTGTTCTGGCTCTTGCGTTTGGGCACCACAGTCAGCTGGAGGTCAGAGGTCTTCTCCAGGCCTCTGCAGGGAGTCCTCCTGTGCTGGGGCAGGACAGGGAGGGGAGGCAGATGTGTCCTTCCACTGCCAGCAATGACCTCCCTGCGCCAGGCCTCAGGTGGGCAGGCCACAAACTTAACCATCTTTTGAGCTGACTAGAAATAAGAATTACTATGCTGCTAGACCAAGGCTATTTTTAAGCCAAACCCAGCCTTCCTGAAGGGTGTCAGCTTCATAGGTGCCCCTAGATTTCAGCAAAGACACAGATGTTGTGGCAGGCATATGTTTGGGTGAGTTTCCTATCGTGATCATCACCCTGAAGGATGCAGCTAAAAAAGTCTCTCTCTATTTGCAGTATTTTATCTCTTTGTTCTGGCAAATACTATGGCTCATTTACAAAAGAGAAGAAAAAGAAAGTTAATGCTTTAAAAATAGAAATATAGTGCTATGACTGTTGATATCAAGGTGTAGTACTGGACTTTGAAACTTTTTCTTGCCCATTTTTAAAAATAAACTACATAGTGATTTTGGCACAGAGAGTCATGTGTGCCCTCTCTCTTGGTCAGTGTGTTGCACCTTGAGTGTTGTGCCAAAGACACATGGAGCAGAGTGGGACCAAACTTTTGTCCTCTTGCTGTATTATCTCTGTATTAATGAAGAAATAAAAATATGCATTTCCAAAGCATTTTAAGCTGATCATTCAGATGGAGAGAGCAGATAGAGACCAGAGTAAGAGTGTACTTGCATAGCAACTTTTGTGTTCCAACCATGGCTTACTGAGCAGGCACACCTTGTAAAATGGGCTGAAAATGAGCTGAGTTTGTGAAGGAAAATGGGAAGAATCCAGCAAAAAAACATATGAAGTGCATGTGTGAACATTCTGCACAAAGCTTAACATCAGTGATTTTGTGTGTCTTCATTTTCAATGCCTGGTATGAAATGCCGTCAAAATTTCAGGAAATTCTGTGCCTTCACCATCTTGTCACCAGGATTCTCAAAAAGTAGTTAGAATTGATACAAGATCTCCAGTTGCTTTGGAAATTCATGGTTCTCAGTCTTGAATGGTGCTGCTGTTTCCTGTGGTTTTCCCAAGCTGCAGAGTGTTTCAGGCACATGGGTGTCCTGCCCATGCTGAACATCAGCCTTGGGGAGTTGGGTGTCCACATGTTCAGAGTGATTAACTAGCACAGATGGAAGTGTCTAGTCCTTGACTTTGGTAGTTATGAGTATGTCTAGTATGTCTCAGAAAACGTATTTTCCTGCTAATGAAATGGGAATTACTTTTACTGTGCAGTCTATTTTGGGAGTGATCGTGTTGAATGCTTTGTGCCTCTTCCCTGCCTTTTTTTGCCCATTACCACAAGTTAAGTAACAGCATCTACAAAGTGAATGTTGATACACATGGTCACCTGAGCTAACCTAGGTTTCAAGGAATGATGAGAAAAATATTAAGAAACTGAAAATTCAGCTTAAGTGAATTGTTCCCTGGCTAATATTATGGACTAAAGGTGTTTTTGACTTGGTTCTCAGTAGTGAGATGTGGAAATCCCTTCACAGCCATAGTGGCCAAATCTGTTCTGGGTCCACTCTGCCCTGCCAGGGAGGACTGGCCAAGTCCTAAGGCAGTGCCTGTCCCCAGATGGAGTCTGTGGAACTCCTCTGCCCTCCATGCACAGCATCTGTCCCTGTATCTCCAACCAGCCTGGGAAGCCTCCTCCTGCTTCCCTATGACTCCAGCAACAGATGTGCAACTGAGAGCAAATTTCAGCTGCAAATGCTTGGCTGTTGAAGTTGCCTTTAGGAGGAAGAAAATGCTGTATTTCCTCCTGACTTCCGTGGCTTCTGCTCACTGCCGAGGTTGAGGAAAAACCAGCAGTGACACCACTTCAAATGCCCTTAAATACTCCTTAAATAACCATTTATAACCAGAAGATTAAGGCAGACACAGAGGAACCTCTCAGCTCTTGGTTTTATGCCCGTTATGGAGAGGGAGCAGAAGCACATGGAGTTAAGTGTCTCCCTACAATTATGCTTGGTGTCTGTGACAAAGCCTGATCACCTATTTTTTTACTTCAGCTTCACAGACACCATTTTCCTTCAAACATTTGGATCTTCTTAATTATATGGGTGTATAGACACAGTCTTTCAGTCTTTCTTTTCTGGATGTGGCTGCTTTTACTCCTTATTTCTCAGTGCCCACTGTCTAGTTGGGTGGATGGATGGGTGGGTGGGCAGGTGAGGACCAAGCGCTTGAGTCAGTTGATGCTGCAATTCCTCCTGGAATAGACTCGGCTGTTACTTTTTCTTATGGTTCAGCCTCTGAAAGATGATGTTTGCTTGAAAGAGTTAAAGGACAAATGGAAAAGCAGAGGGAAAGGTGGTGGTAGTGTTGTGAGCAGCAGCTCAGAGCGATGTGCCTGAGCTCGGGAGGCTCCATCCCACTGGTCTCCACTTTCCATGGATGTGCAGCACTGTCAGCTCTGTGGTGGGTCTGTGCAAATAGAGGGGGAGGACCTGAAACCATGACTGCAATAATATAAAGTGAATTTCAGTGCCGTTGTCTCCACGTGTATGTTCTCTGTCCCCTTTTCAGTCATTAGGGAGCAAAGCAAATTAATGCCAACAGAGGCTGATTCAAACCTTTGCCCTCATTTAAGGGATTCCAAAAACCGTGGTTTTGTTACGTGCTGGAGCCATCTGCCCTAGAGCAGCTCAAGGACTGGAGCAGTCTTTGGTGTTTAACCAACATGAAAGTCAGTGTGTTGCTAAAATTGTCAATGACCAGTGCTGATCCATATACTACTCCTTGGTTAGGACCAAATTTCTCTCTTTTATGTATTTTTAGTGGACTGGGTTTTTTTCATCTCCCTTTCCAAGACAAAATGTAAAGAAATAAAAAAACCTCAGCATAAAAGTAGTAATATAAAAAACTTTCCAAGCAAAACAACCAAAAAGCAGCCGAGGATAAAATAAAATTAAAACATTCCCCTTGTCTGTTTTGAGTAAGGTACATGAATTTCCAACTTGGTTTATTTAGTTTTGGAGCAAAAACCCTCCCAGGTGTCTATAGATTTTGATGTTAAAATGAGACATGCATTTGTGTAAGACTGAAATGGTATTTCGGATAACTGCGTGCAGAGCTTTTCTATTATGGGATGGGTCAAAATGGGAACAAGATGGTGGCTGACAGAGCACAAAATGGTAAGTGAGCCCTCAGGAGTGAGCACACGCCAGCCAAGCTGGCTCTGCCACCATCAGGAAATAGGACCAGTAATGGCTTCAATAAGCTTCGAGCTTTGCCTCTTGTTTTTCCTCTGTCATTCTGGAATTTAATATTATGTGACATGGCCTTTATGCTAACATAGACTCTGAAAAAAGCATAACCAAGTCTCAAGTATGATTTCTCCAAAGAAATGGATGAATTTCATGCTCCTCCGTTAGTAAACACATAGACTTAAGAAAACCAGAGTGGTGCCCTTCTGTAGAGCACACATTTATTTATGGTTTGAACATAAAATTACATTTGTCAAGGCACTGCCTATATAAATTATATTCTCTGCTCTTAATGCCATATGATGTTACCACTAACATCAACTTGATGCCAGAATTCCGCACTGGATTGCGGGGAAAAATGTGAGGAAAGCATAAAATCAAGACTCTTGTGATGCAAATGTCAATGTAAATATTCACTGGAGCAGGTTGGCCTGAGCATACAGGGCTGGTCAACAGGGGTTGTGCTTGTGGCTTTGCAATATGGTTTGGATTCCAGTTGTGGAATTCTATGGAATGTGCATTTGAATCCAGCATAATGTAGATGAAAGGGTGAGAGATTGTTCAGTGCATGGAGTAAATAATTTTAATCAGAAAATAAAGGCTTATAATTTAAATTTGTTTGGTGTCAGGGTGACAGAGTGGGCAGGTGATGATGATAAACTTCTGCAATTCAAAAGAGAATTTCTGCAGTTACTGCTTCCAAATGCCCAGTCTGACATCAGTATAACTACCACTGATTTCAGTAGCAGCAGGATCAGGCACTTTTTAACCTGGCTTGTTCTTGGCTATTTTCTTAGTTATTTTCAAGGATGTAAGGTCAAGTGGCATTTTTATAATTCTTAGCAGGCAGAAGGTTTTAGCTACGTCACTTGCAAGTGCTGAGCACCTGGCTCTGACAGCTTTCACAGCAACAGCAAACCTTCAAAGCTATTATTTGTGACTGCCATATCACAGAACGTGGTTGTACATCATAATAGTATTTTTTAATTCTGAAAAAACCCTGAAGCTATCACTGGGTTCTGAATAAGGCTGATGTGTTAGTATGTTAGGATGACATAAGTCAGGCATTTTTCCCTTCACAGGACAGTTCTTTACTATGATCTGTTGAAACATCCATTTCAAAAACAACCTCTGTATTTAAGAGGGCAATTTTGCACATGCAAGTTGTTGCGAATGTACAAAATTTCAAATATGAATCCTTACCAGGTAGTGGTGTTTAAACATCTATTAAAATTTTGCATGAACTTACTGTTACCCATTCAGGAAGAAACTGCAAACACAAATCCCATATTTAGGTTAAAAAGTAGGAAAAATCTCTTTACTAAATTTCCACCTTATGAATTATTTTATAGAAAGCAGTAAGTTCTTTTTCAGCAATGCAGAAGTCTGTTTTAATACTTTGTCATAGTGGACCTAGTTTTCTGATGACTTTGCTTTCCAGTTGGTTTGTTTTAGCAATCACAACTTATTTTTGTTCTTTTTCAGTTGAAGAGGGTGAATCTTCAGATTTTGCTTTGACCTGGGACTCATCAGTGACTCAATCAGGTAAATATTTTAGGTTCTTCTGATTGCAAAAACTGCCAGAACGCTGCCAGGCTTTTTACAGGAACTGTATTTTGTATGTCACATTCCTGTCTCAAATCCAAGACTACCCACTGCAACACAATTTTTATATCAGTTCCATATGGTCAATAAAATCTATTACACACAGAGACTAATATACTCTTATCCTCCAGAGAGCCATTCTTTCTTCTTGTGGGCACACTGAAATGGGTTGTGATTTCTCCAGTATAACCACTTTGAAGTTTTCTGCAATGGGCACTGTTACACATTCATTCCAATCTAATTACATAAAAGCTGCTTTAACAGGAATTTTAAGCCTCGGTCTCAACTGGAATGTGTGTATTTCTCCTCTTGGAGGAAATTGGAAAGTACTGTCAGGGCTGGAGAATAAAAGTGGTACATCACCATGGTAGAAAGATTTAAAATTTGAACGAGCTTTTGGTGTGCTTGACAGTAATAAACATGTGTCTGAGGCTTGTTCATCCATGTTAGGTCAATAATTTGAATAAAAAGAGGCTCGAGAAACTGAACAGAATAAATCAAGTTTGTCTGTGTAATATGTTTTGGTAACACAAACATGAGGGTAAATGTCAGATTGGTTTGTGTTTAAAGTAAGTAGCCACATCTCAGTCACTGTGCCCCATGTAAAGGTATTTTGCTGTCTGTTTTGAACATTTATGAGATGCTCAAAATAATTTTGATTTTGAAGCCACTAAGTCTATTTCTGTGCTCTCTCCACACTGGGCTGTGCAATGGTATTCTCTGAAAAGCTCACCAATGACATGAAAACAGCTCAGAAACTGAGCAGTAATATGAAAACCAACAATGGTGTTGCAGTCCTGGTTAGATGGGTTTTGTAAGACTCACGGGAAGACTGGCTCCCAGGAGACATCTTACTGAAGTGAGCATCTGTCTGGTCTCGAAGGCACAAGCTGCCTTTGCGTGGCACTTTGTGGCCTCTCACTTCGTACCCACTGCGCTCTCAGTTGCACTGGGTGCATCTTCTCTGGGCACTCTGGCTGTTTGGAGGGGTTTGTGTTTTCACTAGTCTGATAGCAAATATTGCTGCTGCTGCTGCTGCTGCAAACCCCCAGCTGTGATGTCGAAGGCCCCTCTGTGCCTGGAGCTAACGGTGCATGAAAAGAGCGCTCGCCAACTCCCTTGCTTGACCTTCATCTCAAACAGCAGTGGAGTGGAGTTACCGGTGTTATCTATCACAAGTCTTGAAGTGTATTAAATTCAAAATAGGCTATGGTTCAAAACAATGACAAAAAAGACATTTCTGTGCACAGCAGAGTTAATTTGGAATTTCTGTTGGTGTTGGTGACTATGCCTTAAGACAGACTGTGAAAGGCTTTGACCAGATTAGTTGAGTCTCCATTTTTCTTCATTTACTCCCACAATTACAGCTCTCATTCAAGATGTCGGATGTGGGATAAAATGTATTGTATGCATGATTTATGGCAGCTTAAGGAAAATGTGTGTTAATTGGGGGATTTTCTTCTTAATACATTTAGTAGCTACAGATGTCAATCTTGTATGTGTATAAAGATGTAATACCGTATTGTGTCAAGACAGGATGCAGTATATGGGACACAAATTGCAGGCTGGAATATGATTGAGGAACTACACAGGAAAAGCTTAGAAAGCCCAAGTTTGTGGTGGTGTGGCTGTGTGGAGTCACTGGCTCTTGTGTGGTGTGGCTCCACAGCTATATTCAGTAACTGAAACCAGTCCCTCAGTCCCAGTGTGCGAGACTTTCATTATGTTCTTTTATGATCTTCCTGTTTGCATTAGCTCCAGTAGTGTGATGTTGAAGTTCAATAAAGGGTGAAAAAACACGCTTCAATTTCTTGTTTCATGCCCCTTCCTTCCCTGGCCCAAAATGACAAAATTGCCTCCCCTTCCTTGACTCCCCCAAAACAAAAAAAACCCAAAAGGCCAAACCTGGGACTTGTTAACTCTGAAACATTTGCCAGATGTTTCAAATTAACATATTTCTCTCCCTTCTTCTCCTGTATGTGTTTGTACATCTCTGTGTGTGTGCAAACACATACAAAACGACTTCTGAAAAATTCTGTTGGCACTCTGCACAGCTGCTGTGGGCTGGGGGAGTCATGGTCTCAGGGTTGGGTGGTAGGTAGGAACTGCAAGAGCTGTTACAGGTAGAAGTAAACTTTAAACTTTTTAAAAAATATATATTTATATTTTGCTACTAGCGAAATATTTATATAGATGCATCTGTGGGGAAAAAAGGAGCTTTTGCTGCTGTATTGTATTTTGTTCATCTAAGCAGTAGAAGCTATTGTGGAAATTTTTTTAGTGAGCACGAGTTGAATCTGCAGTGATGGATCTTGCCCAGGTGGCTCTGATGATGATCTGTCCTTGGTGTGCCAAACATGGGGCTCCAAGCTCGGTGTCTCCTGGTGGGGCTTCTCTCTTCTCTGCTCCTGACACGCACTGAGAGTGCACAGCCTGGGCATCCCTGACCAGACCATGCCACTGGGCAAGGGGCTGCCCATGGGAGCTGCTTAGTGCAGCCCATGGAAATTTGGTAGTGAACACCGTGGCAACAGAAATCCTGTGCTCACATGGGTCTGTTTGGTGATGGCTTGGTACAGGAGTGTCCTTCTTCCTCTGGCAGAGTGTGTGCACGAGTTGCTGTCTGCTCTGGCATAGCTGCTTGTTCCTGGTAAAACCTGCAAAGGCAAAACACTTTGCAAGAATCCAGCCCATGGTGTAGTTGCACTGAGGAATTTATTCCAGTACTTCAAATAAAGCTAGAAATAGTTAAATTTATTTTTTTTAATAACAACAACTTAAAGGCTGTACATAATAACCTAGAGAATCAAGAAAACATGGAAGAGGCAGAGGCCCTTGCACCAGGGTGAATAATCTGGGTGTCCACCAGTGCTGTTTAACAATGGGCATATAGCAAATTTCCTTCCTCTTCAGGTTTTGTAAACATTTTTTCCTTAATGTAAAAGGAAGGAAAAAAGCTTTTCCTTTCCTCTCTCAATCCAAGGACTTAGTTTGTTGTTAAACAGCTGGTCAGGAGTGTTTTGCTGTGTAAGAGGCAGAGGTATTTTCTGTTCCAGAGGAACAGTGTAGCTGAGTATTCCTTTCCCTTGCTCTCCCCCCTTTAACAGCACGTGCAACCCTTGCAGCCTGTCTGTCCTACTCCAGAAGTGTCACTGGGGGTGGACTGGGCAGGGCTGCTGGGGGCCAGGCAAGAGCCCACCTCTGCTCTGCAAAAGGGGTTCTGGCTGCTTCGAGGCCAAGATGAAAATAAGATTCAATACTTACAAAACAAAGGTCTGGTCAGACAATGCTGCATTTCTGCTGCAATACATCACGGGGGTATTATCTTGAGGAGCAACAAGGGACATTTTAAAGAAGTAAAAAGTCTTACTAAATATATAGAGAATTTAAGGCATTTTAAAGACCTATGAAAGCATTTTATATGGGAGTTGCTGGGGAGTTTCTCATTAGCCTGACTGTGAGGCCCCAGGGAATCTTGGCTGAATTGTCTGGGGCAAACAGAGCAGATTCTGTATTCTCCTCAGGAGCCTGCAGACCTAAAAGCCTAATTTTTTTGTGTCTGCTTTTGAGGTAGCTGTAGGTATCTTGTTTTTCTGTGCAGCTACGTATTACAGTACTGATCAAGAAAGAGTTTTGGAAATAGGGAACTGTGGACCATGGCCTGAGTGCTGAGGAGAAATAGCACTGGGTTTGTCTCTGTGCACAAGTGTTTGCAGAGCATGGGGGTTCTTTGCAGTGTTTGCAACAGGAAAGGCCTCTCAGTGCCTAACCATCCATTAGCACAAAACATTAGTGTAATTCAATTATAACATTCCAGAAATCATAAAAATAAATTACAGGTTGGTATTCCCCGCTTTCCCCATTAGCTCCAAATTTCCTGTCCCTGCCACCAAGCTCGCAGCAGCAGCTGGGCACACGTGTGAGGGACATGTTAACACAGCACAGCATGGGGAAAAAAAAACAAAACACAGCATTTTAGGACACCAATATTTGATGTTTTTCTGTTAAGATTTCTCCCCCATGCTTTTTTTATACAGTACACAACTTTAGATTTTTAATTGCCTTCTGCAATTTCTTTTAAAGTTTCCCTCCTTTCAGGGGAAAGAAAAGGGGAAGCAGCAGCTTTTCAGAAATGAACCACAAAATAAAGGACAACCACCCTGTGGTCACTCCTTTTCCTCTCTCTCAGGCTTTGCATGGCATCTCCCAGCTATGTAAATCAAAATTTTCACTTGGTATCTCTAGAGGAGCAACATCTTGACACAATTTGGAGACTTATTTTTTCCGCAGGGCTACCAGAGCTCATGCTGGGGTGTTTTTAATGCTGTCTCTGCTGCTTGGGGCTCGCGTTGCCTGTTCCCTTCTGGCTGTTCCCTCTGTTCGCCTCCTCTTTCAGTCTTCTGATCCTGGTGCTGCATTGTCTGTTCTCAGTGTTGAGGGTTTCTGTTCTCCTCTGTTTTGTAAAGTTTGGTTTAATTTTAGCTTCTTTGGAAAGCTGGGGTCTCACAAAGCAAACAGAGACTTGCTGCCACAAGTATTCTTGCCTTAACTTTTTCCCATTTTCTGCTTACTGAGATAACTAACAGAAAAATGTGTTCCCCTGCCTCACCTTTCCCCTTTGGGAGGCCTGTTTTGGCTCCACAGCTGCTTATCCCCTCAGCTTTCCTCCGGCATCCTGGGCTTGCATGATCCACTGCCTGGTGCCCAGGACCAAGAGCACCACCCTCACAGGGCCCTGTCCCTTGCGGTCTCCCAGTACCCAGGGCTGACCCTGCCTCTGCCCGTGGGCATGGGCTGTGTCACGAGCAGGTCAGGGAGTTCACATGAGAGAGACTCCACAGACACCAAACTCCTTTTCTTTATTCCTGCCTGCATTGGATTTTGTCTCATTTAACTTCTAAATGCAGAATGCTGAAAAACACAACATGAAATTCTGGGGTCTGCTGCAGAGCACTGGAAAGGTCAGTCACAATCCAGTGGGCATTAGAAACATCTTATTTTTTAAGTACTGTGAAATTACCTGTCCTGAGTGCCTTCACAAGTTCAGATACCTTCTAAAAGCTGATTTCATTAGTAAATCAGTATGAGAAGATTCTGATTACACTGGGTAAGGATTTCCAAAGAAATAAATCTTTGAATTTAGCAAAGAACTTAAGAGACTTTGATATCTTCTTTAGTGGAATATTTTTTCTATATGCTATGAGATCTCAGCTGGTTGGTTTTCTTATGTTGGTTTTAAAAATGGCACCCTTGTCCCTGTATTGACCTGTGGGATGCAGCCCAGTCAGTATAGTCTGAGGTTCTCAAAATTTTAAACAGAGAAGAGCATCCAGAACCCCCAAAAAATGCAAACAAGAAATAAAGCTTGGAATGTTTGCAGCTCGGGTTACTGCATTCCCCACTTATTATAAGTTGAAATTTTATTTTCCTTGATAATGTGTGGGTTTTTACGATGTCATGTAATGTGTCCTTTTAGAAGAGAAAATAAAAATAATTCTCATTTCCTAATTATAAAATGTATTTTTAAGCATTAATATTTTGCACATAAATAGTAATAGATATATTTTTATGTATATTTAAGGAAAGTACTTTTGATAATGTTTTATCAAACAGAAGATGAAGTGATAGAAAATGCCTGATACTCAGATAATGTGGCGGATGAACATCCTAGACAGATGTAAGATTTTTGTAGCTGGATAATAAAAGAAGAAACAATACAAGTAATTATAAACCCATCCCAGATTCCTCTGTTTGCAGGAGCTCATGGCACAACTCTGTATCTGTAGTCATGAGGGCTTCCTGCGAGCAAGTCCCCGCTCCCAGCGCTCCCGGGCTCCTGGGAAGTGGGGCTGCAGGAGGGAGCTGTTGGCTGGGGTGACAGGGAGGTTCCCGGGGGTCCCTGAGGTCCAGCCGCCATCCCGCAGCTGTGGCACCTTCAGGGACAGGAGGAGCATAAACGCGGGATTTGTTGTCGCGTGCATGTGCCGTGGAAACAGCCCAGGCGTCTCTGGTGGAGCGGCACCATCGGTGTTCCCCTCTTGTTTGGGGAGGGAATCTCCGGCAAGAAGGAGCGATCTTCAGATGTGAACACAGCATGGGTGTCAGTATTTAAATTAGAAGCACACACCTGTGTATTACGGCGTTTCCTAGAAAATACTTACCATTAAAAATGTTAATTGGGAAAATTATAGCGATAGCACAGAGGAGGAGAATTAATTTCCACGGTACGAGAGGCAAGGAAAGAAAAACTCATTTCAAAGTGAGCTATCGAGTGCTCCCCCTGCCCCATCACCCAGCCCATCCCAGGATTCTTAAAGACAATGTACACTGAAAAGCTGGGCTGCCTAAAGGAAGCTGAGCAAGTGTAGTGCATTGCAGTTTGTCACTGGTGCCCAGCTTCCCAGTGCATAAAGCCAGCCCTCCTAATTGCTACATAAAAGGGAGGATTTCTGCAGGCTGCAGGGTCACAGCCCCTGCCTGGCCTTGCAGACAAGGCCCCAAGGACTGGCGTGCACTGGGATGCCTGCAGTGCATCAGGACTGGTAATGGGCAGCAGGGTTGCAGTAAAATCTAGGAGTATCTCTGGGGTCAGCATTGCACCTTCCCATCTTCTTCATCCCTTCCTGTGTTTCCTTCAGTGGTGCTACCTTGTTCTTTCTCCCTTGCTGCCCAAGTGAAGGGTTGTGATTAGATAAACATTTCTGGTGTTTTTACGTAAAGGTTATATCTGTTGTTTGCAATAGCTTTCAGGGGCACAGCTAGGAGTAATGGGCTAAGGTAAAGCAAAGGAGATGCTAGGCTCAATATCAGCAAACATTTCCAGGTAGTGGGATCTAATAACCTGGTGTTATCTTCCATTACTTTGGTAATTTGCAAACTAGACTGGACAAAGTGCTTGAAGATACACTGCAGGAATGGTCTTACATGAGCAGAGGAATGGATAAGATCACCTGATAAATCCTTCTCATCTCTAATTGATCCAATTCTGCTGCACTCTGGATTTGCTAATCTGTAGATTTGAGCAGACAGAATGGTCAGGCAAGCTGTGCTTTCTAGAGCTTATTTCAGTAAATATTTTTATGTAGTATATCAAAGCACTTTGCAAATGCTAATTAAGCCTCCCAACCTAGTTGGAAGTCTTCCTTGTGCCACATATGCACACTACTTTGCATTATGCAGCATGGACAGTGCTGCAGGTTGACCTTCCCCAAAGGGCTCTGGCTTCAGGACTGATGGGCACTTGCCAGCCCATCCTGCTTTGAGTTATTTCTGCAGGTCAGTGGCTTTGCTTTTCCAAATCTGCCTTGTCTGGCTGGTAGGAGTGGGGGAAGCTGAAACCGTGCTGCCATAGGAAGCGATTGCAGTGAGTTTTACCTTTGTGAAAGCAGACAGCTGGAGAGTTGAACAAAAGTCTCCTGGTGAACAATTTCTTTGGTTTTCACAGAAACTTGTTCTCCTTTGACTAGTTTATACTTTGCAGTTGTAACTGGTAGCTCAAAGCTCCCAGCCTGAATAAATGTAGAACAAGAATAGTAGAATATATTATGTTGGCCTGTTGCTTAAACAAGAAAAATCAATAAAATATAATGCCACAGTGGTGGATCCCCAGTAATCATTCTTCTTAAGAAAAAAACAAATTGTGGCAGTCATGAGAATGGGGTTTTACAAACAAGGTTGTAAAAGAAGAAAAACAAACGGAATAAACAAGCAGCACTGCTTTGCGTTCTGCTCTGAGTAAGAACATTGATATGTAACTCTGCAGTGAAGAAATGCATGAAATTTATGATGCTTTGCCCAAAAAATCTTTGCTTATTCAGTACAGGAAGCTAGAATCATTTGGGTTGGAAGGGACCTCTAGTGGGTCTTGCTCAACATTGACCTGACTTGTAAAAGTTTTGTAGCCTTTACCACAGTATTTTTGGTTAAATTGTCTTAAGCTGATTAGCTTATCATGGACCAAGAGTCCAAGTATTGCTATTGTAGTATAAAAATGTGTAGCAAACAGAAATTAAGGCCATAATAGAAGATATATTTGTGTTTCTGTCATTTAGTTTCTAAAGCAGCCTTTTTCCAGTCTCACTACAAGGAATTACGATGTCACTGTCAAAATAAACCGAGCTCATCTCATAAGCTTGTATTTGTTGTGTATAAATTCAAATGAGAAAACTGTTAAATGGGACCATTTATAATGAGATTTGAGATACCCTATGGCTCTCACTTGGAGACAAGTGACCTTTGTCTTCTTTGGGGCTGAGTAACAGCACGATGAAGATTTAATAGATGTGTGCAGAGACCTGGCAGTAGATTGGGGTGTGTGTGGAAGAGGCGCTCAACGTGTCTTGCTCTACATATTTTTGAATTTCTCGCACTTGGGACTGGAGTGCTGCCTGTTGGTGTGTGCTACTACCCGTGCCTCCTTTCCCCCTTGGATGGCTTTGGTGCTCGTTAGTAGAAATTATTAGACAGTCACAAAACACTAAAGAGAAAGGAAAAACCCACACACTTTGCTTGGAAACGGTCTGTGTTGCAAAAAGCTCTGACAAGATCAAGCCTCTAATTAAATTATCTGGCACGTGGGCAATTCTGTTCCGAGATCTGCTGAGCTAATGTGTAGCCATTAGCTCATACAGCCACCAAATCAGAAGTACCAAAGAGACAATTTACATAGGGCCACAGCGTGATTTAAAAAATTCTGGTGAGTTGTGAAGCCTGTAATGTTAATTGCCAGTTAGCACATTGTAATTGCTGTAATTATTTGCAAGTAAAATGATGTAAGGGACTTAACATTGTACTTTTCTTTAACACTTCACATGTTGGTGATCCACTAAATCTCCCACTTAAGAGTTTTGCTGGTTATTTTAAGAGCTTGACAGCCACTTGCTGAAGTCTGATCTCATCCACAAGCTTGCCATTCTGCCTGTTGGCTTTAATACTGAGCGGTGGCTCTCTGAAGTCTATATTATAAAAAAAAAGGCAATAAAATAATAAATGCAAATGTCTGCTGCTGACCAGTGAGAGCACAGCCAGCCCTGCAGCCGGCCGTGCTGGAGCCCAGCTGGGAGAGAGCCCTCAGCACAAATTGCCAAGTCTATTGCCTCCCACCGCCACGCCGCGGAAGTGGGCCAAAAGCTCCTCCGTATGGGATTAAAGGGATGTGTAATAGATTAAAGATCAAAAATGTTAATTAAGAAATGGTCTTTTCTAATAAGATGCCTTCAAGGGCATGGTACCAAAAATGAGGCAGTATCTCATTTTGGCAACAGCTCAGGGTTGTAATGAAGCTGGAGCAGGGGGGGTAAGGGGAGAAAGAAGGGGACTCCTCCTGTTCAAGGCAACTCCTTCAGAAGGGGTAAATCAATTATCAGTAAAAATGTAAACACGTGAGCCAGAATGGCATTAGTGTGAGTGCTGCTGAACAACATGGATTTAGAGGTACACATTTTAGCTTGGCCTTTCCGTGAGGATAAGTTGGTAGTTTGTGACTGATAAACAAGGACTCCTTCAGATTACTGGTATTTAAGTATCAGCCTGGTAATTTGGCTGAAAATAACCAGTCTTGTTGAAAGCTTTGATGCATTTGCAGTGAATCTGTTCAATTTATTTTAGTGATGTAATCATCTAGATATAGAAAGTTCATCACTTTTGTTGCTGGATTGAAATTTGTAGGTGTAATGTTTGGGTAAAGGGTTATTTCTCTTCAGAAAAGGGGAGAACCACCACTCTGAGCTCTCATGTTTCAGGCTCCTGCAGCAGGAGAAGTTTATGTTTTACAAATAAACTGATATGCAAGTGTTACTTATGTATATGAACCCGAAAGATGCTTTTGAGAGCCCTGAAATTTTATTGCATCGTTATGACTAAAGAAAACACACTTTTTCTTAAACTTGAATGTTCTAGTCAGTGAGTCCACTGTTACATTTTCTTAAGTAAACTCATCAAAACTCCAAAAGGAAAACTTGGATGTTTAGCAGGGCTTTTTCCTTGTGGTAGAATGATGGGATTACAGATGCCAGTTCATGCCACAGTCTCCCCTCTAAGTGCCTTGATACTGCAAGCTGCAGCGTTTCTAAGGCAAGTTATTTGCCAGCATAAAATGGAGGGACCCTGTAGGCAACTTTCTTTCCTATTGGTTGGAAGTTTTTGCTTGGATAAAGAAAACCACTGGCATGGTGAGATCTCCATGTAGTGTGTGTGTGTGTGTGTGTTTTAAGGCTCTGACTGTTGTTTGAACCAAAGCCAGAGAGAATTTTCAATTTGAGAGAAATATGGTGTGAAGGCGCTTGCTGGTCATGTCCCTCTGTGTGTGTAGTGAGCTGGGGCTGACTGAAGCACCCTGGCAGAAAAAGTCCCCTGACAAGGGTTTGAAATTTAGATTTGTTGCTCTATCTGTGTATATTTTATTTTAATCTATTGTGTTCTCCTTGAGAGGAGGAGTAATGGTTTTCCCTGGTTTTCCCCAAGAGGCTTTTTGAACCCCTTGAGCTGGGCATGTGCTTACTGGTATTATTTAGCTTGGATAGGGGCTATAGGTGGCTTAAATGACACTAAATTACTGTGCCCTGATTTTGTCAGATGAGTAAATACAGATGGAGATAGTGGTTGTTTTCATTCACAGAAAGAAAATCGGAGAACGATTTCTTTCTTATTCAAATAAGATGTTTTTGTGGTTTGTAAATGTATCGTTTTGACAGATTGATTAGTTCCATCTTGATTTCACTTATGGTTTTTGTTAAAAGAAATGTGTAACTTGGACTTGAATTAGCATTCTCCCAAGAAAGGCTATGTCAGGCCATTCCTGCTGACACATCAAGGAGAGACAACTGTAGCAATCGAAAGATCAGTGTGTTTTCCTGATTATGAAGCTTGCTTAAAAGTCTGTGTTCTGAATTGAAGTCTTCCTCTACATAATTTTGACAATATTAAAGAAAGATATCTGTAGTCTGTCCTTCTTCTTTCAGTGACAAAAGGGAAGATTTCAATTTTGCCTTGTTCATTTAATCAAATATTTGCAGAGAAATGGTCGGTTCGTAGTGCTGTCATTACTTTCCACAGAATGTGTGTCTGTTATTGAAACTGAGAAAATGTGGGCTTAAACCTTGATAGCAGTTCATATCAGACTCTCTGCAATTAGCACAGAAGTCCAGAAGACCATTTATTCTGGTAAATGAATGAGAAATGTTCTGTGTAAAAAGCATTTGGCTTCTCTTCCTTGTTCATATTAAACAAAATACATTTATTGCCAAATTTCCACAGTAACATCCAAGAAGCATAAAGAAAATCAACAGGGTTAGCAAGGTATAACTGAGAGCAGAATTCGGTGCATAATCTTATGAAAGAAAGGTTGTGCAGTAAAAATGTACTTTTTCTGATTAAGGTGAATTTCAGGCAGAAATCTTGCACAAGTTTGTAATAGTCAGATTGGTAAAAGAATTTCCAGACACAATGTTTGTGAAATCCATATTTTTTCTCATTTTTTAGTTTATATACTGTGTGTGCAAACAGCTGCAGTGTTGAAGACATGAGGGATATCACTTCTGCAAATGCTCCTCGAATCTCAGGGTTTGTGTTGTGACAGAAAAGCAGAGATGCTTCTGTAAAACAGAACTAAATTGTGTTTCATTTTTCGCCATTACTTCCAGAAAATGGTGCTCAGTGTTGATGGTGTTGTGTGTGTGAAATTAAATAAGAATTGGCGTTGCTCTTCCTCCAAAATGGTTTTTAAAAACTGGTGACTTTTTAGTGGGTTTTTTATGTAAAGAAGTTGTAAGCCTGTAGTATTTTAAATGTCTTTCTGAGCTGCAAGCAAACAAACAGCTACACCACAGGCACTAGAAGAGCAGCAGAGCCACCAGTGAACTATTAAATAAGAAAAGACATTGTAAGAGTTAGGTGATTTTTAGCTTGATCCTGTAATGAAATAATTTAAAACCATATCTGGTTAATGAACTCTGTGGCCAGACAGCATAACTAGCCAAGGATGTAGGGAGTGGCAGTGGTTTAAAAACAGACTCCTAGCTGTGATGGCTGTGAGAGCAGTGGAAGGGTCCAAAGCAAACCCCAAACCCCTTTTCCTGCACCCACTGCGGGCCGTCGAAAAAACCACTGAGTAGGATGAAGTTGTCGACTATGCATCTTGCAGCAACAAAACCACAAATTCCATAAAGTAAGGAAAAAAGTTGGGACTAGGTCCCTCCCAAAAAAGTGCCGTTTAAAAATAAGGATAATTTTGTTACAGTTACTACTTTTTACCTTGGCAAAGTACACAGGGAACGGGGCTGCCAAAGAGCGCATCAACTAAATTAGGGTTAATTAGAAGTTCTCCCAGATAGCTGGTGCTTCATCAGCAACAAAGCAGCATGCAAATAAATCTAATTTCTCTCCAAATAAACTCTTCACAAGCTTAATTACAACGGCAACAATATCTCCCCCTACCCCCCCTTTTCATTAGTGGGAGAGGCTCATTATGAGCAGTATCTGGTGAGGGATATCATGAGCAGTCCAGAGCTGCCCCTTTCACAGGTGTCCTTCGAGGCCAGGAAGAAATGGAGGAACTTCCAGTGTACCTGGAAGAGCCCAATTAAGGTAATTCATGAGAAATTTGAGAAGCAGAAAGCACTGATTGGGGAAAAAAAAACCCAACCCCACTGTATTCTGGGGAGACTTTGTAAATTACTCAAAGTATTTCCACTATATGGATTATTGGCCATCTTAATTTCTTCACCTTTATTACTCATTTGCCAGCAAAAAAAAAAAATGAACTTCAGGTTTTATCTGTGCTTTTTATTCTTTTTTGCCATCCATCATTCTCACGGTAGATCCAGGGGCTCTGCCAGTTCCTGGTGCTGTGTACACGCTGCTGTCTCCTGCTCTGACACTTGGGACCTGCTGCATGAGAGGAGCGGGTGAGCGAGACCAGACTTTAAAGTAATTTTAGCTTTAAGTCTTTTAAAAGTCTTTTCACACTTTCTTTACCACATCGGGCTAGAAGAAAAAATGCAGGAAGATATTAGGGAAAGAAGTGTTATCACTGCTAAAAGGATCACCACACTGGAGGACTAGTGCAGCTCACTGCTTATTCCAGGGATAAGCAGCTGAAAACCTCTAAGCAGAAATTAGTTATCACAGGGAAAGTGCAAACCTGGGTGCCAGTTTCAGCTGGGTGCAGAAGTGCTCTGCTGAGGGCTCACTCAAAGGGATTAACTTATTTCATTTGGTGCTTGATTCTTTGTCCTCTGTGAGTTTTTTTTATTTAATTTTTTTTTATTTCTAATACTGTTGAAGCCAGTGAATTCGTTATTACACAGTGTCATGTTTCAGCCGATCCTAAATTAATAAATGAGCAGCAGCAGAATAGCATGCAGCACAATTCTAACAGCATGAGCTGCACAGAAGTATATTTCACTTAGCTCCAATTTAAATACTCTGCTTTGCTCGATTTAATTATGTGAAATTACTGAATTAATGGCTTTGTCAAGTGAAACGTGTAGGACTTCAGAGTTTGGTATTAAGGAAAGAAATTAGAAAGGAAATCTGAGGTACATTAATTTTTGCACGTGGGCTTGTTTTAAATGCAAACTGAAATTTAACTGAGCCCACAGCCCAAAATCACATCCTTTTAAGCCCAGGGAAGAGAGAATGAGCAGGAAGTGGCAGAAAACTTCCTGAGTCATCCCTTGTTGGCTTGTGCTGATCTCCTGGGTGTATCTGCTGGGCAGGTTCAGTGTGTGTTTGTGCAGCAGGAGCTGGCCGGGGCATGCGGGAGGGAAGACTCTGCAAAATCCAATGGCTCTCTAATAACTTGGCCACCTGTTAAATACCCTTTCCTGTGCTGCACAGGATGATTTTCTTACCTCTTTTCTGGTTGGAAATCTTGTTATAACAGTTGCTTTTTTTCACCTTCATTAACTGAATTCTTTAGCTGTGGTTTGAATCCCTGCACCAAGACACGCTGCCCAGCCTGGTGCTTGGCTGTGCAGAGATGCACAACGAGACCTGAGGGTAACGTTTCTGAAAGCTTGCAAGCCCTGCTCTTCTGAAGCCATTCGGACACGTAGGTGCCTAACTCTCATTAATTTCCAATCTCATGGGTTTTTACCACAGTCTGTTGCCACTTGTGGATATTAGGCGCCTAAATCAGTTGGGCTACTTACAGATGTCCGTCCCAGTCACAGCTGGAGCAGTGTAAGGTGCTGTTTTCCCAGATTCTGCTCACTGTGCTGGCAGTGCCCAGCTTGGAAGGCTCCCCTCGAGCAGCAGTATGAGCCTCTGCCAGCTGTACCTGGTCGCAGAGAAACTTGAGCGTGGGTTTGGGAAAACGTGGCTTTTTCCTCAGCTGCTTTCGAAACACCCCTTTTCCAGAGCAAGCCAAATTTGTAGAGAGAAAGTCAGTGAGATTTTTTTTCCTCCAAAGATGACGTGGGGTATTTGATCAGGCCATAGGACCCACAACTAGGTTGTGGTCTAGGTTCAAACCTCTGTACTCTGGATAAAAACAGCAATTTTATCCGAGAAGCTAACTCCACAAACCCGGCCCCACAGAAGCCTCTCAAGTCTTTAATCACAGTTTTGAAGACTTCCAGGCACAGTTATCACAGAAGTGGGTCCCTTCTGTGCTCCTTCAGCTGCACATTTGTCATTCCCAATGGAAAATGATCCAGGCAGGTTCTGAGCAAACCAAGACCCATGAGAAGGTCAGTGAAATAATTATTGCTTTCTCTAATTTGCCTATGTGTATTTTTCTTCCTACCCCAATATGTTTTTTTTGCTCTTGCTCCATTTTTTCCCTCTGTATTGATTCCACCCCTTGGTTCCTGACAGTTTGCAGAGGGCCCTCTCAGTCCTAATGTTATGGGGTTTTTATAGGTGTAAAAGGAGGAATGTAAATGCTACCTGTAGGATCCTATAGGTTTGTGTTGTGAAAGCCATTCCTTTTCAGCATACCTTTTAAACAAATCCGTATTTCAAGCATGGGAATAGTGCATTTTGAATGGAAATATATTCAGGGACCTAAGAGAGTATTTTGTGTGGAGGCCTTGTTCTGCTTACATCTTGCTCCTGTGTGCATACACTGAGGGCTGTACACTGAAGACACAAATTCTCTAGGACCAGAACTTCCCTGCAGAAAAGGACAATTCAAAGTCCTGGATCTTATGTAGGAACAATAAAGAAATCTGCATTTTGAATTAGGCGAAGGGGTTTTGGATGTCAAAATACATAGTGGCATTTATCACTTATGGTCAATTACATCACCTGTAATTTTTCTCTCTTTGAAAATCAACATGTTTATTTTAATAAAGAGTTCCAGCAGCTGCTATTTTGAGCAGAATCAGTCAATACCTTATTTTTGCGTTTGATATGCAGCTGCAATAACAAGCCACATGTGAATTTTATTAAGCCTTCTGAATTTTCTGTCTGTTCAGGGAGCTATAGATTTAAGTTTTGCAGATATTGGACTTTACCTTGAAGTAAAAAAATGCCCAAACAACCAAAAAGTCACAAAAGAAAAAACAACAACAAAAAATTGTTCGCACCATTTCCTCAAAGAAAGGAAAAGGTTTGTCATGCCTATGGATTGAAATGTGATTAAGAAGTCCCGTGTTAGCTGTGAGTGGAATTCCATAGAACTGCTGGAAACAGAACACTTTTCTTCAACAAAGACTTGAACAACAATAAGTTGTGCTTTATTAAAATATTCATATACCTAAGTAAAGTGAAATTTTTCTTCTGAAAAGTTACATGTATTTATTAGAGTACGATGGTCAATATTTATTTAGCAGTTGTATGTGAAAGTGAAAAGCACATTCTTATGAAGAAGTGCACTTCTCTTCGAAGTTAATACTTGCTGCATCCTTATTTCCTTGTGCAAATGAACTGCATATCTAAAATGCATGCATCCAAAATGGATTTTAGATCTGGTTTGATTTGAACCTCATTATTGCAACTGAAGGTGCCAGTTACTCCTATTCAGATGCACCTCTGGAATCTGAAAGTGGACAGCAGCCTCTTTTTTCAGAGGCAGATAATCTGCTGCGTGGCAATCACACATCTTGAGTAAGTGGATAGAGTCTTCTGCAGATGACTGTGGAGCAGTTTGGGTGCAAAGACGTTTTCTGACTTGGATGCCACAGAGATACACGAAGCAGATCTACAGGGTTTTGAGCCTGTCCTTTCCAAGGAGGCAGCCCCAGTGTAAAAGAGGGGTGCTGCTCCCCTCACACCCTGCGGGGGGACAGTGTCTGGTCCCTGCCCGTGGGCAGTAGCTGGGCAGTGTCCCACAGTCAGGTGCTGTTCCAGCCAAACACTTTGGCACTCTCCGGACTGCTCCGCTCTCTGCCTTGCGTTGCATTCCCTAAAATTCACTTACAATGCTTTTTGTGTCGGGAAAGTGTTTACATCCCATATTTATCCCGTTAAACTGGCTGCCAAACACTGAAGAGCTGATAAACACTATGTGCTGTTAACACTATAAAGTACAATCCCACTGCTGCTTGCATGCAAATAAATAATAATAACTCAGCTCTTTGTCCGCTTTTCGGTGTGTAAGTGCATTTGTCACATAGCATAGTAACATCTAAATCATTTTAGTAAAAGCACTAGAAAGGCTGAAACATTACCTGCAGCTACGATTAAGAGGAAATTTTACTGTTTGGTGGTGTTTATATGATTTCCTTACTTGATTTTTTTAAAAACCACTTTTAAAATGATGTGATGCTTAATCACTGTTGCTGGGTTTCACTTTTGAAGAATTTTTCACTGAGTTGTTTCACCTTCCTATGGATTGAGGGATTGGCCTGTAGGCTAAAAGTTACTGTGAAATACTCATTAAATCTTTTCTTGCAGCCATTACAGACACAGATATCTTTTTAATGTGCTTGGTCAGTTTTGAGGCCACTATTTTTGTTACTACCCATAAATCAGTAGCCAGTATTTTTAGTGTCATCAGTGAAAGGTTAATAGAAATCCATAATTTTCAGATATATCTCTTTTGATTAGCTGCTCAGAAATTTCCTTTAAAAGGGGCTGTAAATTGTTCCACACCAAAAACTGAAGACTGTGTCCAATTTGTGCATAAATTGAAATTGTCTTTCTAATAGACTCTTTGGAAAGTGTGGGGTTGCTTTCAAGGTAATGATTTAAACATAAACTGACCCTTGATGCAGGAGCTGGAATTTCAGTTTAATGTGTTTCTGCAGTTTTCCTTCGCCTTCAGTGCCTTCAAATTCCACACAAATAATTCCTTCATAACAAGTGCCTTTTCAGAAGATGTATGCTGCTGACAGTTAATATAAAATTATTGCCCCTGAATGCATTTTTGTAATTACTTCCCAGAGAACTGTCTTTGTGTTAGAAGACATTTCACACTTTAGTAACATAAGTGTTTGGGGAGAACATGAGTAATAATTACAGGCAGCCTTTCAGTGAAAATAAACCTAAAAATTATAAAAAAAGCTAACGTTAAAGTTGGTTAGAGACAGTGAGGAATTTATTCATCACATTATGCCTGTCTGTATATTTTCCAAGTTTAATAACCCTTCAGTAACTAAACTTAAAAAAAGCCATAAAGAACAGAGAAACTGCTTTCTAATTTTTAAGCAGTAATGAAAAGTGACATGCTACTAGAGACAGAATGAAGAAACTTAATCTGAATGCTCCTGTAGGAGATTTCTGCTATAATGGAAAATGAAATGGCTCACAGTTTGATCAATAAAAAAATTAACACCATTTATTAAAAGGTTTCTCTAGTATGTTGACTAAAGGATGCTATGGAAATCTTGATCCAAGAAAACCAGAGTTGTAGGGTGAGTTTGTGTATGTGAGTGTGATACGTAAGAATCATTGACTGAGCAAAGCCAATGGGTTTCAGGTTAGATGCTGGGTGTAAACAGTTACGTGGTTCTGGAGAGCTTGGAGCCAGGACTGTCTGTAGAAATAGACATTGTTCTGGTGGTTGCTACACACAGCCCAGCAGCAAGGTTGGGTTTGCATAGAGGCAAAGATGTCAGTCTTGTTTCACTGGACAAAACAGAGCAATTATACCATACATACATATTTATAAATATGTGTATGGTGCATCTCTACAGAAGAGGTAGCTATGTAGAGATGTAGGTGGGCTCAGGTGGAAGCAAGGCACTGCAAGGCAAGAGGTTTACGTGTGTTACCCATTCTGTGTGTGGGATCTGTGGCCGCTACAGCAAAGGAAGGTGCAATGGGCTGCCAGTCCTCTGCTGCATGTTCCTGCCACCTTCCATGCTTTTAAACTCCAGGTAGACACTTGAGGTTTTCTTAAACTGCTGCTAATTTGAGAAAATCGCATCCTATCTGACGGAAGATGGACGTTTTTCCTGAGAAGCGTTGGTGTCAGTAAGCTAAGGGAAGGCTGCTGAGGAGGCAGCTGTGGGATGTGCAGCGCTGTCAGCAGCAGTTCTGTGAGCAGTGCGGGGCCAGCAGAAGCAGGTGTAGTGTTGGTGCTGGCACCAGTTATTCCTGGGGTGCTTGGAATCCCTTTCTGTAAGAGTGTGTGTACCAGCAGATGTAGAAGGAGGTGCTGTACCCTACTAGTCTTTCTTTGCCAAGTTGAAGAATGCTGAGAACTGTCCATTTACTTAGAAATTATTATGATTTAATACATACTGGAGTGTAATAAGGGTCTGGTGTGAAATGTTATCATATGCACTTTGTAAATTCTCTGACTTTTGTGTATTTTATTTTTAACACCCTTCACACAAAATAGTATTTCTGGTGTAATCTGTGATTTATCCTATGGGTTGTTATGCAGAAATACCCAGTGCTGAGCACTCTCCCTCTTCCCTTGCCTTTCCAAAAGAAGCTCTTGCAGCCACCGTTGCTGCTTGTTGGTGGAGGCTGCTGTCAGAGCCAGACAAATGACAGCTCGCAGAGGCTGCAGCGGCCACAGCCCTAGGAGGGCACGAGGAGGTAACAATATGCAATTTTCATGGTTCGAGGGTAGCCTTATCCTACTGTTCTTCATTACAGTACTGCAGTGAGATCAATTTTATTAAGTTGTAAGTCTTAGGAGGCCAACACCATTAACTACATGCTGGATCAAATAATTTTTTTGGTATTATGATTGTTTTTTCCCCTTGTTGAGGGGAGGCAAGACCTGATGCATGGATCTCTTCAGCCTGAGAGAGGCATTGCACGGCAGCCGAGTGTCAGCAGGATCGTGTGCCTGCACTTTGCTCGCTCTGCCCTGTCATGTACTCATCCCATGTGATTTACCATTGCCTGAATATACTGTGGTGTTCCACGCATTATTCCTTTCTGCCTCTTTGTTTTTCAGCTAGGCACCGTTTTTTCTTTGCCACATGTGGTTTGACACTATGTGAAAGTGGTGTGCTGCACCGCACGATAGAGCACCAAACCTGCTTGCTTTTGATGCACATAGTGATGATTTGATGTGTGGAATGAGCTGCCTTTGATACCTGGTCCTGGTCCTAGGGCTGGGATGAAATCCACGCTTTCTGACCTGGTTTGCTCGGCTGGAGCAGATTTTTGGCAGCTTTGTGTGGGTATGGTTGCAGAGGTTACAGCAGCTCACAGGAGGGCCCTGGCCCATTGAGAGGTAGCACACACACATATCTGTGTTCAAAATGGAAGTGTTTAAAAAAGACATTTTTTGAAACGTTGAGGAGCCACAGAGTGGAAGTGCCCAGTAAAGGCAAGACTTCATCCTACCATGAGGATTTCGGTTTAAATTTGTTTGTGATTTAATTACTGAAACACTAGTGGCTTTTTTGGCATTTGTTCATTCTTTGATCACAAGTACAGAGAACTTTGGACTCTCTTTCTATGTTACAGTGCTAAAGACAACACTAAAATGTAACAAACCACATAAAAGTAGAAACCTCCCCCACACTGCTTTGGCATTTGACACTGAGCAAAACATTCACTAACGAACGTTTAGATTAGGCTTTTCCTTTAAGTCATTTGTCTCTTTTGTTCTCACTTCCTAATTACGGATGAAACTTCCTTTCCTTTTGTCTGGCTCGGGTAGCCCTGTGGCCACGGGGCAGGAAGGCTGCACCCCTGGGTGGGCACCTCGGGGCTCTGCCAAGCCCCAGGAGGTGTCAGTTGTTTGCCAGCACCCATCACTCCTCCAGCAATTAGCTTTTATTTCTTCAGTGCCATGTACTTTTATCACTTGTCCTGCATCTCAGGAAAACTTCTAGAAATAACCGTGGTCCTTTGTGAGACCTTTGTTTGTTTTTGTTTGGACTAAGGTAGGGAGTGAAGGGATGCCTCCTTCCTACTCTTCATTTTATATTTTGCCTTCCAGCTGTCAGACCTGGGCAGTGCATGCCTGTGTAGGTGTTTATGTGGTGCTTTGCAGAGTATAACTGTGCAGCCTTCGCCCTGTGTGGCAAAGCTGCTGGGATAGAAGGTGCTGCCTAGCACTGCATCAGTGGGTGCTGCTGAAAAGAAGCAACTCTTCATGAAAGTCTCATAATTGGACATATTTAAAGCCAGGCAAGACCCTGCACTAAGTAGCATGTTCCTAAGAGCAATCCTAGATTGAAAATAAATCCCAGCTTAAAAAAGTCCACAGGCTTAAAAAAAATTAAAGAAAAGTCCCAGAAAATTTATTGGCACAAAGATAGAAAGGCTTTCCTACTCTGTGACATGTTGATAAAGTAAAAAATTTAAACTTTCTGTAATTGATTCCACAAATGAACAAATAAGATGAAGTTGGTTTCTTTTCAGTTTTTCTGGCCCGTGTGTTGCAAGGTGTTACCCATTTCCAAGTGTTTCAGTGGAAACTGTAGGTAGGCATCAGCATCTTTTCCAGTGTGGCCCTGGCCTTGCTTTGCTTTCAGTCCTGCCCCGCTAACTGAAGTGCCCAAAGCAGTTTGCTGTGGCTCTCGTGGCTGGGCTGTCTCTGTGGTGCTGAGGCTGTGCCACGCTGAGCTCCAAGCACGGTCCCAGCTGGTGGCAGGGCCGTATGTCGCAGGCTGACTGAAGCAAGTTGGAAATCTGCTCTTGACTTCAGCGAGGCCCGAGCTGAACATGGTACATGTAATCTGTTTTCAAATATTTGGCTTTAGGAGTGCGTTGTTCCTGTAACAGAGCTGTTTTGAACGCAGCTCAGAAGGCATTTCTACTGACTGCAACTTTCAAACTGGGCCTTTGGGAATTCACTTTTTCAGCTTTGCCAAGTTTGCCACATTCCTTGGACCACCAGGTCAGGCAGGAACACTCCCAGTTCTTGCTATGTCTCCTTTGAAATAGTAACTTTCTGGAGCATAAGCTGGCTTGTATAGAAAAACCAAGAGTCATTAACAACATTAACTTTAGTGGCAATTAGAATAACATATTCCTGACGGTTGGCCACATTGTTTAGGTCATAGGGTAAAATATTCTTCTTGTGTAAAGCCCTGCAGGCTTTCCACTGTGCTACAGGGGAAAAAAGGAGGGGGGGGGGGGCAAAAAAAAAAGAAAAGAAAAACAAAAAAGCCCCCCAGCCCTGTTTCCTGACATTTCGGGTAGTGAGGTGTAGTTTTAAGACTGACCTCTCAAATTGCATCTTCTCTTACTCATAAAGAAGATTGTTAGAACCATCATTAGATATGGCAGGGTCATTTAAGAATTACTCATAACACTGAAGTGTTACCCCCTCTTTGGAACTGATCAGTGATCATTTATCCTTGTGGTGCCAGCAGCTCCCTTGTTGTGCTGAGCACACCACACTGGTGTGAGCTGTGTGCCCGTGGTGCTGTGCTGTCCTCGCAGTGGTGTCGGTGCACAAATTCCTCCAGGTTGGTAACTGTGATTATTGCTAATTTTTTAAGCAATCTAGACAGAAACTACTTACTATTGAATTAAGTTCACTAAAATCCAAGGCTTAAAAATCAAATCTTAAAAATTAGCCATGTCAGTCAATGCATCTATTTGTGCTTGATGCCACAAGGCAGCCACTGATCTTTGGAGACTGCAAAAGGTGCTGTTGGCCCTGGGAACCAAGAAGCCCCTTTGCTTGGTGGTGCACAGACATGTGCCCTGAGAGCCAGGCCCATCTCCAAAGCCACGCCTGCTCCTGGTGCCAGCAGTGCCTTGGCCTCCTGTGGTGACCCAAACCCCTCTGGCAGGGTGCTTGCACCCACGGGTGAGGTGCTCCTGCAGTTCTTGCCAGCAGGAGAATTGCAGGTTAAATTTGTGAACTGCTGCAGCAGAGCTCTGCAGAAATGAGTTCCCGAGGAATGCTCGTGGCCTGCTGTCCTCATCAGGGAAACTGAGCTCATTGTGGGAGCAGCTGGGCTGCGTTTGAAGCTTTTCCTTGCTGGCTGGACCACCCACTCCCATCACTGCCCTGGCTGTTCTGCTCCCCTGGGCAAGCAGTGAGTGTCTCCCCAGGGCCACCCGCACCCCACACACCCTGCTGGCAGCCTGTAGTCAAGAGTAGAGACAAAGGTCAAAAACCCAAGAAACACCACAGATTTTTCTCAGCAGTGTTTGGTATTCACAAGGGAAGCACCAAGTGTGCAGCTCTCAGCAGAGGAATCTGAAGACCATGTTGTTTGAAGGACAGTAACACCGAGGTGCGGCAGACACGTACAGCTCCTTCAACTCGCCAAAACCAGAAAAAAATCCCATTGTAAAGCAGTGTTGCATTTGTTAAATAATTTCTGCAAGCTTCACTCTTGTGTTTTTGACATACAACTCTGTCAAGCAACGACGCTTTTGAGAAGTTGCCTAGAGGATCAGATTTCCCATTCAACAGGGAATTAAAAAATGTTTCTGGAATTTTGCTTTGCAGTCGGGAATCTATTTTCTTATCTCACATTGTACAATTTATTTTTCCTAAAGCAGTGTGCTAAATTATTTGTTATTGTTGGACTCGGTCGAGCAGCTTTATCCCTGGTGTAGTCACGAAGTATTGGAGTAAAACCAAAGATGAATTTGTCACAGTGTACTCACCAGATCAGCTGGTCTTTAGGTTAACTCTCAAAAGACAGAATTCCTACTAAAAATATTAGTAAAGGTCCCTTAAAGTTGCCTAAAAGCTTTCTTCTTCAGGTTGTAGTGAAATCAGTTCAGAAGTGCTTCCCCGAGGCCTTTGTCAGCAGGCAGCATGGACGCAGGTGCCAGTTCTTTAGGTTACATTTATATACTTGGACTCTTTTTATAGGTTTCTGTCATAAAACTGGAGAGTTGACATTCTGATTTATTAACTATCAAGCCTGCAGGACATACAGGCTTTAAAAAGATTGAATGAGCTAAAATGTTTGTGATTGCAGTCTGGAATGAGACACTGTATAAAGGTGTGCCAAGTAAATATGACAAAATGTAAGTGATAATTTGAATATGTACATTAAATGATGTGTGAAATAAAGCAAAGCTAGCATAGCTCTAAATGTGACTTATTATTTGGTGAAGTAGTAATATGAGAGAACTGGAATTGTGGGTTTTTTTTCATTGCAAGACATTTTTATTTAAGGAAGAGTCTATAAAGCATGAGGTTCAGCTAGTGGCATTTTATTGAATAAACATAGCACAGATGATGACTTACAATATGGAGTGCTTAGTGAGTGATACTTTTTATAACTAAATCCTTAAATTCATTACTGCTGTGTAAGTGGCATATCTGATTTGTTAAGATGAATACTATATCTCGCCCTTAATGGAAATTTTGTAGTAGAAAGGTATGTATAATTTAGCAGTAAAAGAATCTGAAAATGTGCAGATCAGTTAACTGCTAAGAGGGATGCTGTGACACACCACAAGCAGGCACTGATTTTTAATATTTCCATTGCAATTGGAAGGATACGTCATGTTACGAGTGCTCCATGGAAAACTGCAGAGTGTTTTACTTTGGTTGATTTATGTTACCATGCACAGAGTAGAAGACGGTATGAAATGTGCTCTGGCTGGATAGTGGTAGCAGAGCTCTACTAATGTGTGTGTCTGAATTGCAGTGCTTGTGGTAACCAGTTTTCTTTAGTAAATTTTATTTTCAGCTTTGCTTCATGTTCTCTGCATTGGTTGTCTTTAATATTTTTGGAGCTGATCTAATTTTAGAAACAATTCATCTCTCTGTTTGCTGGTCCTTCATTAATGACTTAAAACCCAAATGCATCCCAAACCAACAAGGTGGGCATCTCCCTCCTGCCTGGCTGAGAGCAGCTCCTGAGCTTTTGGGGTCAGCCAGTGTGTGAGGATCTCTTCTGCTGGAAGAGTCGGTGGTTCTGTTTCACCTTCTGGATGACTTCCCAAGTGTTCCCATCACACCAACAGGGTGTATTAAGAGTGTGAGTGCTCGTGGAGGCAGTGAAATAGTGCAGGTGTAGCTCCTGGGGCTGTACCACCTGTGTTGGGGAACCTGTGTGCAGAGGAGGTGGAGGCAGCTGTGTTTCAGCTGGTCACCAAAACCTGGTGGCGAGTGTTCCTAATGGATGCTTTCCCTGCTGAGAGGGCAGCAGGGACTTCAAAGGGAATTTTCAGCTCTGCTTCCTCTCCAGAGAGCCCAAGTGAGGGTTGTTTCAGGGCTGCATGGACTGGCTTCAGGCACGTCTGGGTGTCCACTGTGGCCAGGGGGTGTCCTGGAGGCAGGAGGATGTGGCTACAAGCTTATCCCTCATGAAGGCCACTGAGGGTGTACGGGGGAGAGTGAGCAGCTGTCCTGCCACCCACCCCACAGCCAGTGGAGAGCCAACTCCCCCCTGTGTGGAGCTGCCACCTGCACGGCTCTGGGGTGCTCAGCCCCTCACACTGGGGAGTTTCTGGAGCTGTCAGAGACCTCCGTCTCCCTGTGCACAAATGCAGATAAAAACTTGGGGGGGCTGGCAAAGATGTATATGCTAGCCCACGCTTCGGCCACAGACCAAGATAAAAACTGTCGGAGGGACCTGAAGGTCAGATGCAATGTGTCTGCTCTCAGCTAGGTCAGCACAATGTCAGGCTCATCTGCCCAACCAAGTGCCTCTCATTAGTTCAGCAAGACCTCTCATGTCCCGGGCTCCGTGTGTGCTTTGGGATATTCAGCAAGAGCATTTTTTTCTCTTGTTGTTACTAATATTGGGGCTTGGGGGCGGTGGGAAGAGGAGAGCACTGAGAATTAAAATTCAGCACATGCCTTTTCTTTGCGGGCTGTAATTAATCTTGCCAATTTTTAAAGCTTTGAGAATCTGGTTAAGTGATAAAACACTAACAACTTTATATGACAGAGTTAGAGGCTCCCGCTATACACCCACCAGAGAAGATTAGGAGAGAGTGTTTGCAGGATTCGCACTAAGCAGCAGAGAATACAGTTGAGAATTGTTGCACCACATGATATAAAAACCACATTAATATAATGAAAGGTGTCGGGAATAATGTGAGAGCGGCTGTAATTAAATGTATCTTAATAAGCGCAACATCCTTCTTAAAGCTCTTATTTTTCAGACCTCTCAAACTTAGAGGATGTTCTTGCTGTTGGCAGGTGGCCTGGGAGGAGAGCTGGAGAGTGAAGCGAAGGACAGCCGGGCCCTGGAAGAGAGGAACAGTGTGACGAGCCAGGAAGAGAGAAATGAGGAAGATGAAGACATGGAGGATGAGTCAATTTACACCTGCGATAACTGTCAGCAGGACTTCGATTCACTGGCAGACCTGACTGAACACAGGGCACACAACTGTCCTGGAGGTAATGTTAAACTAGCTTTACAGTTCTGACAGGTGGTTAGCTGGGTAATTGGACATAGCAACAGCTTGAGGCCTCAAGTGAGATTAAAGAATTAATAATGTAATTTTACAGTTAATGTAATTTTATTGTGGTGCCTTGGGTAGCCTTTGTTCACTCCTTTAATAAAATTAAAATAAAAGCAACAGCTTTCCAATTGGAATCTGGCAGTAATTACGTTAGACAAAAATGTTGTGGGGTTTTTTAATGCTAAAAGTTTCAGGCAGGTATTTTTCCCTCTGTATCCAAATGTAGGAAGATTAAAAAAGTTAAATGACTGAAACGTGCAAAACTCCCAGGACAAAAGGCCTCTGAATCCCGTAAAAAAACATGACAATTCCTGAGATTAAAATTCATAGTGTGAGTTCTGTAATCCCACCCTAAAAATACAGCATTCTCCCTAGGTTATTATTACATTGCCTTTTGAATTTTATGGAAGTGAGGATGGCATCAGCCTACGCTGATCTTGATTTTACTTTCTGTAAAGTAAGAACCAGCTCACAGCACTGGTGTGAACAATTGCAACATACCTTGCTTTTCCAGGGCTGCCTCTGCATGGCTGGTGGTAGCAGCAGGTACTCAGCAGAGCACACTAAGCTGATTTACAGGGGTAGGAGAAAGCTTTGCAGATTTTACTGAAGATTAAATAAAATCTTAGGAGGGGGAACACAGAATATATTCATATATATTTAAATCAGAGATTCTTATCTTTCACCTTCCCAGAGCTGAATATTCTGCCATTGCTTTTTCCTCCACACTCATCTAAATTATTTTTAGGCAGTTGCTGTTATGGCAGACGAATAGGTCAAGGCTGGCAGAAGGCAGGAGGGTTAGTTTCTCCTCTGGTGCAGCAGTATCCCATCATCTTTCCCCTGAGTGCATATTCCTCCTGGCCACTTAATTTGTTTTGTAATTAGTCTATGTTTCCTGTTCTCCTTCTTGGGTGTAAGTAAAATGATGCTCAGCCAAGAAAAAAAATACAGGGAATGGAATACAGCAAGGGAGGGAGGGTCAGGTGGAGGCTTTGGCTTGGTCTGAGTCCCACCCCAAGAGCATCCTCCCTTGTCTCACTCTGGCTTGCAGAGGAGAGGACCCCCTGCTCTTATGCCCACCTGCCTGCTGGGAGGAAGGACAGAGGGATGTTGGGGCTTCTCCCCAGCCTGCAGTTGGATAGGGATTGCAGTCCTAAGCCTGCCCCCAGGGCTCCTTGCTCTGCACTCTCATTTAAGCCCTACACAGGCTGCAAACTTGAAAGTGCGTAAAATCGAAAGGCCACTTCTTGCAGGGTAATTTCCCAGCCAGCTGACAGCCACGGCACTGGCCTGAGACTTCTGCACATGGCACTCTGCTGCAGGGGAGTAAGCTTGAAAATGTAACTTTCTATTCAGAAAACCCCTTGTTTTCCAAACTGGAAGGTGAAGTGCACAGCCCATGTGGACATTGGTCCTTTTCAAGGGAGGAGTGCCCTGGGTGGCCGCTGCTCCGTTGCTGCCTGGTCTCCTCAGTTGTGCTGGTACAGCTGCTCGTGGTGCTGGGGGTGAGCCCCCCAAAAGAAGGCTCTTTTTAGCCCAAATGTCTGCTTGGGTCTGATTCCCTGTGTGGTTCCCAAGCAGCTGTAATGGCACAACTGGCAGAGGGCAGTGGGTGGGCACTGCTGATGGGGGCTCCAGAGAAGGAATGCAAGGTTATGACAGGTGACAGCTGTGCTATGAAAAGGAGAGATTTTTTTTTTTCTTTCAGAGGCAAATCTGCATTAAAACATAGCAACCTAGAGATTCTATTCATGTCAATTCAGTCAGTGTTTTCACACCTCAGGTTTTTTTTTATCCTCAGTGTAGTATTCTGTTAGGGAGACTAAGAAAAATAAATTCTATTTTTACAGAGATATAAAAATAATTTGTAAGTATTCCCATTGCTATTCTTGATTGCAGGTAGCATGATTTTTTCTTCTTTTACTGTCTTCACATGTGCTGATGATTTACATTTTGTCCCAAAAAGGCACCGTATAACTATCTGCATATATATGAAATCAGTGCTAATTATCTCCATGTGAGGATAAACCTTGTTCCAGAACAAGAGTGTCTGTTTTCTATTTAGTTTAATCTAGTGTCCTGAAGTGATTTAAAGTAAATAGGAAGATTGCACTCACATATTTTGGAATGAGAATGTTTCCATGAAGACAATCTGGAATATTGCTTGATATTCACATACCTTACCTTGAGGAAAAACAATCCTTTCAGATACGCCAGTTTGATACATGGTCTGATAACCATGAGGATTTTTGAGGAAAGCACGCAAATTGTGTGTCTTTTTTCAGTTCATCTAAAAAGACTTGCACCACCTGGGTGAAAATCTAAGACCACATTAGAAAGTGTGTTATATTTAAAGATTTTACCCTACAAAAAGAGCTATTTGCCTGTGTCCTTAGTTGCCCTGCACTCCTTTTGCCTGGATGCCTGCCTGACACACCTGAGGTTATAATGCAGTGCCTGACCTCTTGGCAAGCTAGATTTTCATGTCTTAATCTGAAGCAGGGCTTTCAGTCATGTCTACATGGCTCCAGATCAATACAGGTAATATTTGTAGTGATAATATCACCAGGCTGATAATACAACATAACTAATGACTTCCTTTGGGATACTGAAGTTAGGAAGGTATTGTAGCTTAGGAGTGTTGCAGGATTACAAGAGATCACTCCAAAGAACAGGATAAACCATCTATTTCAGTAGAATCCCTTAGAAATTCATTACAGCGTGCTGAAGTTATAATACAGTTTGAACGCAGCTGCTTTGACATGTAAGGAAGTAACAAACAGCCATTCCCCCCCTTGCTTTTTCATGTATTTCAGACTTACTTCTTTGAGGACAAAACACTGCTGAAATCTAGACATCTCTGGTAGCATAGGTGCATGGCATTCCTTTTGATGTCAGTGTAGCAGAGATGTTCTCCTTCTGACAGAATTAGGTGCCTTTTATACCTTTTGCTCATGACTGATGTCTGTGATTGCAGGTTATAGGTTCCCAGTGTCTATGGGGATCTGAAAAGGGCCGAAATGGGGGCAGCTTGTACCAAAACATTTCCTTACTGGCTCGTGTCTTCCCTTGTCTGCCAGCTTGCCCCCACAAACGAGCTCTCCTGCAGCAGTACCTTAAACAGCAGCATCTTGAAAAATACTCTGAGAACAAATAAAAACACCTACATCCAGTATACACTGGATGTGTTAAGCTTTTAAAATTACTTTAAAACTCACTGGTATCCCATATCCCCCAAACTAGAGAGGACTAAATAATTACCATTGGCATCATGTACAGCCTTTTTTATATGTGTTTTTGCATGCTGCTGTTACAGTGTAGGTGTAGAGGTGTAGCATGATGCTATCTTACAGTGCTAGTGACAAGAGTAAAGAACTGCACATGGATTTACAACTTACTGTGTCCTACAACAGGCACCAGAGGCTCCCTACATCAAGCAACTATTCTGTGATATATCATTGTCTGGTGGCTGGTGCCAAGTGGTTTGTTTTCTGGCAAAAAGTGGCTAAAAAGCCACAAGCTTTGTCATTTTGCTTGTGTGTTTTAATCCATGTGCATTAGTCTGGGTTTAGGTCCAGTATTTTATTGTGGTTTTTTTTTTTT
>VZTJ01005188.1:611216-624879 GCA_013397795.1 Orthonyx spaldingii | reverse complement strand
TTTTAGGTCCAGTATTTTTTTTTTGTTTTTTTTTTTTTTTTTTTTTTTGCTTCCTCCACCCCTTTCTTCCCATGGGTCAGAACAGTCTCAGGTAAACTTGTTTCTTCAGTTTCTCAAGTGAGTGTAGAGTGTTTTAAAGCAAATTAGCACGTCAATGAAGCGGACAGAAGTAGGTTTTGGCGGGGTCTCTGAGCATTTCATGAGGTCCTCTTCTGTTGTTGATAACTTTACAGGTTGTCTGTTTCAAACAGCAGCAGAGCTATATATGGATATTGCCAGCTTGGAAGCAGCTGATTTTTCTAAACTACTGTACGGTAGGAACTAGTTTATAATTAAAGTCTTGCAGTTGCTCCTTTTAAATGCCCTGTAACTTGTACACTAGGCTTACGTTTGAAACGAGGTACTGTAACTGTTTCATGCTAGTGTATAATTTTGCATTTTTCTTATATTTCACCTGCTACAAGAATTATAATTGCCATGCAACCGTATTTGTGGGATGCTTATCCAGAAACACATATACAGCAGCTTGTCAACAAGTGACGATGTCTCATGAATGTTTTTGTCAGGTGGCACTTTTTACTTCCCACTGACAAAGAGAGATGTCTTATATGCATTTCCAAAATTAGCCCTTCCCAAAATTGTAATCTTTGGTTGCACCTGATTGGCAAGTCAGAGATTTTCTCTATTTTTGCTGCTGCTGTTGTTACATCTTTAAATTAATGAATTACTGATTGTCCTTCACAAAAGAAACTGAAATACAGTTGTGAAAAAGCAGTGTGGAAACTTAATTATACACCTAGTTTATACAGCTGTGTCTCTAATGACCTACTGGCCCTAATTACTGTGTTGTGGCTCAGTCTGAGTGCTCTTGTCCTTGCCAGAATTCTGCTCCTTTCTCTTAACCTGACTAGTGTTTCAAGCTTAAAAAAATAACAAGTTTCCTTTTTTTGTTCTTTTCTGCGTTGTCGTGCTGAAATGCAGTTTCCCTTCTTTCCAGAGGTCATAGCAGTGTTTTAAAATTGGCACCAGAAAAGCTCAGTAATATCACAAACTGTAAAAACATGGGTTTTCCCTGGAGTCCTCAGTTCTTGCTGTCCAGATCTGAAAATGGGCACCGGGGCAGTGTTTTTATTGTTACTCACTTGGAGGGCTCCAAGCGCAGGCTCCTGTCCTTAGTTTGTCACAGACGTCCCCTCTCCAGGTGCAGGGACAGCACAGGGCTCCCGAGGGCTCAGCAGCCGCCTTGGCCACAGTGCCCGGGTGCTGCACACCTCCCTGCAGTCAGAATTCGTGCCCTCTGTGCTGAGAGCTCTGAAACCCCACACTGTTGTAGGGGTACACGTGGCTGGGTGGTCTGGGGTCTGGCTCCCCTGACTGCTGTCACCACACAAGTGATGTTTGAGTTTACCTGGAGGTTCCCAGCCAGCCTGCAAAGAGGCTTTTTCCAGGATTTCTGCTTGCACGTGCCAGAAAATCAGTGTGCTGATAAGGAGCTGTGCTGACTGGCTTTCTGTGCAGGTGCTCGGTGAAATACGTATTTGTCGTGTAGAACATAAAGCACATTCCCACATCTGAATTGGGATCTGAAGACAAACAGAAGCACAGCTGACAATTTCGCATCAAACAGGGCCTACAGTAGCCCTGGCCGTGCCGAGGTTTCGCAGCGTGTCCCGTGCAGTGTGTGCTGAGGCACCAGCGCTGCACGGGGCAGACGTGCTTTAGTGTAGCGTCTCATGTGTTGCGTATGTTTGACAAAGTTGTGCAACGTGTTGTGCTCCCTAACAGCGCTGCTTACCCGTCAGGTCGGAGGGCCACCCGCAGGCGAAGGTAGGTGAGACCCCCGGGCTGCGCTCAGCCCCTGGGCACGGCGAGGCGTTAGTGGGGCCGAGCCTCAGCACTGGTTTCTTGGGCTCTCCTGGATTTTGCAGGCATGCCAGTGCCTGTAAGGATCTGTGGTGGGGGGACATGCGAATTTCAAACAATGCCTGCTGGCCACAAACACCCAGCTGGGGGTTTGCTGTGCGGCCTCGTGGAGGGTGTCCCACGGCAGATCCGCGGCCGCGTGGGGCCGGCACGCGGGGCTGGCCCTGTGCTCGCTGATAAGAGCGTGCCAGTGCGCCGGGCGCCATCCCTGCAAATCGCCACGGCCACCTTTGTGCCGGTCCCCCTGGGGATGGTGGCGAGGGAGGCTACACCAGGCACTGCGTGTGCAGATAGGAGCGCTGCCAGCGCGGCTGCGGGCAGCTTGGTTGCATGTTACCAAAACCCCTGGCAGGAGGGAGGTAATGAGCTCTCTCCACCCCTTTCTCAGCCCCCACGTAGCCAGCAGTCGCTGTGGATGGCCTGACTATGCATTCTGAGGCTGCACAAAATTTCTTAGCGATGATGATGTCTTTCCTCAAGTAGCATATGTTTTTCACACAGGAAGAACATTTTCCTTGTCATTTTTAAACATATGGCCCAGTGAGGAGCTGAGGATGACAAGTTAGCTTGCTTGTATTGGCAAGGGACTGTTTCATTCTTGCTGCTTTAATTGAGTTCTTTTATCTGCTTTTATCTAGTTTAAAAAGTAGTCTGCAAAGTAAGCACAGGTATGCATGGAAATGGATAAAAGAGAAAGTGGGTGCATGTTTCAAATAAGGCCTCTTAAAGGAAATGTGTCCTTTGGATATCTGGAACAGGTTGCCTCTGGCTGGCTGAGAAGCCAGTCTCTTCTCCTTTGCTGCATCAGCAACGGAGAGATGCACAGAGAGCGAAGCACCCCAAATGCTGTGAAGCAAGAGCTGTGCTGGGTGCTGGCCATGAGAGCTCCTGTGTGCAGCAGGAGCTGCATGTGGGAGCTGGAGCCTGCCCAGATCCCCCTGCACCAGCTCAGGCCTCACGCAGCCCTTCTGGGGCACCAGGGGTGCCGGAGCTCCACCTGCCCTTCGCCTCCTGCTTCGGGTTTCTGTTTGCAAGGGTACTCCACTGCCATAGTAGAGGGAGGATGGTGGGGGTCTACATAGGGCAGGTTTGTTTCTCAGGATAGAGAAATCTAAGTAAATAATACATGGGTTTTATTAAAAAAAAAAAAAAAAAAAAAGAGGAGGAAGGTGTTTCAGTGGAAAGGATTCCTTCCCAGGCTGCAGCCTGGTGAGTGCTACAAGAGCAGCCGTGCCTGCAGGAAGGAGAAGCCCCGTTGCCATAAGCAGGTCTCAGCATTCAGGGGGTTGTAGACCAAACTCAGTATATGAAACTCAGTTCAGAACTGCAGTGAGGATGGCCCAGGGACAACAATAGATATGTGCTTGTTACAAAATGGCCTTTAATAAAGCCTTAGAGAGCTGGATGGAGGATGTGCTGGGGTTGTCCTGTCTCAGATGGACAAGAGCATAGATTATTTCTGCCTAGGATGCTGCTGAAGGGCACACATTGCTTTCCTGTGGGTTGCTGAGGGGCAAAACTGTTGGCCATATCAACAGCCTTGGCAGATTCAGAGCCATTGAGATCTTCAGATTGCAAATGTAAGCAGTAAAAAAGGGATGCACTGAGAATGTGGGGCTTTCTCCTGATTTCTTCCCCTATCCCTTCGCAGACGATTGGGTAAGTACTCTTCATATGAGGATGGCTGTACTGAGCCAGCCTGATGGTGCCATTGTGCTGTTTCCTCAGAATGTTTTCCTAGCTGTCAGCAAACTTATCTGAGCACTTTGTGGTGCATTTTATTTAAGTTATTCAGACAATCTTCTTCCATGAATTTCCATTTTGAAGTGCAGTTAGCTTTTCCTGTGGTGGGGACCCAGAGTTCAACTACACATTGGGGACAAGCATCACCTTTTGTTCACTTCAGTTTTGTCACCTGCTTTCATTTAATGCTCTCTGGTTCTTCTGGTGAAGAAGACAGTGGGCAATTGCTCCTTTTCCACCTTTTCCATCCCCTCATGCCCAAGCAGACTTCTTTTGCTGCTCCCTCCACTGTCTCTAAATCCCTATTTGCAATCCTCTTATTGATACCTCGGGTACCTTGACTAAGAGACAGGGATGTGGTGAGACATGGCTGATAGGAGAGTGAGGGGGTCAGCTATCTCCTCCATCTCTTGTGCCAGAGATGTGGTCACGTTGGCCTGTGTGTCCTGGCTCCCAAGCAGGAGGCGAGGGACAGGACTTGTCCTAGTGTGAAGACCTGGCAGACAGAAAGATGGTGTCTGGCCATGTAGGGGAAAAACAATTAAGACTTCAATGTTTATTAAGAAAAAAGCAACCAGCAGTGCATTTCAAGCACTCATCACACAACATAATTTTGCTGTTGGAAGTAGTGGGATTAAACAAGTCTTTCTAATGTTGATTTCTTTGAATTCGTGGAATATAATTTAAAAAAAAAATCAATTAAAAATGAAGGAAGTGTGTGTACAAACATTGTCAAGAATTCCTATCTTTCATTTTTTAAAAACAAGCTCTAAAAAAAATCCCCACAGAAGTTCTGTAGTGCATATTTGAATGCTTTTGTTGTAGCCTCATTAAACTTGGCTTGTCTGCAGATACAGCTGGCATGTTATTAACTGTGCTCCAGGCTTGGGGAAGCCAGAAAGCAGCCTCCACCCCCTGGTGCCGGCTGGCTTTAGGGAAACGTGCCAGCATGGGTTGGTCCTCTTCAGCTGGCTGGCTTTGGGAGCGCTGGCTGGAGCATCTCTGCATGGCCCCTGGGTGCGGGAGCCGGGGCTCGGCTGGCGGGAGGGCAGCGCGGGCGCCTGGGGCTCGGCCTGCCTCCTGCACCCCTGTCCCCTGGGAGCAGCAGGGATCCACCCAGGTACGTGTCCTGTCCCCTGGGAGCAGCAGGGACCCACCCAGGTACGTGTCCTCCCGGGCACAACAGCCTCAGCCTGTGTGCTCCATAGGCGTCTCACGCCTTTCTTTGCTGTAGGCTGGCAAGAAGCAAACTAGGAATCATCTGCCAAGCAGTTCCTCTGTTCTCAACAAACTGCGTGTTGGACTGAACCACTCAAATAAACTGAATAAGGGAAATATTTTCCCTGCACCTGCTGGAGAGGCTGTTGCTCTCCAAGCTGGGCTTGCACATCAGAGGACCTCCATCAGAGGTCTAAGCAGCTTCTGACCTTCTTCAAAGCTTTGGCAACAAGTATGTACTTTTTGAATGCTGTTTCATTTAAGTAATTTTAATAGGTGCTTTTAAGAGTAGGGTGAATTTCGTAATTTCATATTTAATTTAAAATTGTCAAAAATATACTCAGTAGAAAATTAAGTTAAATTACTTTTATTAAATATAGGTAATGTTATTCAAACATCTTGCTTATTGCAAGCAGTTTTCATTGTCTTAACTAATGAAAAATTGATTTGGCATTTTCAAGGCACTTGATCTGTTCACGCTAAATACTTTGTAGGGCATTCCAGCACTTTGTAATCTTTAAACATTCTGACTAGCAACCCCTTCCTGACACAAGGAATTGTTATTTTTATCATCATGGAATTAAAATTTGTCATTCTAATTTTGCTTAAGTTTTGAGTGCTACTGGACTGCTTCCTTCCTCCCTTCCATCTCCTGCCTTATGCTGGTAAAAGGTTTATGTTGTCTTTGGGAGCTGACATTGCTGACAATTAAAGGGATTGATTTTTAGTCAGTGCAGCTCCCAGATCTGGTGCCCTATGGAGCTGCACAAGCCTTATGTCAACACGAGGGGAAGGAGAGGTCATCATTTGGGGGAGAATTCAATTAATAGCCTGGGTTATTTTGGATGAAAATTACTGTGGCTGCACCGATTTGCCTAATGGCATGCATGAAATTGGTGGAAGACCCAAGGTCTTTAATCCAGGTGGGTTTTGTTGCTGGTGACATCTGTAGTGGTGGGTGTGAACTTCCTCTTGAAAGCATAATTTTTTTGGCATGTGGGTCCATCTCTTTGTTAGGCTTCCTTGAAAATCGTTCTCAGCCATAATGGTGAAACACTTTTTGGCTCCTCTTTTTGTTACTACTCAATTACTGTTACGCTTGCTGAGGAGGACATAAGGAAAAGCTGAAGAAGCCCATTGCTTTTCTCTTCTCCAGGGAATCTGTTACATTAAACATTTGAATAGATTTTTGAACATAATTCCCAGTCATTTCCTCTACAGTGAACTCAGTTCACTCATGCAGGCTTTGTACTTAATGATATCTCTTAAAATAAATGAGATTTGGTATAATTTATACTAAATGGTCATTTTAGAAACCTACATCTACTAATTATTCATTAGAAAATTTGGAAAGACAGAAGTAGAGTAAATTCCCTTTATGAACTCGCAGTCTACAGAAATATAAATACACACACCTGTGTTTATTTTCTTTGAGCAAAACTGAATAGAGGTAATTTACTGGTCTCAAAGAGTAGTGTAAGCAGGTTTGAAGTACATTGTTCAATCTGCATCAATCAACCATAGCAACCAACCAAGCCAAAACCAGCCAAAAATCCAGCATGCATCTAGGACAGTTATTTATGGTAGTACTTAGCTAGTGGTCTGTCTCTGCATCATTTGGGATTGTGCTTTTGTGCGTTCTGGCTGTGTCCTTGGGGTGGCCGCTCTCTGCCCTTTCCTCTCCCTGTTGCCTGTGCATGTGTCCCTGTGGTCCCTCCTCGAAGGCTTTTTCCTTGCTTGCTCCTTTCTGGACTGCCCCATTTTGCATCTTGTTCCCAGCAGTCTTCTCTCTGTTGCTGTGCTGGCGTTTGCCCTTTCCCGGCCCCGCGTGTAACCGAGTCACTTCACAGTTTATACACTCAAGTTACACCTTGCTGTGTTACTGGTTTCTCCTTGACTCTCAGCTGCAGTTGCTCTCTTGTCCATTGTCCCAGAGCTGGCTCTTCCTTGGAGCTCTGTGCACGTGCAGAGCCTTCCTTGAACCATCCCGTGGGGACCGCAAGTGCAGATCTCCTCGGGGTGCTGTGAGAAATCACGCTGCTCCCTGTGCTGTTGTGGAGGCAGACTCAGCTAGGTTCAGACGAACTAAAGACATGTGCTGGTCAAATCTTTGTTCACAAAACCTAGGAAATTATTTAATTTGCATTCAGACGGCATCCAGATCCAACCTGGATAGCTGCTTGATGTCACCTTACAGCCCTTCACTACTCCTTCCTCTCTTACAGACACTTGTCATGGTTTGTTTTACAAGAGCTGTTTCATGTAGGAATTGTATTCCAAGGTCTTTCAATGGTATCAAGTGTAACTGGGCTTGATTTTGACCAGGGCTTCTGGTACATATAAATAAAACAGATAGTATTCCTTGCTTTTTATGGAGGATAAACTGTCATCTTTAGGAGGCAGTCATGATGCTGTTCCACTCTTCACACAAAGTAAGACAAATTCAACCCAACATTTAAAATAAAAGGAAATGAAAGTGAGTAGGATTTTCTTGTCTCATAGCTTAAATGAGAGAATACTGAGTTTTATCTCTCCCAGAAAACTGGAAATGGGAGGGAAGATGCTTTCTCTCCATAACTAGGTATGCATATATGTATCTATGATGTACAAAATGCCTCATTTTAGGTTAATCAGTTCAGTTTTGAAGACAAAACTAGCTAAAATTGACTATTGAAAATAACATCATTACTTTGGGGAGAATCTCAATTAGAAGAGAAATGAGGAGAGCCAATTCTTACAGCAAGTTGGGGGACAGTGATTTTGTAAGTGGTATTGGAGTTGGGAAAAGTGCAGTCGGAGTTAGCAAAACTCCCTGGTTTTCCAGAGGCTGCCACAGTAATTGGCCGTGCATGTCCGGATTGCCGAGTGACAGGCTCAGCTCTCACAGAGCTTGGCCTCTCCAAGCAGGGAGGAGAGGAAAGCAAGGGAGGATGGGGAGAAAAAACAATTTGTGAACTTGCCCCTTTTGAGATAGGAACTGCTCTTGTCCTGTGCCCAGGATCATCGCGAACAGCCAGCAGCTGCATCCCACTCTGCTGCTGCTGTCAGCCAGTGTCACTGCAGAAACCTCAGTCCTTTCAAGGAGCCACTGTTTGTAGACAGGGAATAGAGGAAACTCATGGAAATGTTGTGGCGTGTGGGCTGCTCTGGATTTTACTGTGAGGATGGAAGATCCTCACAAATGTTTTAAATTAGGCTATCCTTGATAATTCTGGTGGTATGGACCCCAACCAAAATTTCAGAGAAAAAAAAAAAAGTTGCTCTGTTAAAGCAGACATGAAAAAAAATGAAGGGCTTAACTTTTGTCCTGAGGGTGATAAAACAGCACCACATAGCTGAAAATCAATCTGACCTTCACCCACGTGATGCTGTTGTCTCAGTCTGTCTTTCATTTCCTTTGGTTGAGTGAAGGCCACGGCATTCAGTAGGGAGAAAAGCCAGAGGGAGGTGCGGAGAATCCTGTTTTCTCTGGAAAGGCTTCGGTGCTTGCATAAGTTCACTCTGTAAAGTGAGTTGCTGTAAAACTTTGAAATCTTTCATTAAATTAAATTTTTAAAAAATCCTTCTTCTCTTAATAACCAGCGATCACATTAAGGTAAAGAAGATATGTGCAGTAAAAAAAGAGAAGTGTTTGTGATATAAAACATTCTGTTTTAATTAAACCTAGAATTAGTTCGTATTTCGAAATGAAGGCTTCGTGCAGCAACAGGAAACCTGCACATTCATTTAAAACACAGAAATTTGTACCCAAAGGGGAGAAAAAAGGCAATTATTTTTTCCAGAGATATTTGAACATCGTGTTGTGAGGTTTGCACAAACAAAGAAAAGGTACCCAGATACCAAGATATTTACATCAATAAATCAACAGTTAGGGCTTGTTTATAAGCAATATTATTGATTTTCAAAACAGAGGTACAATTTCAATTCATGAATTACTCATTTTGCACAATATCTTGCAGAAGTGGTTCCCACCTCATTTCCTGAAGATACAGAAGGAACTGAATGAATGAGTAAAGTCTGTGCAGAATTTAATTCTGTTAGACAACAGAATCAAGAAAAGGGAAACTTTTCAAGAAAACTACATGCATAAGCACATCTTGGTGTTGTTTTTGACATCTTGAAAGCACTTAAAAGTGCAATTCGTAGCTATTCATCCAATCCCCTGCTTCTTCCATCCTTGTTGAATATAAATGCAACCCAGAGCCAAGAAGTTCCCAGCTTTTTCTCTTGGCAAACACTAAGTTTTCCACACTGGTTTTACAAAACTGAGATTACTGCAAATTCTGCCTACCCTGAACTGCAGTTTTTCTGATTCATCTCATTACACACAGATAATATCCTTTCATGTCAGTCGTAAACTACTCTGTTCCTTTATATTTTTGTGCTATAGATTCCCTAGCTACTGTAGTTCAGAGAGACGGAGGGCTACCTGTTATTTTCTTTGTTCAATAATTGTTGCCTGTTTTAGGAAGGTCTATAAGAAATGTCATCTTTTTGTTAAAAAGATAATGGCAGAGATCGGATGTGGCTGCAGAGATTAATCTCTGCTTCATAAAGGTTAAGAATCAAACAATTTGTTCATTAATTTATTTGGAATAATGGAGATTAATTTGTGACTGTAGCATTTTATTTAAGTGTGGTTTGTCTGATGTACCAACCATCGCAGATGCTTTTACGTGGTATTAAAACTCGAAAATGGTGAATACAGGAGATGTTGGGACCTTTCCCTGGCAAGCTCTGCTACTCAGGTCTCCATGCGATATGCCAAAATGCTATTTGCATAAATATAGAATTTAATAAGTTATCATTCTGATTAACGTCATTAACTGCTTAACTACTGTAGAAATTGGCTTCCAAAGTTGCTTGTTGGTAGCTGTTGCTCTCCACGTCATTCCATTTGCTGTCTCACTGGGGATAATGGTATGCAAGGGAAAGCAAGAAGGTCAAGGATCTTTTTGTTTAGTCTCTTTGCACATTAAAAGTTCTATTATGTGTTTGTATTGCATGTGGTTTCCAGTCGGTTGGCTACAATGCTTTCAAGATCCATTGATGATGAGTTTGTGAGGCTAAATATATCTTGTGGATTATGACTACCAAGCCATCACTTTGTGCAGCAGTCAGGGCCAATATTTAACAAGTGTTTTTCAGAACGAGGAATTTTGAAACCGAGTCAAATGATCCTACAAAAGGGGTTAACAGAAATGCTAATACAGAAGATGACAGCAAATGCTTGGCCTGTGCTGGCTGTGGGGGCGTTTGGGGCTCTGCTGTGCTGTTTGTGGGGGAAGTGGTTCTTAGGTTGGGGGTTTGATGGGTTTTCTGGGTGTGGGGGAGGGCTGTGGTATTGTTGTGAATGACACAGCGACCACAAAGCTGAATGTGTTGAACAAAAAGTGGTGTCCTCTGCAGCCATCCCTTTCTGTGCCCCGGCGGGCGTAGGTGCGGCGGGGGCAGCGCGGGGCCCCGTGGGGCTCGCCCCCGGTCCCGCTGCCCTGCCGTGTGTCCCCCGCAGCCCCGGAGCCTCCTCGGGCTGTCCCCCGCGGCTGGCAGGGCAGGCGGGCTCCGCCGGGACCTCGCTGCTGCTGCCTCTTGCCCGACATTTAAGGGAATGCAAAACCAGACTGCAGGATGCAGCCGCGTCTTAAGGGCTGGCACAGCCGCCTTGCTTGTTCTCACTCTCTAGCTAGTAGACTGACCTTTTAAAAAAACAGTTTCAGCTGCTGTGAAACACTGACAATAGTTTTAATAGATTTCATGTTAGAATTAAATAGCTCTGGTTCCATTTTGATAATGTAAACTAGCAGCCATGAGCATGTTTTAGCTGATTGTTTCAGGCTGTGTACAAACTCAGGCGGACGTCACTGCCTCCTCGCCAGGCTCAAGATGCTCACTTTCTTTAAAAATGAAAGCAGAGATTGTGTTTTTTTAAAGCAATTTGTGTTCTGACTGACTTCTTCTGAGTACCTTCACACCTGTCAAGTGAATCCAGTGTGCTTGTTCCCAAGGGCAACCTGACATCTGGGAAATTCTGCCTCAGCCCAGACCGGTCCCCTTTGAAGCATCTTTGGTATTTTGAATTGAAATTGAGTTACACCATCACACATCATCCTTTGCATTATTCTGTTCTGCTCCAGTATACCCCTACTTTTATAAATCTCAGTTTAAATCCTGCTCTCGGGCTGTTTCAGGAGTGTTGCAGTTATCTGTAAGCTGTCTTGCTTTTCTCTGTGGGGCTGGTAAGCTCAAAAACATCTGCAGGCAGGGTCAGTCCAGCTTGCTATTCTTCAGAGAATATTTACAAAGTTTCATAAGGCTTGGACCCATACCCACACCCATCCTAGATGCAGTGTCTACAGATTTATCCCCAGAGCCTCTTACAAGCATTGCTTGTATTACTGTCTAGAGCTATCCCACTGCAGAAATCCTCAGGAGGGAGAAGTGGACAAGAGTACTTAGAAACATCTGTTAAAAATTCAGACAAACACTCCACTGTCACTAGAAGCAGTTGGGACGGGACGAATGAAGTTTACCATGTGCTGCTACAGCAAAAAAGGGACATTTTTTTTTCCCTTCACTTTTTCTTAAAAGTGGTAGTTTGGTCAGTAGATACAGAAAAATGCCTCTGCAGAGCACACTTGGGGTGTATAGCTGCTTGTAACCAATGTCACAACCTGACTCCAGAGCCAAGCCTTGCGGTCTCGTGGGAGCGCTGCTCCCCGAGTGCTCACATTTGATTCATCACATGCTTTCTACTTGTTTCAAGAAACCCTGCATTAATTGTGCAGACCTAGAAAGTGGTGACATTAGGAAACAAATTGACTTCAACATGACTTTTCCATTGCTTAAGCAAAAAGGGAAGAAAATGTTACAGCAACAAATCTAATGGATGAACTCTCCAACTGGTTGCTGTTTTGCGTGTGGCTACATTCTGGATTCAGCGAGTATTTGATAAATATTGTCATTTGTCCTTGATGATGTGTCATGAAGTTACAGGCAATTTGGCAGAGAAAATAAGTTTTCTTGTGTATGAGGCCAGACTTGTGATGATGTGTTTCTCCATTGAAGTCCAGCTCAGCCCTCCACCCGACCCCATTCCCCACAGAGCACTCTCATCCCCCTTTCCCATCCTCTGCCTACCGGCAGGGCGAAAAGCAGAACGAGCTGTGCTGTTCGGCCGGGTGACACACGTGTGCTGATTGCCTGGGACAGGCCCAAGAGCGGGGATAAGTGCTGACTCTGCTCTTAGCCTTTCTCTCAGCAGAGACATGAACTGGGGTCTCTGCCCTACCCAATCAAAGGCAGGTTCGCCAATCTTAGAGAAACTCAATTTCTATCCGAGAAACTCAATTTCTCTCATAGCCCTGTATCCCCAGTACGGTGTGATTCAAAAGTTAATAGGAAGGGACAAACAGTTAAGACATATGACAGGCAATATGATGACATAAACCTTGTTTTCTTAGGATGCCAGGCTGAAAAAATGAACACAAAGCTCCTGAGAATAACTGAGGCACTTCAGATTGAGACTTGATGGACAACGTTGGCTTTGTTATCACTCTGCAGGTAGCGAGGGGATAGGGTTAGGGAGAATTTCCAGAAAAGTAGGGGAGTTGTTATTAGAAGGGTAAAGCTTCCACTGCCACGCATCCCCTGTAGTGGACCCCGCGTTACCCTGGTCCCTCCTCCTTTTAGGAGCCTTTTGAGGAAAAGTCTTCTGTGACAGGAACATCTCTCAGGTCTTTTAATCTGTGAGCTGCCAGGTGAAAGAATGGGGCTAGGGAACAAAAGACGCTCAGATACTGCAGACAAGCTTTTGTAGGATCTGCCACGTCAGCTGTCTCTTATAAGGTCTGCTGTATTTTCTGTTGATGGTGCTCTTCCCCCGAGGATTTTCCCACACCTGGGAATGCCTGCCATAAGCCGTACTGATATTTTCCTCAATGCCTTTCATTTCTGTGTACAGATGGAGCTGGGATATCACACACTGTCCTTGTCCTTATTCTGTTCTGCTCCTTGGCAGTCACAGCTTTCCTGGCTGGAAGCTTTCATCCCACCTCCCTCTCAGCCCTTTTCAGGAGGGGCTTTGCAATTATTTATAAGCTAGCTTGTCCTGTTTTCTGACATTTTCAGTGTAGTCTGTGGAAGAGTAAAGCCAAGTGTATGTTCTCTGGTTTTACAGGAAGCAGAAAACTTGAAGTAAATGTTAATAGTCTATGTTAGCAAGATGTTCTTCATTTTTTAGGGTGCAGGGGACCCTCCCTTTAAATCAAAGATCTTCTGGGTGGAAAATGTTCTAGTGGCCTGTAACTACCTCTTGCCTTTAAAGTGTTTGGAGATGCTGGAAGGGGCAGGCAGCTCACTTGCACACCTGTCAAGGGGAGGCTGTCTGTCCTGCTTATCTTGTATTCCTACTCACCATCCCCAAGTGGGTTTTCTCTCTCCTTCCTCTTGTCACGTGTCAGAGTAAGACATCCTGTGATTTACCTCATTCACCTTCCACTTGTGTTCTGAGGCTTGAGATTTTCTAAAATACAAGAGGCAAAACTATAATGATTTGGGCCTCAGCACCTCTGGAGACATCTTTAGATTTTTTTGTCTGAGATAAATTTCTATTCAAGCTGAAGAGAGCAGCATTTTCTTGTTATGCTGCTGCAGATAGGTGGGAGGAGTGACTAACTTTTCTTCTGGAAGTAGTAAAGTGGATAGGCTTGTCTGTTTCCCAGTGCTGCAAATTGTATGAGGTACTTGCTTATTCACCCCCTCCTCTACCACATTGCCGTTT
>VZTJ01005188.1:603716-606216 GCA_013397795.1 Orthonyx spaldingii | reverse complement strand
TTGTGCTTTGGTGTGAATAATTTAATTCGTATGTCATGCACATGTACTTGCTTGGCTACAGGATGTGTTATATTTTCTTAAAAATTAGGGCAGAATTCTGAAAAAAACTCTCATTGCAACATTTGCACAATAAAACTTAAGTATGTGAACTTCAGGATAGAAACTAATTGCTGAGTGTTTCTGACGGTGCTGTCAGAGACATGATATTACTGAGTCAGTCAGTCCAGTGGTTTTAATTGCCCTTTCTCTGGTGAACGGTGAGCACTGTAGAAAGTGAAGGGGGAAGAATTCCTGCCTCTCCTAACACTTGGAGGCCTGAGCAATGGTTGTGGATTTGCCATCAAGAAATAATGGAGGTGGGAGAAATGCTCTCCCCCCACACCACTCCCCCTTTGCCCTGCTGGCGCACGTTCTGTAGGACTGTAACGGGGCCTTTCCAGACCCTCTTCCATATGAGTGGCATCATCTGCAAGACTTGGGCTCACCAGGAGGAGATGAAGAAATTTCACCTCTACATCCCAACGTCTGGGACGCTTTTTGGTTTGCATCTGCTTTCTGTGTAGAGAGGTTTTTGTATTTACACTTCTTAGAGAGTTTCTTTGTGTTAATAGCCCTCTTCCTTCTCTGACAGCAATAATCATTTTGTTCTCTGCAATGCAATTTTACGATCAAGGACTTCTGATCTTTTCAAACTTAGCTCTATTTTATATGTGTATTGTTAAAGACTTCTTTATGCCCTTGGTGCCGTGGTGCTTAAGGAGCCCTTTGTGCTTTGTGTGTGGCCATTTTGTTGGTACCTCAGCCTCTTTCTAACCTGATTCTGCCTCCTCTGCTCTTTGGTTGGGTGGAGGGCAGCTTGTAAGTAAAATTGTTAACACTGACTCGATGGGCTCTACAAGGACCCCCGTAGATTCCAGATGATGACAGTTAGGATGCAGACACAGGTAGGTGTAATAGCAGAGTTGAACCTGTTAAGAGCTTGATCATCTTCTTATTCTTGAAACTTTGCTTAAAGTCAAAATCACCTATTAAAAAGGCATTTTTGCATTTACTGTGGAAGATATAAAACCGTTTATCATCCCGGAAAATACCAATCTGAATTTTACAATGCAATTAGTGACGAGATGTTTGAGTCTTATTGTGGAAGAAGTATAATAGAAGTCTGGGGGGTGGAAAAGGCTGATGAAGACACATTGGTCTTAGTAAGAACTGTCCAAATCCACTTTATTCTTCATCTGTGGCGGAGTGTTAGGAGGACAGTGGGTCTATGTTGGTGTGGTAGGGATCTGGATGAGTGGAAAGAATAGACTACAGCCTTGAGGTCCTCCCTAAACTCTGCCCAGGGTGTCTGATCTGAAATCTTTCCCCTCAGGTATCCTGCATGAGGGGAGGAGGGAGTGAGAAGGGAGTTTTGTCACTGACACATACAGCGGGGTACAGGTGATGGAGAGGTTTTGGATGTGCAAATACAGTTTTACCAGTCGGACAGCTCCTTAGCCATGGCCCTCCAATAGCTCCACTGTACTTGTCATTCTTCTTGGAAGTTCAGGGATTTTTAAAGAAAAGACCAAACTCTTTCTAATGGTGCCAGAGTGGGTGCCAGAGAGATTGCAGTTTAAAGCCACATGATTAAAAATAAGTTTCTTTAAAGCCCTGAATTCTGTTTATAAAAATAGATGTTGAACATACGGTACAACATAAAAATCCATGTGGTCCTGCAAGAAAAAAAAAAAAGTAGAAAGCACTTTAGCCTAAACCAGATGTGCAGAAGAGAGCTCCTAAACGTATTTTGTATTTTTTATTTGTGTGTATGTGTTTGTGTATGTGGGAGATATTTTTGGTTCCTGCTAGGCTTCTTTGCAGCAAAGCCCCTTTCTAGAATTTACTTTCCTTTATTAGAGTTGCAGCTCGGCTTTGTGTGGGCCTCTGGGGGTTTTGGCCAGCCGTTGGCAATTTCTCTCAGACACCCAATTACCCCTGACGTCAATGCCGTCTCTCCCATCTCCCTTGGGTGCCCACATTTTTTCCTTTGTAACACTAATAGCTGACTAGCTAAGTGCCTGTTATTTCCTTGGCAGAAGATTTGATTGTGTTTTGGGCCGGATACTAAATCCAAAAACTATGTAAAAATGTCAATAGGTGAGTGCACATTGATTTCGGTTAGTCACAGTGATATTTGAGCCCCTTTGGGGGCTCTGTCTGGGGAAGTATTTTACAAGAAAGATAATATAACAGAAAATTACTGGAGCTGCACAGGTCTCTGGTGGATTTCTTAGGGGCCTGCTAAGTTTCTGTAGAATCAACAAATGCTTTATTAATCTAAATTTGCGGTTTTGTTGCTGCCTCTCTTCAGACGGCTCGGGCTCGCCGGAGGAGGCTCGGCGGGAGCGGGGCGGCCGGCGGCGGAGCCCGGCCGGGCCGGGGGGCGGCGGGCCGGCCGGGGGCGGCTGCGCTGGCCGATAACGGGGGGCCGGAGCGGGTCCCTGCGATAACGCGGGGG
>VZTJ01005188.1:537229-603671 GCA_013397795.1 Orthonyx spaldingii | reverse complement strand
CTGCCAGCTGTGCGGGGCCGGCGCTGACTGGGAGCGGCTGATAAGAGCCCCGCGCGGGAGCGCAGCCGCCAGCGCCGCTCCGCCAGCGCGCTGCGGGGCCGCGCCGACTGCCAGAGAAACTTAAACACAACTGGTCCGGGGGCGGCGGGGAGGGCTGCGCTGCAAGATAATGGTAATTGATTGAATCAAAGTCGCAGAGCAGCCTTGGTTTTTTTTCCCTCGCAATTAATTTTTTTTTTTTTTTTTTTTTTAATTTTCAGACCGAAGTATCCGAAGAGCTCAGGTTGCAACCGAGCACATGCTGCACTAAAAGATAATAAGCACATGCCCTCTTCAGCTTTTTGGGGGAAATTCAGGCCAAGAAAAGGCACAATTAAATAAAATGCACCCCCGTTAAAGTTAGGAGCACACGGCTCCAAGCTTAGCGGAGCGTGCTCTAAGGACAGGGAAAATCAATGGCTTTTTCAGGTCGCCGGGCTGTGTGCTTGCTGGCGACCAGGGACGAGCAGTCAGTTTTGCCCACAAAGCCAGCAGATAGTGACACTAGAGAAGGGGATTGTCAGGGGACTGGGTTGTGCAGTGTCCACACACTGGCATTTCTGCAGCCCTTCTTCCTCTCCCGCTGCCCACCACAACCTCATACCCCACGGCTCAAGGTGTTTGTGGAGGAAGACAGAGATTGAGGCCATTTGTATTTTTGTATCAGTTACTTTCCAGGTTTAGTTTAGCCAATTTGGATCTTTTTCACTAGCAACTAGTCAGTCAGAAATTTTTCTTCACTTTTAAGGGGATTCCCCCCAATATAGTGTTCAGGAATAGCAGAATAGTTTGTGCGCTTTGAGTAAATAAAACCTTTTAGTCTTTGGCAATTGCATCTGCAAGCAGTAAAATCTTATGTCAGCACAGCGTGTAGAATGCAGGATACCTAATAACTACTAAACCATTTAAAAAAGTCTTCTGCTTGATCAGACATGGTGCTTAATGTATAGTGCTGTATCTTGCCCAGCACATAATTGGTATTGAGGGTGGAAAAGCCTCCCCTGTGGACCATGACACCATAGACCTAAACTGGCATTTTTTCACACTTTAGAGTTTTCTTTCTTTAGCGGGGGACATTTCTTTGCTCGTTTTAAAAATCATTCTCTAAGAATTAACAGACTGTATTAGCGTATTGTATATCTTAAATGAACCTTGCAAGCTCTAACAGCATATTCTTCTTCCCGTATAGGCACTGTGTAGGGTGGGCAGGCAAGCAGTATTGTAGTGCCAGAGAGATCAAACGTTGGATAGGAAAAAGAAATCCCAGCCCTAACCTGGGAAATAAAAATTGACCAACCCACTTTTGCAGTGATTTTGTTGGATCCCATCCTGGAACAAGTGTATGTATGGATGTGCTAGGAAAATGAATGGGCCTTATTGAGGTAAGACACTGTGGTTTATCTAATCATGAAGAAGTTGGGATTTTCACTAGAGCTCTGTCAGGTTTTCCTCAAAATGGCAACAGATGATTTCTTTATGTATGGGCCAAATTAATGGGATTTCTTCCCAGCTAGTGAAAGGATGGAGCATTTGCTGTCTCTTTGGGTAGGAGCAGGGTATCCTGATATCCTATCAAACAGACTAATAGGTCTCTGCTGAAAGAACTGGTAATCTGCCTTGTCATGACCATTGGTTATGAAAGGGACAAGTCAGCTGTGAAGAAAGATGACTTTCTTGAAGGCATCATGTAAAAACTTTGGCCTAATGCCAACACAACCATTGCTGATCAACTTTGGCAGGGACGTGGCTCAGATTAGAGACTCCTTGTCTGGAAAAAAGGGGTTTTTTCTTTTGTCTTATAGGCTTGAGAGCCTACTGGGTTACTGCTGCTGACCTCCCCTCTTTGACGTTTCAGGTTCCAGTGTAATTAAACCCACAACTGTAATGTGGTCTTGTCTCTTTAGCCACTGTGGTATGACTGACAGGTGACACTGTCCTTCTCTGCCCTAAATATAGCTGGTGAACTGCTCCTGGGCAGACAGATGTTTTTAGACTAGAGCAGTGCTTGGTAGCACCCCTTTCATCCTCCTCCCCGCCTGGCCAGCGTGCTCGGCCTGTTCATCTCAGAAGTGCTGACAGCAGTGTGGAAAACAAGAGCCAAATCAAAAGTACTGTGAGGTCATTTGGATAGGTAAAAGTGAGTAAAATCCATGGGGATAAGGTGCACCCACTCAGCACCTGCCCAGCTCTGTGCTCCTCTATGCTAAGGCACATTGCTGCCAGCGGGGCTGCTGCCAGGGCTGTGCTGGCATCGAGCATTCCCTGGGCTAAGCCACCAGCCCTGCCTGGGAGGGGCATGGGGGAAGGACAAAACCAGCTTCTGCTGGAAAGATTTTAAAAATGTGCTAAGATGCAATGCTGAGTTTTGGGGTGCGGGCCAGTCTGCAGGGCACTGGCAGCTGGCAGTCACAGGCAGCTGGAGGAGCTGGCCTCCTGTTAACCAACTCGTGAAATGAGAAGGGGGCAGGTTTTAACTCAAAACCGAAACAAAGAGCAGGGCTGGCTGTGCTCTCCCAGGTCGAGGCGCATTGGTGGCTGTGGGTTTTCCTGTGTTGTGTCACCTCCAGTGCGGGTGCCGGGCGTGTGAGGTGCGGACGGCAGAGCCAGCGCAGCAGGACGGACACGCCGCGCTCCCCGCGCTGAGGTGGGGCCTCTCCTCTGACCCACACGGTGTCTGTGGGGTGCAGAGGGGCTGGGGGCTGCAGTGGCTGGGCAGGGGGTGGTGCAGGGGAAGGCGAGGCAGGGGTCGGTGGTGGCAGTGGCGGGAAGCAGGGGCTGGCACCGTGCTGGGGACACGGCGGGGTCAGTAACTCTGAGGATGGAGGGAAGGAGGCTGTGGGACAGCCCGCAAACACTGGGGTGAGTTGAGGCACCTTGAAGACACCTTCTCAGTAGTTTGCTGGGAAACAGACTTGTATGCTTGTTTTGTGACATCCTAGCTTTTAAATGTGCACTGGGAGATAAAGGACACACTAGAGGAAAAGCTGGGGAATTCCCAAAGCAGTGAAGGTAGGAGAGTAGTAACAGGGTAGCAGCTGCTTGGGAGATGGCAGCAAGAGAGAAAATATCAGCATGGAGGGGAGCAGAAAAGGGAAGAATGGAGAGGGAAGCATCACCAAAATTATTTCTGTCCCTTTGTTAAGAACTTGGGACATTTGTGAGTGAAACAACTCCTGCTTTTCCTGGAGCATTTCCTTTTTCCTACATTTGTACAGGCCTGTGTGGCCTTGCAGCCCAGGTCTTTTTCCGTTCCTCGGTGTGCGTTACACCCACTACCAAAGTGTCACTAAGGTATTAGCATGGTTTTCAGGTGACTGCACTGACAATGGGGTTGTTTTTGCCATATAATTCACAGAGCTTCACTCAAGTCACAGCCAGAACATACACCTGCCCTGGAGAATAAGGAGGAAATTCACCAGGTTATTTTAGAGTTGATTCTGTGAAAGCATGGAGGAATATATCCAAGTTAAACTCAAAGGGAAGTGATCGGATTGGCTGCAGATTTCATCAGGTTTATAGTTGTATTAGGAATCTCACATGAATCTTTAAAAATGTTTTAGAATTGAAAAACTTTAAGGTTTTGAGAAAACTTATTGCACAAAAACGGTCAGTATGAGTATGTATCTCATACAGGACAAGTGGGCAAGTTCAGTAAGGCATCAGTTACTTTACGTTGAGATAGCCATGTGAACATAAGCACTCGAGCAGTGTGAATAGCTGTTCAGAAGCATTTTAGTTCTGCTTTGTCTTGTAGTTGTATGTAAGTGTGCAGGAGACTTGTGAAATTGTTCTTTCAGCTCTGTTAGTGCCAGGTTTAAGGAGTGTTAGCTGAGCAACAGTGCCTTTCTGAAGCACATAATCTTTATCTTTTTCCCCCTAATCTTTGAATGTGGATTAAATTCACCTAGGTCTTCTTGTAATTTTGACAGTTTTAGTTTTTGGGTTTTTTTTTGGAATCTTCATTATGTGGGGAGCAGTCTCTCCATTGACGAGCACTGATGTTCTCTTTTATATTGCTGTTACAGCCCCCCATGGTCCCTGGTCTTGGGTTCACAGAGCTGGTAGACAAAGCAGTTGGCAAGGAGAGTGAAATGACTTCAGGAAGGGATAAACTTGTATGCTCTGACCATGGACATGACAGAAATGTAGAGAAGATGGAAAGAGGGTAAGCAAGGTCTTGAAATCGGGGAAGCTGATGGATTGTATTCCAGAGAAAGGTTAGAGTAACAGGACTGGAAATGGGGACAGAGCATGTGAGTCAGGGTGGCAACTGGCAAGAGGAAGATGAGAAATGTCAAAAGAGCACGGGGAGAGAAGAAGGGGAATAGACTGGTAAAAGGTAGAGTGGATCTGGAAGCAGCAACTAAGAAGTGAAACACAGGCTAAGGTTGTTGACTCAGAAGAAGAGGTGGCAAGTGTAAGATGAACAACTTCAGCAGAGGATAATATCTTCCACTCTTAAGAAAGTGCAAAACTTAGTAGAAGGAAGAAATGCATCTACTTGATTTTACTTTCTTGTGCTTTTGGCCAGGCAGTTCTGCTTTCTTTTCCAACATTGATGGCTGTCTCATTATTTCCCTGAGGCATTGTCATAGAAATGGGCGTGGAAGGCAAATGTCCTGCTTCTAGGAAGCATGGTTAGTGTCTCCTCTACACAGTGAGAGATGGTTTTCCAGTAGGTAGCCTATTAGAGTAATTTTTTTAGTAAAGTATCCTCAAAAAAAAAAAAAAAAAAATTGAAAATGACTGGTGACTTTCTTCTGGTAGGAAAAAAATTACTTCGAGAAACAGTTTATATAGAAGTGATCTCCGTATGTCCTTTCCAGACTAAATTGCTCTGTGGTTGAACCTTCTGAGGAAAGAGAAAATGTGAAGTTTGAGGTTTTTTTCTGGTGCAGGCTGAAAAGGTTTAATGAGCAGTGCTCTGTTCTAGCAGAGTTAGGTGAGAATTAACCAGGTGGCTGACTTCCACAGGCAGAATCAGAATTCCACAATCCCAACAGCAAATGCTGCTTGAGCTCCTGGGTAAATAACTCAGCTCTGCAAGGTGCCCTTCTCTTGGGTTAGAGTCAGGGACTACTTCAGGGTGTCCCTGTCTTTGCAGGAATACCCCTGGGTTTCCAGAAAGTGAGACAGGAAAAGGCACTTATGCTCCCAGTGACGGCAGCTTGAGCTCATTACTCTGATTTTTAGATATGCTGGCATTGTCTCAACAGCCTGCATTCACATTTATGGCCTTTCCAGACTACTTATCTAGGAGAGAATGTGTGCTCAGCCTGCTCCAGTTACATCTGAGCTTGAGCTCAGGGCCCAGACAAAGCACACCACGGCTTGGGCAGCCCCAGAATTTGACTCTCAAAGACGCAAAGGCAAGACACAAAGTGGAGGTAGCTCTCCATGCAGGTCTTTACTTTCTGGCAGTCCTGTTTGGTGATCCCACTGTCTCCTGAGGTTGTCTGAACAAATGCATCAAAAACAGCTGAACTATTAGAAAATTATTCCTTCCCATGAATGAGCACATAGGTATTTTTCTAATAAGATTAAAAAATGAGTCTCATTCTGCACCATCCCTAATAGTTTTCCCTCCAGTTAATTCCTTCTTGTTAATTCATCTCAGAGTATTTTGGAAGATTTCTCGGCATCTACCAGTGCATTTTGTGGGACAGTCTATGAAAAGGACAGAGCATTTGCTGAAGAGCCTTTACTGTATTTTCCCATTAGAGTTCTCTACTCAGTGCTGAGGTTTCAAGAGGCTTTGAGTGAGCTGGTTGAGCCTCCTTTTGAACCCATCATGGATTTTTCTTTGTATTTTATTTCCTTTAAAGATTATTTCCTTCCTTATGGCAACCACCTTTTGCCAAATGAGTGAGGCACTCCAGTTCTTCCCAGCTTTTGCCCCATTTACCACCTTCCAACAAGATTGCTATGGCTGTATGACCACATCTCAGATTTTCCCCAGAGGGATCTCTGATTTCTTTTCAATCAGTTCATTTAATTGACCATGTTTATTTCCCTAGCCCTTGTGGCTCCCTGAGTGCAGCTATTCGTCAGAAGCTGGATCTTAAGCATCCTTTTCATGTTTTACCTGGAGAATTTCTTAAACCATCTCCTCTGTTCTTAGCGTTTGGGGCTAAGCCCAAAAGGGAAGCTCTCTCAATCAAAAGGCTATCTAAATGGATAATGTGATACTTTGAGACCTGTAACAAGGAGGCAAGTGTCCCAGTCCCACTGCTCCCGTGCTTATCCCACCAGAGCCACAGCAGCTTTGAAGGCTTGTTTGGGCAAGGTTCCCAACGCGGATGTTTGCGAGACATCTCACTGGAGCTTGGTACACGTACCTCGCATACTGCTTCGATGTAGAGCCTAGGCATGATGCCCGCTTTGGAAAGCAGCTTTGTAGTCTATATTTGCTTAATTTAGTCCTCAGCTGTCCTCCTGAGAATGGCTGTTCGCTGCATGTGAGTGTCCAAGAGCAGGAAGCGATGGAGGCAACTTCCATCAGAAAGAAGATGAAGTAACTTGGCACTCATTGGAGTTTGGAGGCTAAATTGCCTCGTGAAAGATCATCCTTACTGCTTGTCTAAGGAGTTTCCAAGCTGTAAATAGGATGGGAAAAAGGATGCCTTTGTATCCTGTGTTCGCCTTTTCTAGATGTAGTTTTGGTGACATGAGCTTCCTTCTTCAAAGTCTATAAAATTCTGTTTGAATGCTTTTCATGCTCTAGTTTGGCATACAGCATAAACCCAAGCAAACTGACCTGAGACAGGAATGCATTTTCCTCTTCAGTGACTTCTGTCTGTGTCCACTGCTAGCATCTATATCAACAAATACAATTTCTTGGGAACATCCTAGAGCTTTTCTTTTTCAGAATATTTTTAATAGTGACAAAGCACTGTTATTTCCTAGAAAGTTTGGTCAGCTTCTTCCACATCAATTTTTAAATCCCTGTTCTATTACTTCCTTATGACACTTATTTTTATACTGTCTTTTTAAAAATAAACGTTCAGGGGTTGGACCAGATGATCTCCAGAGGTCCCTTCCAACCCTGGTTATTCTGTGATTCTGTGAAACATAAGTCAGGAGTAATTAGAGAGAAATGCACCACATTTGAAGCATAAATAGAAGGAAGTAAATGGTATGATGTGTCGCTACAGTCAATGGTCAAATATCCAGATTTTAATCTTGAGGGCTGAGTTAAATAAAAAGAGATCCTTTTAAATAACTTGACATTCCCTTAATGATCCATGAAAGGTAAATCTGAACACTTGACTTCATTGCAATAATACAGCTAGTTTCAATTTTTATTATTTTTAAGCCCGCAGCCAGCACGCTGGAATAAGTTATTTGCAGCGTATTTTTAAAGTCCATATTGAAATATTAGCCATAACTGTCTGCTGTGTCTAAAAAAAAAAAGGGGGGGGGTATGTTTGAAGTTTAATCATGCTTCTACTTATGCTCAGTCCCAGAGCAATCCTTTTTTCTGCTGCTGAGCTCAAACAGCTAGTAGCCAGGTTTGATCTGCTGCCCCATGGAGCACTGCCCTATGTGAATTTGAAGTTTTCTCAACCCGGGAGGCCTGCAAATAAAGACTAGCCTCAGGTAGCCAGAGCTCTCCTTCCCAAAGCAGCTCCCGGGGCGCTGCCTGGAGCAGTGCTCCTGAAATTGTTTCAGGCAATTGCTACAGACTATCTCTACTACTGCCACTCGTACCCCTCTTTCCCTCTCCTCCTCCTGGCATAAGGGAGGAGTTTTGGAGTCCAGGAGTCCTATTTGACTTTAATAAAATGAAGAAAAAAAAATTTAAAAAAATAAAAAGCAGAGCAGTTTGTAGGGAACTGGCACAGACTGTGGAAACAGGAGCCACAGCAAGACAAAACCCAGTGGCCTTCAAAACTTTTTTCCCTTCTTTCTCACCACATGACTTGGAGGATGTGGACAGTAATTAAAGGACCCCCTAGCTCCTCATTTTCTGTGCCTGGTCCTTTGATCTGGTTCGTGTCGGGTAGCTATTTTCATTGTTCCTGTCTTTTCTTTTATTCTCACCCAGCCCCTTTGATGTGAGCAATGATGATCTTTAATTCCAAAATAGGAGATGGGCAGGATAGCAGTACTGGCCTTATATAATGCACCTTTCACATCTTATTTTTAAACTTGAGCATAATAGGTGTAAGTCAGAGCCTGGGTAGCATTAACCCTTTCCATGCAGGGGCACTGCTGAGGAGGTTAAGAGCCTATCACTTTCGGTAACGTCAGTCAGGTTAATCTTCTGTAGATGCCTACAGATGCATTTGTGAAAAAGATTATTATTATTATTATTATTATTTTCCTGCAAATACGATGGATCTCAAAATATGATCTGGAGGGAGTTTGTCCTAATTGTTCCCATGTGGGAAAAATGTGCTGAGAAAGAACAGTAAAGCTAATGCAGTTATTCTGACTGGCTTCACTTGGCAGCACAGTGGGAGTGAAGCATACTGTTTATTAGTGTATGTTAATAAACTATAAGGGACAAGCTGCAGGTGGCGGTTTATAAACTGTTAGCTCAGGTAAGACAGATGACAATACGGAGGTTATTAGTAACATTAGCAGGAGAGAAGGGCTGGAGGTTCTTAATGCTGTCTTGAAATCTCAGAAGCCGGGTGTGTCTCTGTGTGCTGCCTCTTCCTCACGGGACACACAAAGCCAGCAGCTGCACTCCAGCCAGGGTGGGTGGCCCTGGGGCTGGAGCACCCTGATGCCAGACCATCAGAGGTGACACATGCAGGAACCGTGGTGGTTGCCAGCCACCTGGGGGGACACTCCCCTGTCAGGCTGCTTGGGGTGGCACATGTGGCACTGCTGTGCCATGCTCTGAATGGTGGCACACAGGCCCCCTGTGCCATGCTCTGGAGGGTGGCACACAGACCCCTGTGCCATGCTCTGGAGGGTGGCACACAGACCTCTGTGCCATGCTCTGGAGGGTGGCACACCGGGAGGGCAGCACAGTGCCCCCGTGCCCCGCAGTGCGGGCCCCCCGAGCGCCCCGGCGCAGCCCCAGGGAGGCAGGCAGGTGGTGCTGGCGGAGCCCCTGCCCGGCTGTCCCCGGGGAGCTCCGCATTACCGCGGTCCCCATCTGCCTCGGCGGCACCTCCTCCCTGCGGGCCCCGGCAACAATGGCTCTGCTGCTGCTGCTGCGCCCTGCCCGAGCCGGCCCGGTGACATTTGCAGGGTTCAGCCGTCACTGCACAATCCGCTCGGGAAACGCGGCTGTGATTGTAAATAGGAAGCCCAGGATTTTCAAACTTCAGGTCTCGAGGCACCCGCGCCATGAAGGGGGAGCTCAGCTTTCCCCAGTGTCTTTTATTTTAGCAGGTTTTGTGACTATCTCAAAACCTGGAAAACTAGAGGTCTGCTGCTAAGCCACTTTAACATTAATGTTTGAACACCGTGTCGCTGGTTTTTGTGCTCAGAAGAAGGCTTAAATGGGCACAAATTAAAAAAAAAATCCCAACATTTTCCTGGTAGAATTAATTGAAGACAAAATACAAGAAATTGTCAATAAAAAATAAAGAAGCAGTGAGGATAACAAAGATTAAGTATGGTAATGGACAGAGGCAGTTTGATAAGTCTGGTTAAGTTTTAGTTTAATGCCTGCCTTTTTCCTTTCATTCACAAAATATATATGCATAAGTACCTTCGTGTCTGAAACAATTTTAGATACACATTTGTACCTTTATGACACCCACTCTTTTAGGGACACAAAATGTGTGTTATGTTTGTGTAGTTCTTAAAAGAACAGCTGTTTATTAGACAACTTTCAGGGTGATTCTTATTATATGTTGTGGTCCTGGATCAGCAAAGTAGTTCAGCAGATGCCCAACTGGAGCACGTGATGGGACACGTAGGCTTTTCAGCCTGCGCTTGTTTAAACCTGAGCACACGCTTAAATACTCTGCTGAACAGGGGCCAAGACCAGACGTAGTGACTGCCTATAATTAACTTTGTTAAATGGCTTACAATATGCCACTTGTTTCCATGTGCTTTTAAATTTCCCACTTGAACATTATTTGGGCTGAACGTCTGTGGTTTTGTCCTTGTCTATAGAGCTCTTTTTTTTTTTTTTTCTTTCATTAAATGCATTTGGTTCCCTCAGAATATTTCTGTTAGGCATGAAGGAGGAAAAATTCTCTTCCAGTTCATCCAGTATAGTTCATCTTTAGTACCAGTGGTTTTGTAACTGAGGTGCTTTAAGGAAATAAAGGAAAGGTTGTAGAAGGGAATAGTATTTCACTGGAGCAGCTTCTAGAGTTGGAAAAAGTAGACACACTTCTGAGACCTGGCAAAGGGATGTGGAACCTGTAATCTTGTCCACTTTTTCCAGCTATATCAACTAATCTAATAATAGAAGCTCATAGGGCGATGTAATTTCTTTTTTTAGACAAAGAAAATAAACATTGAAATTGCAAAGGGGAAAATTGGCACCAATACATTCCTCAATGAGTACTAGGGCCCTTTCTTCACTTGGAAAGGAAAAAAGATCCCACTTTCCAAAGCAACCTTGTTTTAAGGGCTCAAGCACGCCCAGATAGCCTCTAGTTAGGTTTCAGCAGTCTAATGAAGCCTGCCTTTTTTGTGATTTCACTGCACATACTCCCTGCCTGCCTTGATTGGCAGCTGGGTAGCAGACCTCTGCAGCTGTGACAATTTGCCTGAGGGAGACTGTAAGTGTCTCATTGAAACTTGCATTGTAAAATCCTTCAAAATGCCTCCCATAATATTAGGCACAGGAGAAAAACACAGGTGTGAAAAACTTTCACAGATCCCACGAGTTCAATGTCTCTTGGCAGCTTTGGTGGATTCAGTGTTATAATACAAATTTTAAACCTGCTCTTACAAAACAGAAGTTGCTCCGTCTTCTGTCACAAGAAGTGGTGAAAACCTGCAGTGCCTGCACGGCGCTTGCCTTTCAGGGCGCTGAGGATTGGTTATCCATGGGTGGAACCTGTGTGCCTGCTGTAACTCAGCAGCCATTCCAGCCTGGAGAGGACACAGGTGTCCCCGTGCTGGGGCATTTCGCTGCCACAGCAGAGTTTTAGGAGCTCCTGTTTCCTCAGTGAAGGCATGGTCTCATCCTGTCCAAAAATGAGCACTCGTTGATTGATTCTGCTTCCAGTCAAGGAGGGATTTGAAAAGCTAAGTGGTGTCTCCATGAAATCAACCTTCCTATATGTATGTATGATCATTCTCTCTTCCGCTGGTTAAGTAGTTTAATGTGCTCCTCACTGGCACATAGGTGAGATTCAGCACTGCCAGCACAACTGGAAGATGAATCTCGGCTTCTGAATGCTGCCTGATCCTTTTTCTGGTGTGTTTGTTCCCAACTGCTCGCCTGTGTGTTACAGCAACTTTGCTGCTTACATTTGCCATAAAGGAATCTCAATATGACTGCAGCCTTAAGATCTGGCACTTCAACAGTCTCAGTAGGTTCAACACAATATTCAGGAATTAAAGTTCTGAAGAAATGCAAGCAGCTAAATTTAGACCTAAGAAACGTGCCTGATTTGAGTGAGCTCTGGGTATGCTGATACATGGAAGTTTCCCTGCAAGCCAGCCAGGCTTTATTTGTTGCTTAAAGGGAGGAGATTTTAGTTAAGTTGGAACATTTGATTTGCTTTCTTGAATTGTTTTTGATTAGTGACTGAGTGCAAGGTTAAGCTTTAATAATATATCCACTGTAATAAAATCATGCTGGTGAGTGATACATGTGGCTAAAAAGATTTAGACACACTAGTCTGTTAAACTAATGTAATTTGGAAATGCTCTGGAAATAAGCACATAAAATAAGAACCAAAGGCAAATTTAAAGACTTTTTTAACTCTTTCTGGGGCTAAGATTTTTGTGACTAGACTGGCCTGTTCTGGCAAGCAGGGTGAACAAGGCAGCATGGCTGCAGCCTTGATAAAAGAGAAACTGTTTTGAATTTAGTAACGAAAAGTGTTAATGCATCACTGAGTTTCTGCTGTGGTGTACTAGTGACAGACCCAGTGACTAGTTAAAGCTGAAAATAACAAATCTCAAATTCAAATGACATTCAAAAGTTTCATGAGAAACTCTCAGTACTTTGCACCTTCTCTTCTGAACTAAAACCTTTGTTCAGTTCAAGACAAATCAACAATGCTGTAATATGTAGATTTTGTGAGTTGGTAGTTGCAGTAGAGCTGAGGTTGTTTTAGTTTCAGATTTTTGTCAGGGTTTTCTGCTCTTGGTGCTTTCCACTGTCCTAAGAGCCACGAAACTTGTGCTGATGTATAGTGATTCAATGTACTGTAAACTACACAAGAGGGCTCAGTTTCATGGATGTGTAAAGCTTTTGTGTAAATGTTTTCAGTGGTGTCAGTCGAGGGGCTGAACTCAAAGTTCAGTTGAGCATTAGTGGTATCAATTGAAAGCTCAGTTTGAGATACTCGCTTGTTGAGGCTGGTTCATTTCACAGAACATTTTAAACTTTGTGAAGCAGTTCAGTATTATGTTTCTTGTTTCATGGATGGGGAAACTGAGGCACAAAGCTGTGGAGTTTCTTACCTCTCTAATGCAGTTGGAAATGTTAACAGAATGTGGAGCCTCCAGATAGTGCTGCTGATGTGTTATTTACTGCTGTGTACTGCTCCTTGTCTAGCAGGGGAGTCTGTTTTGTCAAAGGGAGGTGGTTTGTGTCATCATAGAGGAAGGAAATGGATTTAAATGTCAAAGGTTGGGAAAGCCATTGTCTTCCCTTTTATGGCAGTGAACGTGTCATGTTCCTCTGCTTACCAAATAAATGAAAGTATAAAGGAAATGGTAGTTTTGGAAAAAAAAATCCCAACACTGTAATCCAGAGCATCTGTTTTCTACTGTATTTTTTCCCCTGGTCTCTTTTTACAATTTACACCCAAAGCATGAAGTGACAGAATTTGGCAGAGTCGGATCTGTACAGTAGAGCTTAATGGTTTTGTAGCAGGGAATAAATAAAGCCCCTCAAGCCTGCTTAGTTCTCACCCATGCACGTGAGCAGGGGTGGGGGAAGGAGTGTTGTATTTTTCTTGGAAAAAGACCTTTTCGGTTTCTCCTAATCTGGCACCTGGAGGTCCAGCTGTGCTGGCTTGAGGCTCTGTGTAGCCTTGTGCATGGGAAAGATGATGGACAGGCCGCTGTAGAAGTTGAAATGCTTCAGTCTCTACAGGCAATATGTATAGCTATATTTGTGAATAGTGGCAGTGCAAAACTGGAGGTGGAATTACTTTTCAAACAATGATTTGCCAATAGTGCTACAGTCTGGACTGGTTTCTGTTGTGATTTGCGGGGAGGGCCAGCAGCACGTGGATTTTCCAGCTTTGCTTGCTCGTGCTACAGCAGCCATGGAGCCTCTGTGCCTGCCATCATTGCTTCCTGTCTCCATGAGCTGACTGTAAATTATTTTTCCTGGTTTGAGCTCTACACATGGCCTGGAAATGTGTCACTCTGGTTATGTTTGGCTTGGTCTTCTGCTAATTTATACCAGTTTCTACTTCAATATATTTCCATTGGCTTAATTCAATGGCAGTATTTCTAATTTACTTGGGTATAAGTAAGAGTATTGGGTTCATTACTCCTAACAGTTTAGTAATCTTGATTTATTTTTGTTCTTCGCTCACACAAATGCCAAGGTTAATTTGCTCTTAAACACTTGATTTTCTAGGACATAAAATGATTCCATATTTAAAGAAGAAAATAGAGGGCAGTTTTATTCTGCAAAGTGGTCTAGGTTGGGGGATGGTTCATTTTGTTTGTTTAGGTTACGGAAGTTAGAAAGCACTGGGTTAATATTTGAGAACTGAAAGATTTAATTTGCCCTCACTGGTGCTCTTGGATCCTCTGGATTCCTCAGCTGTGGATTGGGAGCTGATATGGAGAGGCACGTACTTGGCCCAAAATGTTTCCAGTGCCACTAGTAATAAGTGATTTTAATGGAGAACTTTTCACAGCAGAGGACTCAGAGATATAGTCTGTGCTTTAATAAAGATGCTATGTCTCCACAGTGTACATTAGTCAGTGAGTTAAACAAGCATCAACATTAAAACAGACATTATCCCCTGCAGTGTATTTTCCTAGTGCTTTGTCCATTACAGCTCTCAAATGGTGAGGTTTCTAGTCCTTCCTGTTGGAAACAGCTCTTTTCTAACATTTATTGAGGATGTTTTCCCAGTGTCTAGCATGAAATTGTGCTTTCTGCTCTCCTCCTGCCCTCCCCAAATACTTGGTGGAATGCAGTGATGGTGTTTACCGTACATGAACCCCTTGGAAGCAGTTTCTGCACCTTCCTTAGCTGTTCTTTAACAAAGATACATATAATCAGACCTTTTAACCTTTCCTCATAAATCAGTCCATCCAGCCCATTAATCACTTCTGTTGGCTTCTTCTGAATTCTCTCCAATTTGTCATCATCCCGTGGCTGGGGACAGCTCAGTGACCGCAGCACTGCACGGAGGTTCAGCACCAGCCCGCTGCACCCAGGGATCAGGATTTATTTATTTTGTCCCTCTTCCCTTTTGCTTCATTCCCAGTCAGAATGTATCTCCTACCCACTCTGCATAATCACTTCTTTAAAACATTTACGGAGATAATTTGCAGCCTTACAGATCCTCTATCATTCTGTGATGCCAAGTTAGCAGAGGTTGAAAGGGCAAAGGATTGAATGTGACGCTGTGTTTCTCTCCCTCCCTTCCTTCCCCTGCTCCCCACCCCAAAATAAACAACACAACTCTTCATCTGGTGCATATGGTCATACTGAATGTGAGGAAAGAGGTAGCATTAGAGAGGAAAAAAAGACTCTATGAAAATATAATTGCCTAATTGTGAATCCTAAGTAGTGCAGGCAGCAGGGGCGGCCCTGACTGGAAGAAATCAGAGGGTCACTAATTCATACTGCCAACATCCTAATTAGCTGTGCAAATGTAATGTTTATATTGTTGGGGATGGATTACAATATCCATTGTAGGATGGAAAGAAATAAATGAATTGTGTCAGTGGAGCTATGTAGAAAACACTCCTGCCACCCCATTAAACCATGAGAAGTAGCTTAGCTACTAAAAAAAGTTTGTTTTCAGGCTGATGCGCAAGTCTAATTGGGTTTCCAAAGAAAGGAACATGTTTTAATTATTAATTAGAAATCAGAGGAGTAAAAGAGTGGAAATCTGCTTCAGCTGGAGGTTTTGCTCAATGCTGGATTTCTCCTTAATAAGCTGAAACATTCCAGGCCTGCCTTAGTTAGCGGTTGGGTGCAGTGGCTTTACTCGGGAGGTAGACATCTTAATGCTCATGTAATTATCATGTAATTATTTTGTAATGTGGGATCAAAATTTTGCATAGATGGCATTCTTTCACTGAACTTGAAAAATAAAAAAAGTTGTGTTCATTAATGCACTGATTCAGTCATTTTGGTCCAAGAAGCAGGGTTCCTTCATCCCCCTCCCTGTCTTTTTAAGACACAAATATTTTGAAACAGGTTTAGAGATGGTGACCTCAAGATGAATAGAATAATTTAATTTAGATTTTGTTGAATATTTATCAGATTTCTTGTTGGTAATACTGCCTTTCAACAGAAGTGTCAAGTGGGTTGCAATTATCATCAAAGCTGATAGGTACAAATAAGCAATGATCCTGTCTGCTAACACAGGGTGTGCAGGTTCATGAAGGGGGATTCGTGTGGAAGTCGCTTTCTCTCTATGAATTTTCCTCCCTGTTGCCATTGAACTTCTGGAATCAAAGTTGTTAAAGACTGATAGACTTTGTCAGAAGATGTTAAGTGGATTATAGCCCATCATAATAAATATTCCCTATGGAGTGACAGGGTGTGTTCTAATGAACGGAGAGTATGGAGCTGCCTCTTTTGACTTGTGCTTCCTAGTGCCTAGAAGTACTCTTGAGCAGAGTTCTGCTCTGTTTACAACTGCACACAGCTTGCCTGTACAGATGAACATGTTATTGGGCCAGTGCTTTGGCTCTTATGGCTGGAAATCAGTGACAGCGTGGATCCAAGCTGAATTGCAGGTTAAACCTGATAAGTTAAAGAACATAGCAAGAGCTGCTGGCTCTTGAGTTGCCAGATGTTTGTAGATCCATGTGTGTCTTAAGGGGAACTGCCCATTAAATGTCTCAGCTTTAACAGGAAAAGGGGACAGGAAAGAAGAGCATATGGCTCCCTCAGTGTGGCAGTAAATCCTTGTGTTAGTGGGGTGCAACTGCGAGGAAGTACAGAGCTGTCTCCTGATGTTGCTGTTCCACAGCAAAAAATCCATGGAGGAGATGGGGAGGATGTAGCTAATGTGAAGTGGATGGCTGCTTTTGGGGCTATGGCTTCCATGAACTTGTAGATGCAGCATTATAATAAACAAAATATCTGACTTAACACAACAACCGTTAAGGACAGTTAAATTGGCTTTTTTTCATGTGTCTGCTGAAATTATGTTTGAAAATGTTAGGTTTGTATTCACAAAGGAAGTAAAACATCCTGATTGTGGGCCATTGAGCACCTGTTTGAACACACCTTTTCCAAAACCTTGTTTTAAGAAGGAAAAAGGTAGTTTCTTAGTTTTTCTCTCTCAGATAGCTGCACTGTGCTGTCCTACCCCTTCTCTGTAGTTTATTTACATGATGTTTCATCGTAAAGGATTTGACAAAGATAGATACCAGTATCAAGAAGGGACACGATGATTTGTGTTGCTACCAAGAACTAATTCTGCTTGTGTAAATTGTAAGGTAGCTTTGCTCCCCCCTCCCTACTAACAAAGTTTTCCCTGTTACCAAAAAGGAAACCATCTTCATGACTTGTGTTCTCCCAGCAGAAGTCAGGTTAAGCTTCATATTCTAATGGAAGTAACAAATAATTAAGAATAACAAGCAATTGTGATTAAAAACTCAAAAGAAAACCCTCACTTTCAAGGGTTCATATGTTGGTAAAAGTGCTCCCCAGCTGAACCATATGGATGGGTGGAATGTGGGATCTCCTGCACATTGGGAAGAGGCCGTAAGAATTTGTGACTTGACGTATTATTGTCATGTTTCCTTTTGATCATGCCAGACATCCACAGGTCTCCGTCACGTCCTTGCAGGAGAATGAATGTGGGTCTCTGCAAACTGAGTATCTTAGGTTCAGAGTTAAAAAGCAAGTGTGCCCTTACTTAAAACAAGACCAGCTTCTAACAAAAGTTGCCCTGGCCAGATGATGGAGTCAATGATCCTGTCCCCTCCCCTCTCTTGCCTGGAGAAACGTTGCAAGTACCATTTTGAAGGCTGTTTGGCCAAATGTCTGGCAAATGCTTCATGTCAAAACATCCATCCTTTCCGTGGGCAAAGAGCAAGCCCAGCTCACTTGTATGTTCACTGGTCACACTGAGTAGGCCAAACACACCATCCAGTAAAATGCTTTAGCTTGAAAGTGGAACTGGCCCTTTGTTTTGTGGAGGCCGCTTTATCTCTTTGTGGAAGAGGAGGCACAAAGTGCTGCTGTGGAGCAATGTAATAGAGATGTATGAGAAACTATGGACAGCCTTTAATCAACTTCAGCAGCTTCATGGAGACCTTGCAAGAGGGTTGTAGGGCTGAGATTAGTAGAAGAGTACACACTGATATCTCAGAAAGGGACATCAATGAAGCCTTGTATGAGTGTGTGTGAGAGGACTGCTGAGACTGACATCTAATGTCTTGAATATGTGTTCTGCTGTTGTGCCTCCTGGCACAGCCTTGGTAGTTTCCTCATCCACTGCAGCTTCAGGAAGCTCCTCTGCTGTACGGGAGAGGATGTGATTAGCAGCAGTGGCATGTGCCTAACACCACTGTGTCATTTGCAGAGGTACTTGTGAGATGCCAGAAGGGTGTTTATGTTCATGTTGCCATTTTCAGTAATCAACCCTTATTGATTTTTTCAAGAAATCAAAGTTATTTTATAGGAAAAAAATATGGAGGTTTCTCTTTGATCAATGGATTTCTGATTTCTAAAGCTTACAGCAACTTAGAAGCTTTCTTACTTTTTGGCCCCCTGTGCTTCAGCACACACATAAACCTGTCTTTGAACCAGTCTGGGAAGGGTTTGACATGGAACATTTGCTGATGTACTGTTTTTTTTCCTAAGCCATCAGTGGAATGACTTCCTTCTTGCATGAAAAAGCTGGCCCACCTCAATCGCCCTTAGCACCAGTGAGCCCCCACACAGCCAAAATAACCTCCATATCGAACTTGCATGCAGGCAGCATCAAGTTTGGGAGGTCAGTGATATCTGGTTTGCAAGTTCTTGCATTACACATTATCAGTAGAAATGTTTTTGATGGAATACAGACTCTAACACAAGCAATAAATTCAGGCCCTATAGGTACGGATTTAGGTATTGTTTAGTCTTCCTTAGTTTAGGGAGGTTTTTGCAGTCAGCTGCCCTGCAGTGGGCTTATGCTGGCTGCCTGCCAGATGCCCCCTCAGCTGCTCTCTCACTCCCCAGCCTCAACAGGACTGGCAGAGAAAGTAAGATGAAAAAACTGAGTTGAGATAGAGACAGGGAGATGGCTCAGCAATTACTGTCATGGGCAGAACAGACCCGATTCAGGGGAAATTAACTTAATTTTACTTCATGCCCCAGGAGTGCTGGGCAGTGGGGGGTTGTGGCTGGTCCAGTGATGGTCAGTCAGTGGTGGGTCTGTCGTGGAGCCAGCTGTATCCAGCCCAGGGCAGCCCCTGACCCCTGCAGCCCCCCAGCACAGCCTGGCCACGCACACCCCTCCACGCTCACATTTCCACCCTGTGCTGTGCAGCACGGCCCGGCCCGCCTGACCCCTGGCCTCCAAGCAGATGTCTCCAACTTTTCTTGCCTGTTGTCAGGGTAAGTAGGTGATGGGCTCTCACACGAATGTTGATCCTGAGCCCGGCTTGTGGAGCCCCTCTTTGATGTTTTATTTTGGCTGCTTGCCAGGGGGTCCAATTTTTAAAGCACAGGGGTGGCAATCAGATTATTTTTATTATCCCTGCTTCAGAATTCACTGTTCTGCAGACACCGTTTCCTGCACTCTTGCTGGGTAGCAAAATGTCCCCGAGAAGGACATGCCACCAGATGCAAGATCTGTTTCTGTGTTGCTGGAAGGAATAACACAGGGACTGCAAAAGTTGCCTGACTCTTCAAATATTAATGTCACAAACTGTGGCTTGCTCTTCACTGCTTTCTTCATTTAGCCATCCCAGAGCATTATTTGGAAACAAGCACAATGCACCTGGTGGGTCAAGAAAAGCCTTTCTTGCTTTTGTTCTGGATCCCTGGTGATGTGTGTTAGCATGTTGTGGTGAGAGAGTAAGTGTATGTTGTAGAAAAAAACTCGGTAAAGAATTAATACCTGCCTGGAGGTTTCTATGTACTTAGGTGGGAAATTCAGCCTTATCAATCATTCTTTGTGTTTCACTCTTCAGAATAAGTACCATTCAGATTTATGGGCTGCCTAATTTATTAATCTGAGTAAAAAGAAGACAAAGGTATATCTGATTCATTGAATATAATCTTTTGGGCAGATCAGGAAGATGAAGAAAAATACTGAGCACTGGCTTGGAATAGAAATCTTCAAATATTATCATTTGATCTACAAATAAACTGGCAGAATACAAAGGTTGCCTACATTTAACATTCATAGCATTTTACTACTAGATACAGTGCTTAACTCAGATGTCAGAAAATAAGAGACTTTGCACAAAAGCTGAGTTTTATTCATTTTGTGACACTCTTCCTAATGCTACCCAAACCAGCATGTGTTGGTCTAATTGCCCTTCTGTATCTCCATTTTTATATCACTGCAGCTCTTTGGAATTCGGAAATTCTTGATTACCCTCTGTACTGTAACATATGAAGCTGTGCTTGAGCCTAACTGTATTTTGATGCCCCTGCTTGCTTTAAATGGCAGAAGCACTGAATATAAATTAGAATATATTAGCATTTTGCTGACTTAAAAGATGACATTTATTGTGACGCATAAAGAGTTAATCTTAGACTTTTAGCTCTGAGCTTACTTTATTGAGCTTCTGCGTACACGTGTTAATTTTCTCAGATGAGGGATAATGGATGTCACTTGAGAAAACAATACTGATTTGGGTTCTTTCATAGTTTGTGGGTTTATGTCCCACATGGTATAGAAGCAGGCTCTGGGAGATTGCCTGAAATATGCCTGGCCTCTCAGCTGCACTAAAAATAATTCCTGCTTCCCTTATTTCTAGAAGTAATTCTAAGATGCTGCAAACCTTACCAGCTCCTTGTTTAGGAAAAAGGTTTCTCTTTGACTTTCAAATAACAATAAGGGAATGGTCTTTAGGTGTGACTGTTGTATTTCCAAACCACTCCTTTGTAAAAATGCATGTGCGTTGTCGATTTTTTTTTGTTTTGCTTAATCACTTTTGATATGAAGTGTTCTTGGTTGGGTGACCTTTCTTTGAGAGCAGCAGTTCACATTGGATTTTGGCAAAATGGGTTTGATCATCCTTGCTTTACTAAGCACTAGCACCTAGATGACAGTAATTCACCCTCTAATACCCCCACAAAACCTATTTATGCAGAACTTGACATGATTTGCAGTCTCCGTAAAGGAGGAATATAGGACTTAAGCAGTGCCTAGAATTAATTTTTTGACCTCCATTTAAGTTATTGGTTGAAGTATTAGGCTCTTCAGACAACTAAGTTGTTCTTGCTCTAACCTGGCACTTAGCACCTGATAACAGAGGTGCACTGTCAATTCTGTGGCATTCAGGTGTCTCCCTCGTAACCTGAAGGTGGAAAAATTGCAGGGGAAACTGCTGCCCAGCATTGGAGAGTTTCAGGTGGCCAGTGACATTGATCTTAGTAGTGATAACAGTCCAGTTTAAGGCAGCACAATCACAACCTTTTTATTAATATTGGCTGACCACTGTCCATTTTAACATTAACGTGTTGTCTGCGAATGCCAACAAGCATCCCCAAGTCAGGGTACTCGTTTGAGCTTTGTCATCTGCAGGTACAGAGGTGTTATTTTGTTTGTTTCTGGAGACAGAAAAAAATGCTGGCAACTAATAGATTCTAGAGATGGGGTTTTTTTCCAACACCAATTTTAAGGAAGTGTGTGAATGGAAAAAATTTGTTTCCCAGAATTCAGGTAACATCTGCATTAATAGGGTATATTGTAAGGATCATTAATGTTCAGAGTATATTATCAGGTGTTCTCTAATGCACTTTTGATGAGCTGTAATGATGCTTGCTGTAGTGTTTTTTCATCCCTACTCTCCCTCCCTTTTTTTTTCTGCTTGATTGTAATAATGACTTAACCCAGGTGGTAGACTCTATCCAGAAGTGCCCAAGGGAAATATTATTCCCTAGTACCAGCAAGCATCACAGATAGTCATTGAGTTCACTATGAAGTTTCCTCATGAGGGAAGATCTTGGATCTCCCCTTGGGTATCTGGACCTGCCCCACATTTGCAGTGTAATAATCTGGCTTTGGGGCAAGATGGAGAAATGGCAGAGAGAAACAAGAGGAAAAATGTAAGTGGAAGGGAAGGAAAAAAGCCAGTAATACATGGGAACTTGAAATTACTGTTTTTTGTTAGAATATAACTGGTCATAGAATAGGGTCCTGGGAAGTATTTGGATCATTTCAAGATTATCATTGAAGAGCACAGTGCAGTTCAAAATGATAAGGCTGAGTATATGTGTAAGGATAGAGATTATTCCCTTTGGATATCTCAGGGTATTGGTTGGTTGTGATCATGCTAGAAAATACTTCTGGTTTTTGGATATGACTGATATTTGTCCTTAATATTTGTTTTTTGTAGCTCTCTTAATCTGTACTATCAGCCAGGAAACGTATTTTAAAGCCCTGGTTTCCTGGTCCTTGTTATGCCACTCAGTTGCACAGAAAAGCAAGCTTTAAATAAATGTCACAGATGCACTGTAGCTTTGTCGAGTGGACAAGGTGTCTAAAAGTGCAAAAGTGAAAATGCAGGCAATGGTGATAGAAAAATACTACATGTGCCTTTCAAGTGAGCAAATTCTTTGTAGTAGTGGGTGTGCAGAGTGTCAGGTATCACTCACTGTGTGCCATTAGGATTTACTGGCAGCAGCCAGCACAGGCACCACAAGCAAGAGTAAATCACATTGGTTGTTCAAAAGGTGGTCTCTTGTAAGTTTACCCAGGTTTACATGCATGTGGGAAGAAGGGGCTTCTTTGTTTTCCTATTTTTTCCAAACCTGTTTCACTGTTTGTAGAAGAATTCAAAAGTAAAGTACCCAGGAAGAAAATTATGCTGTTAGGTGGCTTTTGGCTATGTTATATTGAAAGCTACACTTTGCAAGTGTAATCTGTAACAGCAAATCATGTACAAAGGAGAAAGAGTCATGTTGTTGCACGCAACGTTTCCCATTTTCTGTATAAAAGCTTGTTTAAATAATTCTGTACCCTCCCCTTCTCACTATCTCTCCTAGGCAGCAGCTGAGTGTGTGCCCCTGTCAGCCCAGGGCTGTGCATGTGGTGTGGGGAGGCCTTTCACACCAAGGGGCTGCAGGGAGGCTCAGGCAGCTCCCCCACCAGTGGCTGTTTTGTCTGGGACAGATTTTCTTTGAGGTTGTTCCTACTTTCTGAAATGCTCTGCACTATCTCTTAATCCACCCATATCTGCCCCCTTAATATTCTCCATGGATGGGGCAGGACTAGAAGGACACTCTGCAAGTCTCCTAAAATGGAAATGAAAAACCTAAGTGATATCTGGCCCAAAACTGTTTTAGATTTCTCTTGGAAAAAAAAAGAGGCTTTTTAGTGGTCTTTTACTTCTGGGAGCATGGTTTCCCTCCCCAGTGGGATGCATTTTGTGTCAGCTGTTTCTATATTAGAAAAAGTCTCCTGAAATAACTGCTTTTGGCTTGTCAGCATCTGGCAGCCCTCTCCTCCTGAAGCAGGCACCACCAAGGTCCCGTGTGAGCACGAAGGGCCTCTCCCTGTATGGCCCCTGTGGAGAAGGGGGTGCCTGGCCCGGCCGGGGTCACAGGTGGGGCAGCCCAAATGGAATTCACTGCGCTCGCTTCTGATGTGCCTGGCCCGTGCTTGCACACCCCGATTAAATTTCTGCTCTTGTCAGTCCATTAAACCTCCCAAAGTGATTTGTTCTCCCCAGAGAATCACAGGAGAGGGGGTGGAAAGGTAAAAAGAGAAAGGAGAAAAATAAAGGAGGGCTGGCAGGAGGAGAGTACAAACCAAAAATGAGTAAAACAGAGCTGCTGAATCCAATAGCCAAGGATTACATTATAGACTCCCAGTTTGGATATAAACAGTTTCCTTAGAGCAGAACTACATCCAAAAATTAGAAAAAATGTTTTCCAGAGGTGAACCAGACATGTTCTGTCCTGTCTCAGGAGTGGGAGAAGGCGACTTAGCCCTTGCACCCCTCTCACCCCCCAGTCCTCTCTCTCCACATGTCCTGCTCTTCACTGCGAGCAGCCAGCGGGATGGTTCTGAGGGACTGCTTGTGTTTCACAGCTGGATTCCTGGGTGATTCCTGCTGCCCAGGGCAGGCAGCTGGCTGTCCTGGCTGTCCTGGCCTCCTGGCTCCTGCAGCAGTTGCATCTCTCACTGCTGCTGAGTCCTTTGTGTTGCTGCTGTGTGCCTCGGTGGCCCTGGTGTGACCAGCCAGCTTTGCTGATGTACTGTTTGACACTGCTGACATGGGTGGGTTTTGCAGGCTGGTGGTGAGGCTGACACAGCTCAGTGTGACAGTGTCCACCTCGCAGTGGCTTTCCCAAGCGCCCTCCAAGGGGGTTGAGGACAGAGCAGGACGAGGCTGAGTCTCCTGATGGGTTTCAGGTCACCCAGCTTCTTGGTTTTGAGGAGTCCGTGTGTCTTAAAATATCATCCAGCTAAATGAAAAGTGTTTCCTAAACAAACAAAAAAAACCATGCCAAAAGAGCACAAATGTTGTCACCAAAGTTAATAAAAGTAAGGAAATTAATACTTATAGTTGACCTCCAATACCTAGGCACAGTGGGGTGTAGCAAGGAAGTAGTTAGAAAGGCACCATGGTGAGCCTTTGCAGTGAATTACCTTATTTTTATTAACTTTCTGACAACCTCAGTGAATTTCCTTTCTTTTTATGAAGTGATTAAAAAACCTAATCAGATCATGTAATTAAAATACATAATTACACAATCTCAGAGTTTTTCATAATTACTGTACATGGTAAATATTGTTACCTGATGACACTTTGCACAAAAATTCTGACAAATTTGTGTAGGATGGTTAGGAGGTGTCTGATTTCCAATGTTTGCAATGGAACCTTCTCTAGCAACACTAGGTAGATAGTAAAATGTTTTAAAATGGAAAATATAGTGAAACTCTAAAATATAATGACTCAATTGTCCTTTTGTAAAGCTTTTGTACATATTGGGCAGCTGGTATGTGTGTTTCTGTGCATTTATAATGGCTGTTTCCTTTGTGTCACACCTCTGCTTCTGTTATGTTAGGCACCACCCACTGGAAAATTGGTGTTTTGATACAAAGCAACACAGTAAGAAAAAAATCGGATCAGATCCAGTATCTCAATTCCAGCCAAAGAACTGAATTAAAGTGGAGTCCCTCTTAAGCCTGTGCACAGTGACTTCAGGGTAGACAGGATGTTGCAGCCTGCCTGATGTCAGGTAGCCAGGAGGTCCTGGACTATGGTTGTGTTCATAGGAAATCCAAAGATGCAAGTTATGATAATCCTAAATAATGGGAGAATCGTTACCCCAAAACAAACAAACAAAACGGGTCTTATGTGTCTTTAAAATCAGCTCCCAGAAATCCAGGGCCCCAACCTCTGAAAACAGACAGTTTGGGACAGATGGGGAGTTGAGGCTGGTAGTCCTAATTTTGGTACTCATACTTTCATGTGCTATGAGATGGAGGAAGTGGGATTCAATTTCACAACTAATTCTGGCTGAAGGTGTGAGGAAGCAGTTACTGAGTTTTCATTCATTTGTCCAATTTTGTTTGTTTTGGAAAAGGTGAGATGGGCTAAAGATCTTATTTCAGACAGCAGCCCAGTTTATTTGTGGTCAGAAAACTCTTCTGTCCTGAAAATTTTTGCCTTATTGACCACAACTAAAATAAATATTAGAAAAACCTTGATAAAACATGAAAATAATATGTGAATTCTATCTGGGGAACCTTGTTCTCTCACTCTCATATGGGAGACACCCGAGTTGCTTCTGTCTGGGCTGGGAGCTTCGACTGTGGGTCTGGGAAGGGCAAAACCAAATGGATTTCAGGGAGGTGGCAAGGGGTTGTCATTATTTAGGTATATTTAGGACAGCAGACTTTTTGCAAATGAATCTGGTCTGAGCTTTAAAACTCTTTGTGTTGTTTATGAAAACAATGGTTTTTCATTTCCATGGTGGAAATTTGTGTTTTCAGCCTTTAATTGACTGGAGATTTTTTTTTGAACACATCTGGTTTTGGAGGTACAAATATGTCTTTTAAACCTCTGATGCCTGATTTCCCAGAGAGATTTTTGTTGGTTATTTTTTATATAGTCTTTTGCTTTTTCTGTTTTGATGTTTTGACCATTTTTCCTGTGCAGAAAGTGTGCCCCCAAACCTAAACATCCACCTCCAGCTTCCACCCATATTTAATTCAGGGGATTTTTCTGTAGCAAAGCTTGTGCCTTTCTGTAAAAAACCTTGCTGTACCTGTAGTGTCAAGATGAATTTTTGTAGGGTAAATTCAATCTCTCTCTCTCCACTGCGTCTGCATTCCTTTTACTGAATTGTTTAGTCTATTAACACTCCCAGATACTTTTTTATAAGTATAACTATTCCTCATCATGTGGGTAAAGTTAGAGAGAAATCTATTGACTACAGTTTCTCCCTTTATTTCATTTAGTTCTCTGATACCAGTGCCAATGTCTGTGTGAGACTGCTCTCAAATGGAAGGAGTGCTGCTAGCAAGCCAGTGGGGAAACAGATATTTGTTTGTCAGTGCCAAGACATTTGCTGTCCCTCCTTCTCTTCAGGGATAAATTGAGATGATTCAGTGTACACTCCAACCCTAATTTTAATCCCATTTAAACAAATAATTGTGCCCTGCACCTTTCCTCATTATAAATTCATTCTCTCGTATCCGTGGCCAAGGCACAGAGACAGTTACTAACTAGAATAAATCGTACAATTCACATTTGTGGGAGGCAAAAAACCAACCCCACACGTGTGGTCAGAAGGAGATCCACATTGCTGGTTAAACTAGAGCCATCTGAATAGAGAAAATGAGCCCCTAAGACTGTAAAACAATTCAGGAGGAAGGTGTCTCTGCTGCAGGGAACTTTGAGGGAAGTGCCCCCTGTTCTGGTCCGAGGTGCTTGCAGCTGGGGCTGGGAGCAGCCGGAGGGGAGGGAGCTGCTGCCAGGCTCTGTGTGGCTCCTGGCAGGAGAGTGGCAGGGCCACAGGGGTGGCAGCAGAGCGGCAGGGCCGCAGGGGCTGGCATCTCCTGCTTGGATTCGCTCTGGCTCCCCAGCTGCGCTCCCCCTCCTGCCTGCCTGCACTGATGAGCATCCTCCCGACGGGAGGCTTTCTCCGGAGCGTGGTCGCTGCTGACTGACAACCTGAGAAGCCTCTGAAGAATTTAGAGATGCTCAAAAAGTCTCTCTGCAAACTTGTGGTGTAGGAGATGGGGCACAGCTGGGGCTGCTCTCAGTGCTGGGTACCCACAGGAGAGGGATATGCAGTGCTCCGTGACTCTGAGGTGCTTGCAGTGGGCAGCATGGGGCTCATCCCCTGCAGCCTGAACGGGTTCTTGGCAAGGTTGGGCATGGGATCCCTCCTTGGGCTGCACCAGTGGAGCCGTAAGCCCGAGGAAAAGACCTTGGCTGTTGCCACAGCTTTTCTTTTGAACACCTGAGAGCGCAGTCACACGATTTGTCATCAGGCCCTTCAGTCAAAAGGGCAAAGATGTGTTGGAAGAAGAGAGCAGCTTTCGGCGGATGGTTTTGTTGTGTGGTGCAGTGCAAGTCCTCAGATCACAGATGCTGGGTCACTGACGGTTAAACTTGAAAGGGCTCTCATGCAGCACGTTTGTTGTAGGGAGACACTGGTGTACCGAGAGCAATCTTACCGGGTGGCAAACACGACTGTTTGCTTGCTTGTTCTAAAAGTCTCTTCTTGTTTAAAGTGACGGGTACTGTTAGTAAAAAGGAAGTAGCATTACCATACAGCGCAGAATACATGTCTCTCCTAGGCAAGCCATGCTGTTTGACTTTCATCTTGCATAGTACAAAACCTATAGTTATTTTCTTTTTAAACCTTTCAGTTATTTCTGTCAGGTATTGATAAGTGGAGAACTTCCTTCCCGCCTCTGTTTCATGCAGTTCCCCTCAGGCCAGTTACAAACATGGTGCCGATTCACGACCGGTGTTTATGATAATCAGGAAGGTGCTTCATATTCACCAGTGTGCTGTTACATTTGTGGGTGCTCTTTCTAAATTTTAAATGAACTAATTTCTTAAAAATTGTTCACTAACAAACCCAAACTCGTAACTAATTGTACTTTGCTGTAACGCACACCAGCCCCAAGGAATGGGAGATTTACTCAGCTGGAGCAAAACCCATTTCCAGTCTTGGGTCAGGTGGAGCTGGCAGCTTCTTCAGCTCCAGGGATACCCACTGGGGTTACTGGGGCACACAAGCCCCTCCAAAACCAGGCAGATGGAGGCCTTGAGGGGCTACACTCACCAGACTTGTGGAAGCTGTGATGTTTGCAAGTGCGGCTTCCTTTCCATTCATGGTGTTTGCATGACATCTTGATTCTGAATTCACTAAAGGTACAGGGAATGCATGCACCTTTCTGAAAATATCTCTGGCAGAACTGGCTATATCTCATATTTATGTCACTTGAATTTTCAGGAGTGTTGAGTAACTGCTGTTCCTATTGAATTCAATGGGATTGCTGTGAACACACAACACATTTGGAAGTCAGAACAATAATGTGTGTGCACAGCTATAAAACAGGTTACTTGATACTGTTTGTCACATGTAATTTACTTATTTTTCTTCCGTTCTTCTTTGAAGGCAGTATAAAATCTGGATGTTGTTGGCTTTTATTGTTTGTTTATTGCTGAGTAATTTCAGCCAACATGTGTTTTTCAGCATTAAGTCTATTCATCGTGAACATCAACCCATTGAGATTGTTAAGTGCATCACAGTTTTCCCACCTAGATCAAAATGAGAGTCTGGAACAGCCTCCTTCTTTTTAACTTAACAAGCTGGTTTTGTTTTCCCCTGCAACTTGCTCTAATAATATGACCAGCTTTAAGCTCCTCAAGCCGGAAAGCTTGGTCGTAAAGTCCTGTGTAGGGCAGAGGTTTGAAACATGAGGTTCTTCTCAGGTTTGGAACGTGGCAATTGTCTTCCCTTCCACTGAGCACTGATGGAAAATACTCATTTAGGAGCAGAATTCTGTTCTCTAGAAAGTACTTATCATCTGTTAGAGACTGGGACTGGAAATCCATTTTCTTGCAGGTCAGGTCACCACATAATATCAGTTGAAGATCACATCATAGAAAGCCATCCTAGCAACACAGTCACTTCTGGTGACCCCAGTGAGAGGGCACAGAGCATTTTTGGTGTCTGGTCCCAGTTTTCTCACTTCTAGTGGTTCTTTTGGCTCGCAGCTGATACATGACAGAAGAGTGGGAACAGCTCTGCAGAAATGGAAAGGCCACTCTAATATTCTCTACCAGCACAGAAGCAGATAGCCATTTGTCTTAGCAGTGACAGCAGCTTATCAGAGAACTCTTGGCAAAGCTGTCTTTGTCCTAGTTTGCCACTGCCCCAGTTTTAAAGGCACTTGCTTCTCCAGACTGCTGCCCACACCATCAAAATGAGCTCTGCACAAGCTGAATATCCTGTGGGAAAGAAAGTGCTGCTTGTCCTTGTCAGTGCCGACTTCCAGGACTTGCTGCTCGTCGAGCAGGATATGACCCTTAAATGAATTTTATGAATGAGATAAATGGATTGTAATTGATGACTTAATTTTCACTTGAAAGTACAATGCAAAAACATGAAAATGAGCACAATAAAGCATTAAATTAAATCACACCAGTCTGGTCCATTCATGGAGAAGAGTCTGTCTCTCTTGACTTTCAGCTTCTCTGTTCACTGAGTTTCTCCGAAGAGCAGCGAGTCTGTGTTTCTGGTGCTGTGGTTACGAACTGAGGGACAGAGCTTGAGCTGAGTCTGTGTGACTGCACGTGCCTGAGGGTACTCAGCAAAACAGCCCGAGAACAGGTGCCTGCTGTATTTGAGAGCTGCCTGATCAAATGGGAGGGAGGAAATTATAGATCTAGGAAATGCATCTCATGCATTGCATCCACCAAAAAGGCTGTTCTGCTGGCCCCCTTCCCACGGGCAGTTCAGTCTCAGTGCTCAGGTGTGTGCTGTGTGGGTACACCCTCCCTGCTAACAGCAGCAGAACACAAGGAGGGGAAAACATCTCTATACAGAGATGAGAAAATGCATGAAGTAATGCATGTATTGCAGAGACCTGCACAGGGACTGATGCTCTTCCACTGCTCTGGGCTGGATCTTTGGCTCTGCAAAGGGGCAGTGCAGGGCCCAGCGCTGGCCCCACTCGTGCTGTGACGAGGGCAGGCTCTGCAAACCTGTCCTGGGGGCTGCTCAGATCACTGCAGCCACCCTGCTTGCATCCCTATGCTTAGACAAAAAAGGAAGCAGGCAAAGCTCTTAACTGCTGTGTGTTGTCTCTTTGTTTTGCATAATCAAGTGTTGAAATCATGATAAATGTTGACATCAAGTAGCAAGAACTGCAGAATATAATTGTGTAAGGCCAATGGGGTCATATGAAGTTTGTGCTCTGGTTAACATAATACGCAGAAATATTACTAACAATTAGCATAAGTATTACTTTTATTATAACTAATTTTATAACTAATTATTATAAGTAATAATTATTCTGCTAGGATTTTTTTCCTGAGGGCTTCGTCATTCCTAGTGTTTGAAAGTTGTGCCCGTCGTAGCTGAAACTCCAATTTTATAATATTCCCTCAATGTGACTGTTGCATCCGTGATGCACTTGTGTGACTCCACACACAGTTTTGTTCTTTTACATCTGTCTTACAACATGCCCTTTTGCTAAATGCTCTGTAGGCATCAAAGCAAGCAAGAATGACACAGGACCCTCCAGGTAGCAGGGTAAGCAGAAGCAGCAAGCTATTAAGATCTTTCTGTTATTTCATTGATGATTTTGTAGGTATCATCTTCTAATCTCATTAAAAAAAGACTGAATGTGCATTTGAACATTTCTGAGGAGCAAATTGCTAAGCAAAATATATACATAATCCTAACATTTTGGTAGAAATAGGGTGAGTTATTATTGATTCACAGAGCACGACAAAACATCACTGCATGAATTAGCAAACAGCTGTTTCTAATTTGAGTTTAGAACTGTACACAGAGGAACTTGTTTTAGTGTTCACTCCTTTCATTTATAATGAATTTTAATTACCGCTACAGGTGAGAAAAATGTAGAAACAAGCTTGTATCTTGTGGAAGAAACAAAGGAGAGACAGATGCTAACAGATTTACAGTCTGTGATAAAAGGAATGTTTTGGTACACTTTACATGTAATTAGAGTGCAGCTGTTTTCAGTCCCAAGTCCATGATGCACAGCAGAATATAGTATCTGCTGCTTTTCCAAAGGGAGTAAAGAAAAACAGTGATTCAACTCTGAAAGCATTTAGTTTATTCCTACGTCTAACATAAAACTTTCTCCTCCAGCCCTATTATGCCATTTATTGAAGTGTGAAATAACTTATTTAATGATATGTTAATTTCTTGTTACCAGGAAGATACAGACTGTTTGACATAAGGAAAAATAATGTTAAAAATCACTTTCTTATTTTATCATCTGCACAGAATTATGGATCACCCTGTCAATGGTCATTATGGAGCCTTGATATCTCTGCTAATGGGAGACAAGGGCTCAGGCATGCATTACTCTGGCTTAACAAGTTTCTGTATATCAGCTAAGCTTCAATAGACATCTTTGTGTGTACTTTTAACTTGCAGTATAAAAAAGACTAATTAGATGTATCTTTGATCACTACAGAAAGGTTTAAACAAAGACAGCAAGGTTTAAACTGTCTATGTGTAACAGTTTATCTGTGGCAGACATCCCAGCAAGTTGAATGTTTGAAATTCTGCACTACATCTTGTGCTGATTTTGTATTCTAAATACAAAGTTACTCTCTGCTTGAGAAGAAAAATCAGATTATATATACTTTACATTGAGCCAGACATCTTTCTTGCTTTTTAAAGAAAAAATCACTATAAAATTAATTGCAGTGCAAAGCTGAGAAATCGTGAAAAGAGGCACTAACCTTTGATAATTTAGTCCAACAAAAATGCTTACCTCATAAGCATGTGATTAGATATAACTGCATTTTTTTCACATACATTAGCACCTCTTAGACTTTTATCCAACTTCATGTTTGCTTTGAACATTTTATACATATTTATATATATATTAAAAACAGCAGAGTGCCTTAAAATACAGAACTCTGAACTGTTTGGTGAAGAAGCTGACATCACTGAAGTGTGACGCTGTGTATGGAGTTCTTCAGAGCAGTGTGAACTTCCCAGGCCCTCCTCCCTGCCTTGGCTAAGGGCTGGTTAAGCAGTTCCGGGGGACAGTTGCGTTATATTTTTGGAGGAATAATTATAAGTTGCAGAAATCCTTTTTCTCTCATTTAGTGAAGTGTGCTTGAGTGTGCAGCAGTGCTGGGTGTCAGTCACAGCCCAGCAGTGTCACTGTACAAGGACTTCCATTGCCACAAGGGCTGGTGGGTCACAGCCCACTCTTGCTTTCTGTGACACAATGAACAGAAACGCTCATTGAAGCTAATAAATGCATCAAAAATTGAGTTTGGAATATTAATGATACTTCTAATTATTTGTTATAACTGTGCAGGAAAATGGAATTAAATACTCCAACAAAAAATTTAAGCAAAAAGCTGTCACAGTGCACTGAAAATGTTGAAGCTTAAAACATTTGCTGTGTAAACTTGATTTGCATTACTTCACACCAGCACTGCAGTGTAAATGAGCAGCGTATGCTATGTGAGGTCCTTACTATAATCCATTGTAATGATCTATCCCTGGCTTTAATACCTAGTGCAGCAATGCAAAATTTGCTGTAACCAGTACTGAGGATTTGTCAGTCCTCAATCTCTGTGTTTTATTCTCATAGTTAAGCATCTACAATAATAATAATTATTGAAATGGATAGCATTTCGATTGGACTTTCCATCTGAGGATGTCTTGGGGTTTTCACAGCTATACAGAAGTAAGCCCTACAATTTGCCCTTGAGGAGCAGATGGCTTTTTGCTATTATGGAGATGAGGAACTGAAGCACAGTTCAGAAGCGTGTCTTATGATGCCAAGCTTGTTTTCAAAAGTAAGTTACACTTTTGGGTGCAAGAATTCTATCAACTTCCAACAGCTTAAAGCATTTTCAGTGCTTTGACCATCTTTAACTTCTGTATCATGGAGGGGCTCAGAGAGAACCAGAAGTCTGAGCTTAAATCAAACAGCAATCCTTCCTTCAACAATCAGTTTGGGGGTTTTGTGTTTGTTAATTTAAGTATTTCTCTTGTGTACTAGCTCTGTGCTAGAGGACTAAACCTGATACAATAAGATTCTAAATCTGACCTGTTTGGTTTATTGTCCTGTATGAAGATGCCTTCTGGGCTCAGGAGGGGAGTCTTAAAGATGTCTCTTTGGCCAGACCCTGGATTTTTGTGATGCCTGGGGCTGGCTGTGCAGGCTCTCCTGAGCCCCGTTGTGCTCAGTCTGTGCTGGTGGCACTGGAGCAAACTGGTCTGCTGTGCTGCACAGGCCCCATTGCAGCGTGCCTAGGCTGTGGAGGAATGTACAGAGGCCCTGTGCAAGCGCCACCTGAACTCTCCCCATGCAGGGGAGACAGAACAGGGAGATTTTTCAATGCAGGGGAACCTGATGATACTCTTGGTGAACAAGAGGGTTTAGGAAGGACGAACTTCAAGTCCAGGGCAACAAATGTGGTCTCTGTGCATGTGTTTTGTTCTTAAGAGGAAAAGCAACCAGCTGGGGGTAGCCTGGGTTTGTGCATCTCCTGCCCAGGAACGTGGCCCCCGGGGCTGGGTGACTGGGCAGCTGTGCAAGAAAGTGAAGCTCTGCTCAAAGTTCAGCAGGGGCGCGCTGTTTGCTGCTACCTTTGGGAAGGGAGATGCTTCGGGAAGGTGTTTGCAGGGACGAAACTGTGACTGGTTGATTATATTTCTATTGGCAAAATAACTCTGGAATAATAAATATATCAATGTCAGCAGTGTATGCTGAGGTGGCAGTGCTGCTTACTCCTGGCAATCTGTGATGTGCTGTTTGTCTCCCTTCTAAGAGAGATCACATCTTTTTAAGACTTCATTTTATTGTTTTAGCTTCATGAATATATCTCTGAACTTGGCTTATGTTATCTGGAAGATAAATAGAGAATGAAATATGATTTATACTACAGTTTGGCCAAATTGTTCTTATTAGAAGGAAAAATACATTTATTGAATGCATTGAGGCTGGAATTAGCTCCTCACTGATGATGATAAATGCTTGCAGTCCTGTAAACGTGCTGAACATTAAGTTGCTAAATTACTGTACCACTTTGAGATTGATTATCAAGAATGGCCCTTTAAGCTTCATGACCTGCACATATATCCTGAGGACTACTGACATCCTGAAGCTTCCTTAATGTTCTTTTTTTTCCTAATTAAACTTTTTATTGAATTTTCTTACCCTTTTAATACTTGTTTTGATTCTCTTATGCGCAAATGACAAAAGCCTTGCACCAGCCATGTGATTCTCTATTTTAGAACAGTCCCACTTTGCAGGATTAGCCATTTTAATGACTTTAATCTCCTTTTTGAAAGTGATTTTTCTCATTCTGCTACATTCCTTTGATTGTATTAATGTAGAGTTATTATTCTAACTATCTTTGCCAGACATGTCATACCACATCTAAAATATATCTTCCCACTAAAATATTACTATGGTAAAATACCTTAGAATTTTCTTCTCAGTTCATTATAGGTCTTTTCTTCAATTTAATATGGCAAGTTAAAATTAACAGGGCTATTATTCATTCCATAAAGAGATTAATGATAATGAGTTTTCCCTAATTTCTTCAGTTTAGGTGTTTAGTAATGTAGTATCTTGTTTGTAAGAAATCCAGGTAGGTTGTTTCTGGTGCTTAAAGTTTCTTCTAAAATTCTTTTAAAACTGTAAAATAATGAGAAAATGCTGGAATAAAAAGAATCTAGAAATTAAACATGAAAATTGGTAAAAGGTCCAACTGAAGTTAACAAAAGGAGACAATCTTAGCATTCTATGTAAATGCTTCCATTTTATGACAAATCCAGCTTTTCAACCTGAGAAATGTTAATTTTTAAAAGATCCAAACTATGTTAGCACAGGCTTTGTGCTTCGCTTACAAAGTTATACTAATACCAGCTTTCTTTGATTTTGTTTTCTGAATAGCCCAATATGTTTGAAGAGCAGCAGCTGGCAGGGAACTGGCTCTATTTGAACGTTAGACTGTGTTTTGAGGTAGATCTGTTCATTTCCGAGGAAAATGAGACTTCCTAGAGATTTGCTCAGCTTGCGTGGTGGGCCAATGTAATGGTTGGCATCAGTGCATATGGATGTAAGGAAGTTAAAGCAGTTGGCCCAGCCTGTGTTACCACTGGATTTGGCCCACCGCATCTCAAGTTTCCGAGCTGAACAATGGAGCTTTATTCGGTGGAGGCGTTTGGAGAGCTCGGCTTCTCCCGGCGCAGCCCTTCCTCTCGGTGCGCTGCTCCGCGCCGGGCGCGGGCAGCCGCACTGCCAGAGGGGAGAGGTTTGAAATGCGCTTGTTTTTGTAAACATTGCTGCAAACGGACATATAGAATTATTATAATTACAGCCAGTAAGCCTGAGCAGTAACTAGCAAACGGTGGGATGCTTTTTCTCTTGTTGTTTTTCTCCTTTCTCCCCCTCTCCGTAGGCAGCAGCAGCGGCAGCAAACGCAACATGTGCTGCCCTAGTTCAGGCCCAGCATCCCCCTCGTGCTCCCCTTTGTCTCCTTGCCCCTGGAGGAGCCCAGCTGGTGAGAGGAGGGAATTAGGCAGCCCTGAGCTACCGGCACCTCCCCGGGGCCCCTAATCCGGGCGCTGGCAGCCGGCTGCCTCCTTCCCTCCGCCGGCCCGTGGCCGCAGCTCCGTGGGGACGGAGCCCCGGATACGGCTGGCGGCAAAGCCGGGGGATGGCGGGGGCCGGGGGCTCCCTGGGGGCTCCGCAAAGCTGTGCTGGCAGCGGGGTGGGCGGCGGAGGTGGCTTAAATTGGGAACATGAGGCTTTGTTGCAGCTGCAGGGAGAGAGAGAGAGAGCCGTTCGTGGCCGGGGGAGTGAAGCCTGAGAAAAGTTTACATAAAAATCAGGAGCTCGTTGTCTGTGTTTGAGGCTTGGGCTCCGCCAGATTTGGAGGAGCTGGTTGAGCACAAAGACCTCGAGCATCTCAGAAGCACGGATGCTTGCTGAGAGTCGAGGTGCATTTCGGGAGCAGGAGGGAGCAGGAGGAAGCAGGTTCTCGGTGTCCAGCATCGCTCTGGAGCAGGAGGTTTAGTTAAACCAGAGAGCAGAGCTCTCTGGGGAGCACGGGATGGAGAGAGCGGACGCCTGACCTGGAAAACAGACATCCCTGCCGTGCGGGGAGAGTTGTTTGGTGTGTGGTTATTCGGTTCAGTGTTTGCCAAGGTAGCTGCTCTCTTTCATTACGTGGGATGAAAAAGCAGGGCCTTGCCAGAGCAAACGGTGCCGCAGGAGCTGCGTGGTGCGGTGGTGATACCCTCACTAGCCAAGCCCTTCTCTGAGAGCTCCTCGTCGTACTTGTCCCTTCTCCGCCCGGTGACTGTAGTTGGCAGGCACGAGGAGTGCGCGTGTGGCGCCTACACGCACAGTCAGGGGTTTTTTTTATTGGTTTGTTTTAGTAAAAGCTGAAGTAGGAACATTAAGTGTTTTATAGGGACGGTGTGTCTCGAGAACCAGCTGCTTTTTGGAATCTCCAAATGTTTGTATGGTCAGCGCCTTCCATCATTTACATGAGCTTTATTTTTGCTTCGTTCTGTGGTTTAGTTTGATCTCACACTAGTGGCGTTTATGTTTCGCTCAACATCACTGCATTTGTTGGAATCAGGGTATTTGAACTCACACTCTTCTGCTTCTTGCTAACAATTCTGTTAATGAAAGCTGACAACATTTTATGTATTTTTCCTAAAATGACTGTGTGGCTGCTGGAGTTGGTGCTGTGTTTCTTTATGGTAATACAGAATTATCAAATATTTTTCAAAGCTTCGTACTGAGTAAAGGAAATAGTTATTAAAACAGAGGCTGGGCCATTTTTGGTTTATCCTGAACTTGATTATTTTGTGATGTCTTGAGATCTCCAGTGGTGATTTTCCTGGGCTTTTAAAAATTTGTTTGATTTTGTACCAAGAGGGCAACATTACCTTTTATACAAGCAAATGTGGTAATGGTGCAGATCTCTTCTCTGATTTTCTTGAGCTCTCTCAAATCTGATGCTTTTATTCCACCTAGATGTTCAACTCTGCCTTTGAGCAGCCTTTCATTCTGTTACAGTTTTGAGACAGAACTGAAGGATTTTTTTAATGGAGACATTACTTAAAATCATCTTGATGTAGCATTTAACAGACCTACAAATTCACAGGTGATCACTTAACACTGTAGCTTTCTGAAGTGTTTGTATTGCTTCATTGCACATTGTGTTTTGCTTTCTTTATTCATTGTTTATTGCTTTACAGTACAGTGAGCAGGTGTTAAACCTGCTAAAGAAAAATGCTTTTTATTAACACTATATGTTGGCATATTTGTGAATTATGTGTACAAATATATTTTTATTTCTCTTTCTCGAACCTCCTTTCAAATTTAAGAGGGTTTTTTGGGGGTTTTTTTTTGAGTTGATTTTTTTTTTTTAATGCTGTAGTAGCAGAAGCCCATAGTGTTGTTGAGAGCTTTGTCCTTATTTCACAGATGCACTGGGAATTGTTTTTAATCTCCTTTCTGCTTTCCCATTACAGATGGTGATGACGACCCACAACTCTCCTGGGTGGCTTCATCTCCCTCCAGCAAAGATGTTGCATCACCCACTCAGATGATAGGAGATGGGTGTGATCTCGGCATCGGGGAGGAGGAAGGGGGGACTGGCCTGCCGTATCCCTGTCAGTTTTGTGATAAGTCCTTCATTCGCCTGAGCTACCTTAAAAGGCACGAGCAGATCCACAGTGACAAACTACCTTTCAAATGCACCTACTGTAGCCGGCTTTTTAAGCACAAGAGGAGTAGGGATCGCCACATAAAGCTGCACACAGGGGATAAAAAGTACCATTGCCACGAATGCGAAGCTGCGTTCTCCCGCAGCGACCACCTCAAAATCCACCTGAAAACCCACAGCTCCAGCAAACCATTCAAGTGTACTGTGTGTAAACGTGGGTTTTCATCTACCAGCTCGTTGCAGAGTCACATGCAAGCTCATAAAAAGAACAAGGAACATATGGCAAAGACTGAGAAAGAGGTGAAGAAGGATGATTTTATGTGTGATTACTGTGAAGAGACATTCAGTCAGACTGAAGATTTGGAGAAGCACGTAATGACACGCCACCCACAGCTTTCTGAGAAGGCAGATTTGCAGTGTATTCATTGCCCTGAAGTATTTGTAGACGAAAACTCGCTGCTCTCACACATTCATCAAGCCCATGCCAACAAAAAACACAAGTGCCCTATGTGCCCAGAGCAGTTTTCTTCGGTGGAAGAAGTCTATTGCCACTTGGACAGCCACAGACAACCTGACTCCAGCAACCACAGCATCAGCCCTGACCCAGTCCTGGGGAGTGTGGCGTCCATGAGCAGCGCAACGCCCGACTCCAGCGCGTCGGTGGAAAGAGGTTCCACTCCAGATTCGACCTTAAAGCCTTTGAGAGGACAAAAGAAAACCAGGTCTGTTGACAGAGAGGAAGGCCAGAACTGGTCTAAAGTTACTTACAGCTGCCCCTACTGCTCCAAGCGTGACTTCAACAGCCTTGCTGTTCTGGAGATCCATCTGAAGACCATTCATGCAGACAAACCTCAGCAAAGCCACACGTGCCAGATCTGCCTTGATTCCATGCCTACGCTGTACAACTTGAATGAACACGTGAGAAAAGTGCACAAAAACCATGCCTACCCCATGATGCAGTTCAGCAACATTTCTGCCTTTCACTGTAATTACTGCCCGGAGATGTTTGCAGATATCAATAGTTTGCAGGAACACATCCGCGTCACTCACTGTGGCCCAAACGCTACCCCTCAAGATGGCAACAATGCTTTCTTCTGCAACCAGTGCTCCATGGGCTTTCTGACCGAAGCTACCTTGACTGAGCACATCCAGCAGACTCACTGCAATGTAGGAAATTCAAAATTGGATTCCCCTGTCATTCAGCCAACACAGTCTTTTATGGAAGTTTATTCATGCCCTTATTGCACAAACTCCCCCATTTTTGGCTCCATCCTGAAGCTTACAAAGCATATTAAAGAAAACCACAAGAACATTCCTCTGGCACACAATAAGAAGTCAAAAGCAGAGCAGAGTCCAGTTTCTTCTGATGTTGAAGTCTCTTCCCCTAAAAGGCAGCGGCTTTCTGCAAGCGTAAACTCAGTGTCTAATGGTGAATACCCATGTAATCAGTGTGATCTAAAGTTCTCAAATTTTGAAAGTTTTCAGACCCATTTAAAGCTGCATTTGGAGTTGCTGTTGAGGAAACAGTCTTGCCCTCAATGTAAAGAAGACTTTGATTCCCAGGAGTCTCTTCTGCAACATCTCACTGTACATTACATGACAACTTCCACTCATTATGTATGTGAGAGCTGTGACAAACAGTTTTCTTCAGTGGATGATCTGCAGAAGCATTTGTTGGACATGCATACTTTTGTGTTGTATCACTGCACCCTTTGCCAAGAAGTTTTTGATTCCAAGGTGTCTATCCAAGTGCATCTGGCAGTCAAGCACAGCAATGAAAAGAAGATGTATCGTTGCACAGCCTGTAACTGGGACTTTAGGAAGGAGGTGGATCTCCAGATCCATGTGAAGCATAGTCACTTGGGTAATCCATCAAAGTCTCACAAATGCATCTTCTGTGGTGAAACCTTCAGCACAGAGGTAGAACTGCAGTGCCACATCACAACCCACAGCAAAAAATACAACTGCAAGTTTTGTAGCAAAGCTTTTCATGCCATCATCTTGCTTGAAAAGCACTTGCGGGAAAAGCATTGTGTTTTTGATGCTAGCGCTGAGAATGGTACAGCTAATGGCATGACTCCAACAAATAAGAAGACAGAAGGGGCAGATATCCAGAACATGTTAATGAAGAATCCAGATACTTCCAACAGTCATGAAGCCAGCGAGGACGACGTGGATGCTTCTGAGCCCATGTATGGCTGTGACATTTGTGGGGCTGCCTACACTATGGAGGTCCTCTTGCAGAACCATCGTTTGAGAGATCATAACATCAGGCCTGGGGAGGATGACTGTTCTCGGAAGAAAGCAGAATTCATCAAAGGTAGCCACAAGTGTAATATCTGCTCAAGGACCTTTTTCTCGGAAAATGGCCTGAGAGAGCACATGCAGACCCATCGAGGCCCAGCTAAGCACTACATGTGCCCCATCTGTGGGGAACGCTTCCCATCACTCCTGACCCTGACGGAGCACAAAGTCACTCACAGCAAGAGTTTGGATACAGGGACATGTCGGATCTGCAAAATGCCACTGCAGAGCGAGGAGGAATTTATTGAGCACTGCCAGATGCATCCAGATCTCAGAAACTCCCTCACTGGGTTTCGCTGTGTTGTCTGCATGCAGACAGTCACCTCTACCCTGGAGCTGAAAATCCATGGGACGTTCCATATGCAGAAATTGGCAGGAAACTCTGCAACCTCATCGCCCAACGGCCAGGCCTTGCAAAAACTCTACAAGTGTGCGCTCTGCTTGAAGGAGTTCCGGAATAAGCAGGACTTGGTAAAGTTGGATGTGAACGGCCTTCCCTACGGCCTGTGTGCTGGATGCATGACCAGGAGCACCAATGGACAGTCTTCGAGCCTGACTCCACAGGAGGTGAACGAGAGGCCATGTGGCAGCCTGAGGTGTCCAGAGTGTAGTGTCAAATTCGAAAGTGCTGAAGACCTAGAGAGCCACATTCAGGTAGACCACCGAGACCTGACACCCGAGACCAGTGGGCAAAGGAAAGGTACCCAGACGTCCCCTGTTCCCAGAGTAAGTACAGCTGAACTTTAAAGTGTCTGAGGGATAAAATGTAGACCTTCAATGTGAGAAGTGATCTGATATTAATTTTTTTTTTTAAATTGTCACTTCATCAAATCACTTGTGCTACTAAAAAAACCCAGCAGAATAGGAGGAAGGGCACATAGTAAAATGTAATGCACGTAGAAAAATCAGAAGTTGCTCAGCATCACAGGCACCTTGATTCCTAGTGGCAGCGCATTAGATTTATTACCACAGAACTGCCCTAGATTTGCCAACAGAGAGCTGAGACGTTTGGGCAGTGGGGATTGAGTTTGTCCATGAATTCTGATTCTCCTGAACTGGCAGATCTGGAAAAGCTGGGGCAATTTAATGAAAAATGGAGATGCTAAGTACCCAAAACAACAAAAAAATCTAATCTGTCGTATTTGAGGAATGAGATTACTTCTTACCAGGAAAATAATAATGAGCAGGAGGATATAGGAACTTGTGAGGGAAAATGTAGTGAATTCCATCCTACCCCCCAAATTCTCACCTAAAACAAACTTCTGTGCTAAAGAGCCTGTCCCTAGGAATGTCTGTCAGAGTGAACGTTTCGAGGTTACTTGGAGGTCTGCGTGCATTTGTGTGAGCTTGTTTGTGTGTGTGCTTGATTTTAAAAGTAACTTTAATAGAACCTCCTTCACGGCCCTTCTGTAGGAGCCAGTAGGGGATAAGTAGTTTCTTAGCAAATCTGGACATTGTCTAATGCAGATTACATAAAAGTGTGCTGTCCTTGACTTTTTGCAGATAGCCTGCTTTCCCATTTCTTAGCTTACAAGTTACTTGGGAACGTGCAGATCCAAGTAAGGTTCCAGAAGCCTACTCAGGAGATTAATATCCTTTGCAGTTTATAGTCTTTATAAATTATTTGTTGACGTTTTGGTTCAAGAATGGGCCAAGTCAGTCCTTCCTCTGTCAGGAACAGATGGAATGAGAAGTGGATTTTGGAAATCTTCTCAGGAGACCAACAGCAGACACATCTGAGTATTGATATCATCTGACATTTTTAATTAAACATGATGGGGTGAGATTTTCAAAAGTATCTGAGGAAATTAGGCACCCAACTCCTAATGAATAATTCCAGCCGTAGATGCCTGTTTATGTCAATCTGCTAATTAAAGCACCCACAAACATATCTTACTGAATTAAAAGCACCTGAAAATACCATCCACTCAACTAGAACACCAGGGGCTGGGTAAGTAAGAGAAGGCCCTCAGTATGTCCCGAGGATGTGGACTGGTGCAGGTTGTGTCCCTGGCAGGACTGGTTATCCCTGCTCCACGTGGGGCTGTGTGGGGCAGCAGTGTCTGGCCGAGCTGGGCTGGGCACGGCCACGCTGGACCAGTGCCCTGATCCAGCCTCCTGAGCCAATCCCACAGACAGCTTGATTTCTTTTCTTGTTTTCTCCCTTGTGGTAAAACCACTGGATATTGTTCCCTTTGGGTGTGACTAAGCCTCCAGGCACACGCAAATAATTTTGCAGAAGAATGAGGAATGGAAATATCCCTCCTTTGGTGTGATACCTAGGTCTGGCTAGGTCATTGTCCTTCTTCCTCCTCAGGCCTTTATTTCCTTCTAAATTCTTTAAAAATACCTTTGTTCTATTAGGTAGGACTATTTCATATTGCTGAGCCTATGGAATTGCCTTTTCCTTCCTATCAGCTAGCAGAGCACATTGCCATTTTCTGTCTTATTTCTTGCTTTAACTCTTTCTTTTCAGTGACAGCTTCCATACTTCTTCTCTCAGGGGAAACTTTTAAGTTCCTCAATAAGGTAAATGCTTTGAATTTCATCCCATGAGGAAAGTTCCGAGTTTCTTTGTAGAAGATAATGAAAAATCAGCATTTGTGACAATGGCAAATGGTACCTTACCAGTGTCTGTGGCCTGCACGTATGCTAATATCAGAGATAAGCATCCCAGGAATATATATCTTGTTATTAGGAATAATTCATTATCTTACCCTTCATTATAGGTACAAGACCTGAATTCTGATATCAGTTCACTTGCAAACTATTGGTGTTTCAGGTTTCTGAAGGCAATGAGTGCCCTTTGTGTTTGCCTAGTACAGGGATTTCCAAAGAATTATACTGGCTTTTAACTGGTGGTACATCTCTGCATTCAAGAACAGTGTTTCCTTAACTTCATTGGCTTCATAGCAAAGCTAAGCAAGTTGAACATGACCTCTCTTGTCATCTTGTTAGTGTGCTGCACACAGGTAAAATACCACTGTTCTGGAGCAATCTATAGTGCACAATGCATGTAGAGTATTCTGCACGTGTTCAGAGAAGAGCTACTTCTCTTCAGTTCCTGAGTATTTCTACACTTCATTTTCTAAACACCTTATTTATTTTCCTTTCTTAAATAGAAAAGCATTTGAAGATTCAGGCAAGGTACAGTCAGAAGGAACATACAGGTAGATTAGATTTTTAAGTAGCGAGTATATATATTTCAGAGTAAATAAGAATAAGCAGAATGAAATCCAAGCAAATGGAAAAGATGATAATAACATATTCTGTAACTTCTTTCTGTGTCAGAAATTGCTCCACCAGTGGTTATTTACTTTTTGATGGAAGAGGTGAGTGTGGAAACTTAAATGAATTTCAGAAGAAAACCTTAAATGAAGATTTAATCCCAAAGTGAAAGAAAGGGATAAAATAAATATTAGCCCTTGATGAATAAAAAATATTTGAGAAGAAAAAAGAACAGGAGAAACTGAACAATTCCTTTTTACTATAGGTATTTAAGTTTGTGTATATATGCAAATGTATACAGCACCACGAACTATGACTATTTTGTTATATTTTGTTTTGGTCTGTTACTATTGAATTATTTGAGGTTTTATTCTGAAAATCAATAGGAGGCAGCTAGAGGAGCATTGAAAAATACTCAGAATTGCTTGGCAGGCTTGTTTTTTTCTAATCCATAAGAATGAAAGAAAGCACATAACCGTTGAAAATCCTTCTGTATTCTGTGTTCCTCACTTACACTTTTAGTACGGCCAACAAACAGGAAGGAATACCTGTAAATTGATCATGTTTGTTTCTAGGATGCCTGCCTAGGATCCATTCATGTTGATCAACAAGATGGATTTCCAGGCAGACAAAGCTTTTGCATTGTGTATATGGGAACATCCTCTTTGGAGGATCTGTTTTTAGGAGTTCTAAGACAAGTCAGTGGTCTTCTGCAAGAGGCATCACTAAGAGGAATAAATAAAATACATCTTAGCAGTAAAAGATTTCTCTAACATAATTTTTTGTTTCACTCTTATAGTTTTGTGTGAGCTATTCTGTTTGGATAGGACTGAAAGTGTTTTTTCAGATGAGCATCACAAGCAAATGTATCATTTCAGTATCTGACACAAGAACAGTTCAAGCTCTTTTTCACATTACATTAAGGTCTCATCAGAGGTTATGCTTTCCTGTTTTTCTGAATATTTGTCTGTGTGTAGCAGCTTCAGTTTTGAATACATTTTATTAATTAATTTTCACATCCCTTCTAGAGGAACGTGCATATCTTGAGAAACATGACTAATTGTTTAGTACTGAGACTTCTCATTTCCTAATACTGGAAACAGTCACATTTCAAGCTGTTCTTTTTCTTACACAGATTGATCTTTATTTTGTACCACAGGTATCATGAGCAGTACTTGTTTAACATTGACAGTGGCAAATGTTTAGACTTCAGTTAAGTTTTCATCTTGAATGGTGTTACTATTTTTAGCCTACCTAGGTTATTTGGACAGAAGAAGCAAAGGAGGTAGCATAGAAAGTTGGAAGAATAAACCCTATTGTGTTTCTTTATTCAGTTTCTTTTCTCCTGCACACTTTCTTGGACTCAGTTCCTTCTCTTTGTTCTCCCCCACAACCCTTCTCTTCCCTTGTAAAGCCACTTGAATGGAGGAATATTTTCTTTGTAGAACAGGAAACTATTTCCAGATTTAAAGGAGGATAGTCTGGAAAACCCATGGGAACAATAGATACTTCAGAAAAGAAAACAGAACCCTCTGTTGTTATTAGTACAATTTTGTGCCAAGACTAGAATTAAATATCTTGAATTTATGGGGAACGAGCTCTCAGCTGAAGGCCTGCTCATCTGGTCTCTTTTATCACCTAGATGCCAGCACCTAGACTCTGTTAGCTCCTCAGAGTGTGGGCACCTTTCTTGTCACCACTTGTGAAGATAAAACTTTAATAAAAGATAACTGATCCATTAATAATATTCATAAAGCAGAAAAATGGTAGTAGAAGATCATACTTGGTACCACAAGTAATTATAGTTGTATTAAAACTAGTGCTCCCCATTTACTGATAATGGAAGGATGTTTTGTGACATTCTTTTAAAGACAATTATTAATGAGCCAAAAAATCAGTTCTTCCACCTCCTGCAGATACACTTGGGTGCTAATCCAGCTGTAGTTATTTTGAGACTTATATAGGCCATTTATTAACCTCACTCCATGTCCAGTGGGGTGCCCTGTCACAGGAGCCATCACCTTGCTTAAACTGCTCGTTCACATGCATGGGTCTCAGCTGAGGCTGAAGGTAGCCCTGAGAGGAACTCTGAAATCTCCCGAGGGCTCCTCATGCCAAGCAGGGAGTTTTATAAGATTGTGAAACGGTGTGGAGGAGTTAGCACTGGGTCTGCGGATAAACAAAGACATCCTGTCTCCAGATCTGTTAGTAAGTAGCTTTCAGAAGCACTGAAATGAATTAAAAAATGAATCATTTGGCTGTGTTTAATATAACTTTGAAGGTTGAAATAGAGTCAGGCTGAAATACTGTCCTCTAGCTGGTTACTGAGGGAACCCTTGTAGCTGAGATAAGCATTGGACAAGGCACAGAAATTCGCTTTGAAGTTTTAAGGAAGATGAAGGTTTCAAGTTTTAAATGTGACCACGTGAGCACATGAATCAGTCACTACCCAATCCTGTTTTGCTCTTCCAAGTTTTTTTGTGTTTTGTTTTGTTTTTGAAGCTAGGAGCCCTCAGCATGTGTGTGCCAGTGTGTTTGAGAGGACATGTGTACATATGTGTGCTGTGCTCGTCTGCCAGAGTCGATTCCCCAGAAAGAGTGCTGCAGAAATCCAGCTGCTTTTCCATTAACAGCCTTGATTTCCAAATGGACTCCAGGAGGATACTTTCTTGAGCTGCCTAGGGATAACTAGCCAATCCAAACTATTTCCTTTTATATGGTTGGCTGTGCCAGCTTTCGGCCAATGGAGTATAGCCTTCTTCCTATTATCATGTTACTCACCCGTTGTTGTTTTAGCCTAGAAAGCCCTGCCTCTGAGCAAACACGCACTGCTACAGAGATCATGGAATATGCCTAACATCCACAGACTGGTGCATTTGTTATTATGGTGTTACAGCATTTCATTAACCTGCAGCAGGCTACCTTGTTGCCATTGATGACATGAGAAGTAGTTAAGCTCTTGGTAGCACCTCATTTGTTCCTTGCTCAGCAGGTGCAGGAGGAAATTGGATCCCATGCACAGAGGGGGTGACAGCAACTCCTCAGTTTAACTCAAAACTTCTGACTTATTACTGCTGTCCTAAAAATGGGATACTATACCTGGGGGTGGGGTGGAGGCTGAAGAAAAAGTCACGTGCATCTAAAAGTACATAAAAAGTACCCCAAAAATATTTTCCTTCAAAAGGTTAAAAGGGTGTTGTTTACTGAGCTGGGGTTCTCAGTGCTGTTGGCTTGGGGTTCCCATCCATCCCTCAGCTGAGCTTGTGGCCAGCACCCAGAGATTTCACATGTGTTCTGCTGCCACCAGCTCTGGCCGTGGGGATGCAGACCTCATGCTCGTGCCTGTGGCAGGTGTTGCAGTAGGAATTACTCTCCAGAAGGAAGTAGGCACAAAAGGCCCAATTTTTCTAAATTACACATCAAAAGATGTCTATTTGGATAGCATATTCCCATGCAGTAAATAAGTATGTACATCAGACCAAAGCACTATACTCCTGCTTTGGGAAATAAGAGTTTTTGCAAGTGTACAAAAGCTTAGCCTTCATGTTTTTTGGTTCTTTGTTTGTTTTTTTTTTCCCTGAGTTGGATGTCTAACATGCGTTTTAATTTCTGCAAATGGTTTCTTGGATTTTTTTCCTGCCACGTTGCACGAGTACATGCATCACTGTAAATCTGAGTGCAAACCCCATTTTCCCTGTTTGAATAAATGGTTCATGTAATTGCCTCTTCACACTGTCTCCTGACTTCTGCAGCTAGGCCTCCCTGGTATGACTTTGAGATGGAGAAAATATAAACAGATTGTACTAGGAAACAGTTCTTTGTGGTAATGCAGTTTTTACAAGATTTCTGGTTAGAGACCAATACAAAATGCATTTTTTCCTTCCTTTCCCCAAGTAACTAACTGTAGGTGCTCTGCCTACTCTGAGTTTAATGAAAGGTGGAATTTTTTGAGAAAGTTGATTTTACTCTAAAAACAGTCACTTTTCTGTCTTTTATTTCACTCTGGGGGAATTTTACTGCAATGGGTTAAATGACAGGAGCAATCTTATTATGGCTCAAGTACTCAGATTTTCAAGTAGTGCAATTTGAAATTTTTAAAGTTGAAATTCAGATTTCTCTTAAAGCAGGTTGTTAATTAGAAACTGTGTTTATGATCCCAGAAAAGCCTGGCCTGGGGATATATGAGCAAAAAAAAACCTCAGTGGAGGAAATTTGAAGCATGTAACATGCTATATTCATGATCACACTTGCCTTATGCTACAGTGCAGTTTTCTCTAATCTCTTTTTGGTTATTAAACAGAAAAAGACCTATCAATGCATCAAGTGCCAGATGACCTTTGAGAATGAGAGAGAGATACAAATCCATGTCGCTAACCATATGATTGGTAAGACATTCTTTACACTAGGCCACTCATTGGCTGCTTGTTTTTTGCTACTCTTTGACATTCACTATTCTAATAACTTGTTAATATTCATGCTGAAATTTATTTTTTTTTTATTTTTCAAGGCAAATGATTTTGATGTAATGATTCTTCACTTCAAAGCTTTTTAAATATGTGGTTATAAAAGTGTTACTGCTGAGCTTTTTTCCTTATCCTTTTGAGTCCTCATGTAGCATTTTCATTTATATTAAAATCAAACTTTTGACAGTATCTTCCATTTCATAGCATAAATTTCTCTCTATCTGTATAAAAAGTACTTGCCAGTTGTCAACCACTTAGGAGCAATTATGTTTCAATTTTGTATGTCATGACATTGAATAGATGTAACTGCTAGCATTTTCCCTGCTAAGTGTGGTGAATTCCTGAGGAACACTGTCAAAACAAAACACTTACAGAGTTATTTCAGTGGTTTTTTTCTACTTTTCCCAACAATTCTGGACTTCAGAAAGTTCAGCTTTTCAGACACACAAGTGTTTTAAAAATCAGTGCTTACTGCCTTCTATGACAGTCCTGTGGCAGGAATTGGTAAAAGCATTGTTGTATCCTGATGGGTTGTATTTCTGCTGCAGCTGTATGATTGCTTCTCTGATGAACACAAAGAAAGGTTTTTCCTGTATGGACAGATGTTATAAATATATGTGTTGGCCCAAGAGGTCAGTTTGTTTTGATGCACATCCTACAAGAAGGTACTTACACATGCCACTGTAAGCATGTGGTGGATGAGACCCTTTAAGGACCCAACAGTGCTCTCTGTGTCTCACACATTCATATGCAGCATTTATCTCCCATAAGCATAATGGTTTTCCTTCAGCAATTTTACATTTAGGAAATTATTCTCCCATCAAGTCAGGTATGTAACTCCTATTAGCTTTGTAGTGGATTATGCATAAATACCAGAGAGAGAGAGAAATATGGACTGACACAGTCTTCAAACCCCCACCCCCAAATGAGAAACACACATGTCAGTCACAATAATTTTCATCCAAGAGCCAGGCAGGAGTTTTAAGTTAATGCCAAGCAGGTTAAGATAAAGATATCTAAAAATGTTTGCTTTTGTAGCAGGTGTTAATGTAATCTCTTGTTTGCAAGCTTGAAGAGTGAGATCCTTGTTAATTGGACCACAGTGATTTCCTGTAGCTCCCTCCTAGATTTTAAGAAAGAAGTCCTTAGCAAGCTTAGCACTTGTATCAACTTAATTTGTGATCCAGTAGCTAATAACTGATTTTTAAATACAAAGGTCATGAAATACTGAGTTAAGGTTCTGCTTGATTCGAGAGGGGAATTATTTTTTTTCTTTGGTAAAATGTAATTTCTTCATTTTCCAGTAACTGATAAGTGAAGTTTATTTATGTATATGCCCATATTAGTGCTGTCTGGAATAATAGACAATTATACACACAACCTTACAAAGTTCTTAGCACCATTGGAAAAAAAACAGGAGTAGAAGGCATAGGAGGCTCAGAAAACTGTGGTGCTGCTATTTGTGAAGACTGTACCCATTGTTTCCTTGAAGCTGTATGTCACTTACTGTAATAATATCCTATCTAGTACAAAGGTGCTATGAGCCCAGTTCTGCACACCTAGAATATTGTAAATACCAGGATGTGGTAAGAAAAATGTGTGATAATTCCACTGTGGTGCCATATCTTCACTTTGCTGAGGTACAGACTGAGGATGTCCATTAAGCGAAGGTCATCGCTACTTTTAATGGTTCAGTTTAGGAAAGAGTGAAGTATAGAAACCTTTAATATGGAGCCAAACTTCCTCCCACTCTGGGCATCTCTGTTCACAAGGCTCCTGGACCCCCTCTCCTCCTGGACATGCGACTGCTCACAAAAAAGGTGTTTCCAGTGAGTTTGCTCATTGGTATTTGTTCGTATTTGTTCTTTACTGGGGAATACTGAAGGGAAAAGGAGAGGCTAGATAGCAGCATTTCTCAAGCAAAAAATGCTGTGCAGATTTTTGGTGTTAATTTACATAGTCCTGAGTTGGTAACAGTGGGGAGAGTGACTAACTGCCTCTTGTGCTTGCTCCTGTCCCCTTTGGTCATAGCCTGAGTGCTTTGTTCCCTTATTCAGGCCTTAGGACAGACTAGCACGTGCCTCCTTACTGCTCTGGCTGGTTTATCACTGATAAGAGGTGCAAGAGTTTCCCTTCTCCGTGTTAGACCAAGTCTAGCCAGATGGGCAGCAAGAGAAAGAAGCTAATATAGCTGTTTCTGCAGCCCAGGCCTCGTTCACAGGAATTATTAATGTCCTTGTTGTCAATTTAAGATCTACAGATGAGGATTTGTTTGTGCTGGGGGAACACTGAGATCACAGGGTGAGCATACAGGTTTTTGGGAGACAGGAGGAGCTTGCCCTCACACTGTGTACTCAGGAGCTTAGGGCTGGCCTCATCTCAATGAACTTGTATCTGTCTAAAGTTAAGGTGTCTGGTTTAATATAGTCATTGAGATGCTGTCTGGGGAAAATGAATGATTGATACCAATCTAAGATAAGAGTTTGAGTAGGATAAGCATTTCCAGGGAGAGATTTTTATCTCTCTTGAATTTGAGGAGAGCCAAGACAATGAAGTTAGCCTTGACATGTAATTTTTAGGTAAAAAATCCCTTGGCTTTGATAATCCAAGACGTCTCAGCAGCACTTTCTTCTCATACTTTGAGAAACACAAAATCAATAGTTGAGATATCCTAAGCACTTGCTTATAGTTTTCTTCTGCTCAAGTGACTGTCAACAAAGGAATCCCTGCTCTGTAGCAGCAATACCTCTTAAGTAGCAGTGTCCGTAATATGATTAAAGAATTCAATTATTTCTGACATCATAGTCTTAAAAACTGCATCCAGTTAAGTTGGCTGTGCCTCCCTCTTCAACCTCTCAGGTTCTCAGTGCGGAGCTGGAGGCCCTGTTCATAATTCATGGAGGTAGGGGGTTTATTTTTTTCAAAGCAGTATGCAGGGAATTTCCAGTGCTACTCCCACACACTGCTTTGAAAAATTACCCTGCTGCACTCTAGCCCTTCATATCCTGTGCACAAACACAGAGGCACATCGGGTCCTTCGCGGGGTCCCCAGGGAAGGAGCAGGCTGGATCCATCCCCAGAGGAGGGAAAGGGGAGATGTTTTGTTTCAGTTTACGCTGGGGCCTGGAGGAGGGCTCTGTGCAGCAGAACAGACCTCCTCAGCTGGGGTTAGCCAGGAAGGGATCTGTTTAGGAAGGTTTTCAGCTTGGGAGGGGGGAGAGGGGGGTAGTTCAGGTTGGAATTTTTAGAGAGCAGTGGTCTTTGAAACATTGCACCGATTGGGGCTCCTTTGAAACATTTCCATGCCCACGGAAAGGGGATCCCCCTTTGAAACATTTACAGGCATTGGGGAGTCCACCTGGGACTATATCAAAAACTTGCAGTAGTTCTTGCTGCCTCTGTACTTGCTTACCTCCTGTTGCGCTGACCTGGCAATGTTTAAAGCTTCTCCCCCTCATCTCCCCACCTAGCTCTGCCTCTGATGTGCCGTCTCTATTAGATGCAGGGGAGGATGGGCGTGCGCGGCCCTGGCTCTACGGGGGGCACTGAGCAGCCAAGGCAGCAGCCAGAGCCTGCAAATCTGTCAGTGCAGCCTCTGCCCGGTGCCCGGGGAGCCCTGGGACTTCAATCTCCACCACAGGGCCACCGCCAAGTCCCCATGTCCGCAGTGGCTGCTCCCGTCCTGCACCGCCAAGGGAAATCCGCTCAGAGCCCTGCACAGGGAAATAAGGATTAGGCCCAGGGTTTTTACAGCTGTGCTGGGTGCCCTAATTGATGTTTTTCAGGATGCACAAGATTCCACAGACTTGTTCTCCAGGTGGGTCAGGTTGGCCATACCAAGGAGAAGTGCATTTGGATCCCTGCCAGAGTTCTCAGCTCCTGGGGTAAGAGAAGTGGACGCAGCACTACTTCTCTCCACCTTGGTTAGATGGGGGATGTTTTCCATTTAATGTTCACAGGAGATGAGCGACTGTCCCAACTCTTCCTTCTCCATTCCCCAAGAAAGTCTCCTGGCAAATGTGCACAGGAAGCTCAACTGGGGCTCAGTTAGTGCTGGAACAGGGAAAAGAGTGATTCCTGGTTTGTGCTCAAACACTGGGAGTGCTGTAACATTTCTCCCGCCTCTGGCTCCAAAGGAATGTGAGCGTTTGTGGGCTCAGGAGAGGCTGTCCCAGTCCTGGGAGCTCAGCAGAGCCCTGCCCGGTGCCGCTCCTGTCCTTCCCCGTGGAATTGCCAGCGCTCCCTGCCAAGATCCACGGATGAACACTGGCGAGCAAGGGGAGGAGGGGCAGGCTGGATGTGTTTGTGATGTGAACATGAGGCCCTGCTTGCGCTCTGGGAGCTGCTGGGGATGGAGGGGAGTGCTGAAGGGAAAGCTTCCAGAAGTCACAGTGAAATTGTTCCGTGGTCCAGTTCTTGAACTCCAGTCTGGATCAATTCCTCCCTGTTTGATGGGATGGGGTTGACCAAGTTAAACATCGTGTTTGGGAGAGTTTTCTGAGTACTGCCCCAAGCCACAGCATATCATACATTGTGTGTAGCGTAGGACTCCAAGGATCTTAATTACCTTTCCTGCCCTTAGAGATCATGTTTCAAGTTCTGGAAACACTCTGCCAGAATTAAACACAAAGAGAAGGGAAAACATCCATTCACAGTTACATTTCTTTCAAATGCATACAAGTATTTGAAACAAAACAATGGCCGACTATAGGTTTGTTATTTTGTTAATGTTTTAAAATAACATAATATTTTAAAATAACAAAGTAAGTTGGGTGCTTGGAAAAGGTCAAATTGCAGTAACTACAGAAATAATTTTCTAAAAAGCAACAATTTAGAAAGCTCATTTTATGTTTGGAAGAATTAGCAGTTGATACCAAGCTCAATCACTGAGATGAAACCAGTACAGAGGTGAAGGGGTTGAGATAATATTCAAAATCAAGCATAAATTAATATATTCTCGGTTTTATTTTCACTTTCTGTTTAAAGATTGAAGCAAACAGTTTTATCTTTTGATTTATGTTTTATAGTGTTCATAAACTTAGTTCTTAACAAAATTGCTAATTTATATGTTATATGAATAAAAATTCTGACTCATTTTGGATGGTCTTGAACTCCTTCCCCTCCCAGTAGATTCTGAGTGCATGTGTGTGTGACAAGGATGTAGGTAAGGATCATTTTTGCAGAACTGACTTTTATACATGTGAAGAGACTTAGCCCTGGGCACCTCTGATGAGGATGTGAAGCATTTCGTATACTCAGGCCTGATCTTGTGAAGTGCTTTGTTCCTTGTTCTCATTGAGTTGAAGAAAGCTAATGCTTATTAGAATCTTATAATAAAACATATTTTATTTTACATGAAATAAATGTGTTCAATATGGGAAGAAGGGCAGCTTTAATTCTCGTAAAATTCCTGTTTCTTCCTGCACATCTTGTTTAACACACAGTACTTGAATTCTAAGTGACTTAAAGTTTAAGGGTGCTGTTTGTGTTCAAGAAAGGACTGTACGTGGCACTCAGGGCCATGTTCTGGTTGGCAAGGTGGTGACCAGCCAAAGGTTGGTCTTGATGATCTCAGAGGTCTTTTCCAACTTAAATAATTCTGTGATTCTATTTGGTAAATACATTCCCATCCAGTAATATACTGCCATGGCTTTGTGTCCTGAGATAAAACTGTTTAATTCTTGAGGGAAACCCTTCAGACCTAAGGACTTCAGCCAGTTAAAGCATATACATGGTAGCAATGAAGATGGCACTGTAAATCACTATCTTAGTAATAGCTTTCAGGCATTAAGGCAAATAAAATTGTGCCAGATTGTTTTTGAAGCATTACTTGCAAATTATCAACAGGAACATATTTCTGGACTCAACAGCTGAATGTGTGAATTAATTATGGACACATTAAGAACTCAGAAATGTTTTTTTTTAACTTTGATATTTGTAAAGCATATTCCAAGTAATTGCTCTTTTAATGCAGGATTGAAGGTACAACCTTCATATATTTACCCAGCACTTGCTTCAATATCCAGTTCTGTGTGGACTTGCCTTAATGAACAATGTGTGCTAGACTTTTATTTTGCAGCACCTTCCTGTTGAGAAAGACTAACTGTAGAAAAAAAACCAAAAAGTAAAGTGTACTTACCTTAAGAGATGAACACACCCATGGTGTCTCCCTCCACACGCCCCTGGGAGCCTCAGTCCCAGGGACTGAGTGGGGTCCTGCTGGTGCTGCTGTGAGAGGCTTTGCCCAAGTGGAGCTTGCTCCTGGCTCGGGCTCCTGGGCACAGGCATTGGCCCATGCCAGTAAGGTCTCCTTTTATTTTGCCCATCTCTAAGCCCTGGGTTTTTGTTGGGGTTTTTTTTGCATGCATTAGTTTTAGCATTAACCACATATGCAAGTAATTAAATGTTGTGATGAGTATAGTGTATTAAAGGCTAGAAAGGTTTGTTGTCCAAGGTACACTTTTTATCAGTGTAGTCCCACTGAACGCCGAGTTGCCATTGCTAACAGACAGAAGCAGCTCCCTTTAGTATAAACAAAATTTGCCTTAATACAATCTATTACTTAATTGGTTTCTTAGTTTGAAACTTCAAAACATGTTTTTACTGTTCCTTCCATTCTAAGGCTGGAAAATTGATTATCCAAAATCTTAATAATTTTATCCAGTTGTCCTGTGCAGATGTGGCCTCCTGCAATTGTTATCTATGCATATTTGTTCAGACAAATTACTCCATTTCGTGGGAATGTATTTTGTTTTGCTTGTTTATCGGGAAAGAAATAACATTTCCCTTAATGTATTCATTCGCATATTCCTTTTGCATTTTTCATTTCATTTACAACTTGGTAATAGTAGTTCAGTTTTCACTGACATTTTTATAGCTGCTATGACAACATTCCTGTTTTGCATGATACATGCATAATGGGCAATGATCGCAGTGTTACACTGCTTTCATTCTTTCTTAACTGTGTGAAGATTCCTTACAGCCTCCAAACTCAATTTTCATATGCAGTGGTGATTACACCTGTTTAAACATTTTCCTGGTAGTTTCATATTTATTCATAAAGGGAGCAGTTGATAAAACACCTTTTCTGCAATGAGTCTAAGTGTGATATTTCTTCTAAGTTATCATTAGCAAGCACCTCAGTCTAGTCCCAGCCTTTCAACATCAGCTAGGCAGTGTAGCAAAAAATGCTATTTTCAGTAAACTTTACCCTGTGTAGGAATAATTTTTCTGAATGTGTAACTTGGTCTTCGTTTTATTAACTCTATCAACCTTGAAAACAGTTGTATGTTTGCATTTAAAAGTCTGCAGAGATACTTTTTTGCCTTATTCTCAGATATTTTATTTGCATATAGACATGTATTTCGAAGTTCACAAATGAATTTCTTAGCCCCTCTTTGCTAATCTTGAATCTGGAAAAGAAAGCAAGTCCTCACCATATGGGGCTCGGGTTCTCTCTGCAGATGGTGAAATGACTCTGCTTTCTGGTGGAGAGGTCAGCACCCCTCTGTGTCCTACTTTTGAGGAAAGAACACCGGAATATTTCTCGGGGGTGGAAGAGGGAAAAACCCCATCACCATTTTTAAGTGTATTCTTCAGACTTCATATAAATAATGCTTTCAAGACATTATTCTTCTCCTCATGTGAATTGTGGGACTAATGTCTCTATTTGTTCTGTCCTTAAAATTTAGGTGTTGATTTCTTTGTGAGAGCTTGTTAGCAGGTAACAGTTTTGTCTGGGTAATGTAGATGTTATCCCCATTTCTTCTTTATTTACTGGTTTGGAAATATCTCTGCCAGTATCATGTTTTTTGACTGACAGAAAACTTAGTGACTTTTTCTGAAAAATAGATGATATATGAGAAGTGAATAAAGAACAAAGGAATGAATGTTTAGTGAAGCTGGAAAAATCCCATACTTGGGTTAGCTAGGAATTAGCTTTGGCAGAGTTATAAGATACTATTTTTACCTTTTTGGGGAAACTTAGGCAAAGTTCCAGACTGTTTCCAGTCATAGAAAAATCGGAGAAGAATGTATTTAATATCAGTAATTATAGTAAAATTCCTTTTCTACTGATAAAGTTCTGGATTTTACTCTTTCTGAATATCTGGTTCAATATTCAGCAGTTTTGAGCATTGAAAAATGTTTATTTTTCTTCTTTTCTTTGCAGAACAACCCTCTGGTGAATACATAAGGGTACTAGTGTACATATGCTGAACCCTAGCTCTAGTTATCAGAGAAAAAGGGTTTGTTCATATGTTAAGGGTCCAGATTTGTACCTCCTGTTACTTGAGTGACTTCAAAGTGAGACAGTTGGACTGTTGCCTTTAATTATAGTTCAAACTCAACAGCATTCTTAACCTTGAGGAAGATTTAATCTGGCCTTCTGGAACAAGAGGTTACCAACTGACATGACCCTTAAAAATTATTTCTGTTTTGTGATAGCTGGCAAGCAAGTCAAATCAGACACAGCCCTCCCTGGATGCTCTGTTTTGGGTACTGGCATCTTTCTTTTTTCAATTTGTGGAGGAAAACTTTACTACCCTAAGGTTCCTTAACTGATCTCCATGAAGGAAACCCATGTAAACTTTTTAAACACTTGTACCTTTCTTTTTTTGTTTCAAGGGTCCTGGCATAGATAAAGCCTTTGCACAACTGGTCTCTTCAGATGTGCTGGCTTCCTTGTCACAGACTTTGTTCAATTAATAGTAATTTTTGACAGCTTTGTACCTTTTTAAGAATCAGAAAGGTTTTAATTTAATATTTTGACTTGGCAGATTCATTGTGTGCCAGTTATAAAATTAAATTTCTTTTTTAGATGATTGCACAATAAGCTTGAGGAAGGGGACTTCTGGTTGTCCCTGTCAGACTTCCCTGTGGTAATGTCAACTCTAAAGAAGTGGCAAATCACGGTTTTATAAGTGAAAAGAGTTTTGTCCTGCCACAACTGGAGAAACCCAAAGAAATCATGTACAGATACCATGGTCTTCCAAAGACAGCTCCGTAGCAGGCCAGAACACCCCCCTGTAGTTCCATAGTCATCTTTTTCACCCATTTCATAGAATCATAAAAACATTGAGGTTGGAAAAGACCTCCAAGACGGAGTCTAGCCTTTGACCAAACACCACCCTGTCAACTAGACCAGAGCACTGAGTGCCACGTCCAGTTGTTTCTTGAACATTTCCAGAGGCTGTGGCTCCACCACATCCCTGGGCAGTCCATTCCAATGCTTACCCACCCTTTCAGTGAAAACATCCTTCCTGATGTTCAACCTGAACCTCCCCTGGGGCAGCTTGGGGCCGTTTCCTCTTGTCCTGTCACTGTTCCCTGGGAGCAGAGTGCAACCCCCCTGGCTGCCCCCTCCTGTCAGGGAGTTGTAGAGAGCAAGAAGGTCCCCCTGAGCCTCCTTGTCTCCAGGCTGAGCCCCCCTGCTCCCTCAGCTGCTCCTCATCAGACTGACTCTCGATCTTTCACCAGCTCTGCTGTCGTTCTCCAGACAGGCTTTATCCTCTCAGTGTCTTTATTGAATTGAGAGGCCCAAAACTGGACACAGGACTCGAGGTGTGACCTCACCAGTGCCCCGTGTGGGGGGACAATCTCAGCTTTGTGTTTTGTGGTTTGTCCCGCTGGCACAAGCCCAGGGACAGATGGGGTGAACGAGGTGTGGACCTCGTGGGGAGGAGCTGAGCCTTTTTGCCTCCTGCTTCCTGTAGGAAGTGGCCAGAACCAACCTGGTCTAGTGTTTCCTTCTTTGGCACCTCCTGAATTGGTGGAGAAGACTACAAAAGATGGCACCAGGTAGGAAGTGCACCCTGCTGATGTGTTTACATCACTACTTTAGTCAGTCACAGCCTACTTAGGATTTAATCCTGCCTTCAGCTGCACATTGTCCATCATGTGGTGGACAGTCAAAGGCCTTAAAAATGACCAAATCTTTTGATCATTGTGTGTGTAACTGGGAAGTGTTTAGATTTGATGATGACTTTATCCTGTTCTGTATTCGCAGGGAAGTTTTCTAGCATGGCTCAGGCTAGGCAGAGCCTTTGGTTTTAGGTTTTGCTGCGGATAGAGTTTGGGTGTTTTAAAGGATCAGCATCAACTAGCACCACTGGCGTGTCCTCTGCTGTTATGTTTTGCACGCATCAGCTATCGTGTATTATTGGGGTATGGACAAATAGTTCTTAAACCCCATGACTGTGAGTTATATCCAGGAATAAATATTGGCAACAAAAGTTAAATGATGAAACCTCATGCAATGAACAGTAACTGATTCAAGCTGGGCCGGATATAGATAGCTAAAGTTGAAGGGAAGAAAGTATTCCAGGGACATTTTTCTCCTTGTTTAACTTTCTAGTTAAGAAATTCCATTTTTATCCTCCTTTTTCTTAAACAAATAAACAAACAAAGAACCCCAAAAGACCCAAGCAACTTTTTATTCAGCATTTTTTAAAAATCTGTGATTTGGGGTGAAAAAAAAAGAAAAGCAAAGCAACCCTCCCTATGCCTTTAAAATATTTTTAAAGTGGTAGTAGCTGTGCCTTCACTTACAGAACATCAATGGAGAGAATTTCCTTTGAAGACTAATTCTAATGTGCCAGAAACTGAAGTCAACAATGTGTTAAGCCTGAATGATGAACTTCCAAGGGATGGGGAATTTAGATAATGAGATGTTATTTGCTTAATTTACTTTATGTAGAATTTGAAAGTCTAGATGGACAATTTAACTTCTTAAAAATCTAAGCCTTTTTAATTTACATATCTTTTGACTTAGTTCAACAAACAAAAATTAAAAAAATACAATGAAAAAGCAATCTATAACTTTTTTCTCTAATTACAAGAATCCAAAAACAATGGCCTGACATTTAAGTCTGTATTTTTTTAGCATTTTCTCGTGTCGCTTAAAAAAAAAAAAAAAGGACTCGTATTACCCCATAGTTATACAGAAATCCAATAGTCCAATACTATAAAAATACTTGAGGTATTGTAAAAGTTAAATATGTTATTAAAGCATTATTAAAAGGAAAGCTAGGTTCTCTTCATGTTTTCACTCCAACTTGTAAGGATTTTTTTTTGTTGTTAGTGTTTAGCAGTTTAATATCCACTGTCAGGGTATCAGGCAGATATTTCCTGCAAATCATTAATGAGTGAATGGTTTCTGTTTTGTGCACTTGTAGTCCCTGCAATCTAAGCATCAGTCTGCAATTTTGAAGAAGGGACATTTGTCATGGAAGCTGGGAGACCAGATTTTAGCCAAGACAAAGGTGTGGCTCTGTTACGTCTAGAACTGTGACTTCACATTCTTTTATTATTAACAAGTGAAAATACTGAGGTTTGATTTCTCCTTCCCGTGGAAATACTATTAGACCACACATGTACAAGGTATAATTATATCTATCTTGCATCTTTGTTCTTGTTTGAACATGACTTACCAGGAAAAGAACTCCAAAGACCCAAAATACGTATTTTAAATGGCCTAGTCAAAGAATTTTCCCATCTTCCTAAGGCTTTAACTGGGGAAGTGACTGCCATTTGCAAGCTAGCAGTACAGTAAAAGCACATCATTGTACACAACATTTTATTTGGACAGCTGTATAAAAATGGCAACACACTGTGAAATCCATTAACAGCAAAACATGTTAAATTCAGCAAAATGCATCTCATGTGGAACACTGAATAAGAAATTATAGTCGGAGTTTTACTAGCTGGTTATCAGAGTTTGTCTTGAATGAAGAAAATTGAATTTTTTTCCATGTGTCTGCCTGTAATAACAGTGAACGTTGTACTGTGGGTTTTGAAACTAGTGTGCACCTGTAAATTCTTGCCCCACAGACTCTTCTGCAAGGTTTTTGCAAATCTAAATATCCCCAAGGAGCCCAGGGGGGAAGGGGGGGTGCAGTTTTCACTCAGGCAGGTACCTCTTACTGCATGTTGGGTCCCACCCACGCTCACTTGCGTTACTGGGTTCAGAAACATTTGCAGGGGTAAGTTCTAGGGGATGTAGGAGTAAGAGCTCAAACTGGGAATAAATGCATCCTTCCCCCTCGTCTCCCTGCTGTGCCAGCGAGGACTGCAGTCTTACCAACCCAGAGCATGTCCTTTGCCTCATGAGGCATTTCCATGGGTGGATTTTGCTGTGCTGCATGTAGTAAGACTTTTCACGGTTAATCAATAGCATTTAAACATTCAAAACCCCTCTCCAAAGTATTTTGCATTTCCATTGTTCGTGCTGTTTAACTAGGAGATGTTGCTCATCAAGATAGGATGCCATTAAGTATTCTGGTAGAGAAAGAAAAAATGAGTTTACTCTTGCCTGGTAGAAAATGAAACAGCCATGTTAACTTTAGCTCTAATCATGAGATTAAAAGTCTAATGGGGAATTATATCATTTTCACTCTTCAAAGCCAGCATCAGTGACCTTTGGAGAGTTTTAACTTTAACAGCCTAATGATTTCTCTTCTAGAAGATGGAAAAAACAGTCTTTTCCCTGACAAGGAAATGAAAAGTAGATGAAAAAGGCAAGCACAAGTAACTGTATGCTGGCTAAATGACTTTGAGTCACATTCAGGCCAACTTGTGAGAGATGGTTTCCAGGCCTTATTATCCAAGCCAGTGGCTGCACTGAAGGAAGACAAACGCAAGGCAGAGCCATGAGGCTTGGGGACAGTGTGGGGACAGCCCTGCTCCTTCACCCCACTGGCCCGTAGCGGTGACAGCTCTGGCCAGCGGGGCTGTGTGCACTCCATTCGTCCCGAGCAGGTCTGCTGTCGTGTGGGGCTTGTTTCCTGTGCAAGAGCACTGGAATTTCTTGTTCCAGTTCCTGTTTGCTGCGTTTGCGAGCTCAGGCTGTTGCTCTTTTGCCAAGCTGGCAGCACGCGGGGGGAACTTCCTGCGCAGGGGATGTAAAAGCGATTCTCTGATTCTTCCTCTGCAGCCATTGGGAGATAAAAGCCAGGACATCAGGGACTGCAAAGAGGGAGCCAAATTATATTTATAATATTAAAGTGAGTGCATTTGTGGTTTTGCCATTCTCCAGGGTTTTTCATAAGTAGAAAAACATGAATTAGCATTTTCCATTTCCATATATTGACTGGAAAAATAGCCTGCTCTCAATTAAGACCTATAGCTTTTGGGATGTATGCAACAATTTTATAAAATATTTACAGCAAAATTTGCATTTTACATGGTATTACAGTATTTCTTGTGTTTAGTAGAAGGGACTTAGGCCTAAGAGAGGAAATTCATCCAGCGTACCAAAGGGGAAATATATCTAAAATTAGATTGTTAGTATTCACAACAAGGAATGTCCAGTGCTGACTGTTACCTCCAGTAATTACTGAAGGTCACTTTGCCCCCCAGCTATTTGTTACAGCCGCTGCAAGGACCGTGCTCCCTGCGCAGAGCTATCACTATCCCTTTAAAACTGCCTCTGGAAGCGATTGGAGCTTTGTGCTAGACAGATAAGTGGAACATTTTTTACCAAATGTAAATGCGCACTGTAAAGAACATAGCTATTTCCTGGATAATTTGCAGTTGTATATTTTATGTTAATTTCACCGAAAATATTGCACCCCTGCCAGGTTTAGTAGAGGCTCACTGTGATATGAATAATTTCTAGCGAATCTTTTTTTTTTTTTTTCTTCATTTAAGATTTGGCACCTTTTTAAGATTTTAATAATAGCAACAAGGAGGAAGATTTAGAACAAGTGAAACATTACAGCCAAAGAAATTCACATTGAGTGCTAATGTAAAATAGCAAGAATAATTACATGGAAAACAGTTTCCACAGATGTTTTTCCTTGTAATGTAATAACTATTTACTAAACTGTTTATTTTAGGCCCTTGGTTTACAATAAAATATTTATACATGCTCTGCTGTAATAAAAAAATATTGACAAAATACTATAGAGATTTTTAAAAGACAATTAGTATTTCCCTGTCTGGAAAGTGAACACAAGAGAAGCAGCACCAGCCCTTGCTGTGCTTGCTGAGAGGAGATGCAGGGTTAGCAGCAGCATCCCTTGTGGGTTTGTCTCTGCTCGACTCTGCTAACAGGGAGACTCTGGACTTGTGCCAATCCAGAGGGTAACTTACTGAAGAACATGAAAGCCAACACTCTAAAGACTGTGGAAACATTCTTTTCCACTTCTTTGCAGTAAGAAAAACTTTACTCCTTTCCTGAGTTATTATACAATAAGGTTGTGTCTTGTCTAAGCAAAATGTGTCTGTTTTAGGAGCAGGTTTAAAGTTCAGGATGCCAGAATCCTGGATCTTGTTCTTTAAAAAGAGTGTGGGACAGTGACATCTCTGAAGCACTGCCTGTGGCATGTTTAAAGCTATTGCTTTATCCTGACTGAGCCACATCTGTCATACACCTAATTCATGAAGCTCCTCATGTGCCCAGGGAGTCTGTACACTGGTACACAGGGACTAACCACCTATGCAGATACAGCAGTGCCTTAGGGTGCTGAAATCATAAATTCAGCAATACTGAAAGGTCTACAGATTATACTTTCCACACACAATCTTAAAATATCATTTTTCTGTTCATGAATACATATAGAAGAAGCTTTATTTTGAGGTGTCCATGGCCTTACCTTTTAAAATCTTGAACACAGGATAGTATCCTATAAGAAACTTCAGTTCCTCTGCCTGCCAGTTTCATAGTAAAATGATTTATTTTTTTTTTCTTCAGAAGTTATTGTACATCCTTTACTTAATTCCAGAGTGCTGGCATGCAGTAACTTTAAAGAGGCCTCCAGGAGAAAAGAGAAAATAAAATACCTTTAATTTCATGGATACAGACCTCACTGTGTGTATTTGAGTACCACCAGCATGGTAGAGCAACCTGAAGTCTGAGTAAAGACTGCATGGCTGGATCTGAACAGCCAACATTTGGGAAGCAGGATGGTTTCAATATCTGGATATGAATCCATATTTAGCAGTTCAGGCTCTACTTTCAAGTAGACAATTCCCTTGAGTTTTCAGGCTAGCAAGTTCTGAGCTTTATCATTGCAGAAGAAACAGTGTAACTGCCTTGTGGAATGATTTGAAAAATAAATTAAAAATATATCTATGAATTTTCTTTCTTGTTGAAACTAATAACACTCACCTGTTTAAAAATCAGTGGGGTGATTACACAGATTTTTGTCACGCTGGGTTCTTACATGCGCAAAAAAAGACCAGGGCAGAGTAGAAAACAGCAAGCATAAGACTTAAACCGAACAAAAGAGGGAGCTAAGAAATCTAAAATGTTCAGTTTTGAGGCAGAATTATCATAGTTACCAGATGTCTTTTGTTGTAAACAGACTTTTTTCCATGGTTGACTCTTACGAAGAGGCCAGTGCATGTGAGAGGTTTGTGAGCCTTGTCACTGTCGTGCCATGAGGAACCATCACGTCCCATTCCCATGGTTTGCCCTTGCAGAACCTAACCACGACAGCTTTTTGAGAAGCAAAAATTGGCTTTCCCTGTGAAAGTCTGCATAATGTAAAATCAAAATTACAATAAGAAAAATAGATGATGTAATATGTGCAATATTTTCTGTAAGTTACACCAAAGTTGGGTTCTTGGCTTTTAGCCTTTCCTACCTTCCTGCCCCTGCACTGGTGACACATTGCAGAGTGCTGCCAGGTTATGCAATTATTTCAGTGCAGCTCATTTTGAGTCATTGGTAGGGTCCAAAGCTAGCATTAAGGAAAACAAAGGAATTTGTACTTGGAAGTCAGCATTGCTCTGTACACAAGAATTTCTTTATTTTTCAAGGACTATGCTATTGTGTAAGCTAATGATTCTGTTTTTAAGTTATATTCTCAGGGGCCTGGACATCCAGGATAATCGAGGATGTACTTTTAATACCGATCCTGCAATGTTAGGTCTCTGGTGGAAAAATTGGCCCAACTGCAAGGCTTGAGCCTTGAATTAACCCCTGCTTGGAAGAAGTGTTGATTTCCTGGTGCTGAATATATTTGTAAATTGATACATATTACCTACGTGTAAATTAGTTCCAATGAAAGTAAATTAGCCAGTTCCCTTCCCACATGCATTTTAAAATGCCACTTACTGTTTATCACAGTAGAAACCATTATCTCTGTTAGTAATTTTGAAAAATAGGTACATCTGCCACTGCCCTTTGTTGTCTTAGCCCAGCTCACCTTCTTTGGCCCTCCGTGCTTCCCCCAGCTCTGGCAGTGGGCTGGGACTCTGCTTCGTGGGAAAGCTCAGCTCACAGATCTCTCTCCAGCCCAAACCAGATGCCTTTTCACCTGAAGTGGGAGTACAGCATAGGTATGTAAAGCAGAAACGTGGGTCTGAGAGAAGAGGAGGGTGTCTTTTGGAATTCTGAATTGCCTTTTTTTGGCTATGGAGAGGAGTTAAGAAATTACATGCTTAAACTGGGTGATGTTATTGGTAATTCTGCATGGAAGAGTATTTTAAGAGAGGTAGGTTAAGGAGCAAAGCAAGAAAGCAAATGTATAGGAAAACTGTGGAAGGTTTGAAAATCCATGTGGTATGAGTTATAATGCAGACCCTTTCAAACAGTCTCTGAAAACATTCACCTAGTATCCCTACCATGTCCCTGCATGTAATGAAACAACTGGCAGAGAGCATTATTTTAATAAAGCATTGGCTGTTAGTGTCTCTCAGACTGGATCAGGAAAAGAGTTCAGAGGAACAGATATTGCTGAAGAATCTGTCTCCAATTTTCCCTTGGAACTGTGCTTCTAGGGCTTTTAAAGGTTTATGTATTTAACATTGCAAATCTTCATTTTAGATTTTCATTTGCTGCTTGGGATTTTTATTAATTTTGCAGTGTTCATTTAAGTTGATCCAGCCCTTTATATCATTTCCAGCTTGAAATATTAGTTCAGAGATAAGCTTTGTTATTAAATGCTTAATCTTGAACACTTGTCTTATTTGGTAAGAATTATCTCTGAGAAGTAGGCAAAGAGAAGCTGATTGCTGTGGTTTTAAAGCAGCTGTAACTGGAGTAGCCCAAGTGCTAGTTTACAAAGGTTGGCATCCCTTCCGTTTGCCATGGCAGCAGCTGGACTTCATTAAGTGCTGGTGTTAATTACTGGGAGAGTGTTGGTTCAATATGTGAGCAGCAACACTTGGGGTGACACACAAAGTAGGAAAAGGGTCACCTTGAAATAGAAGCTTTAAAAAAACCCAAACAGACAAGGCAGGGCTGCCATTAATTTTGTAACTGCATTTAGTTCAAAGTTTTACAGCAAACAGTGAAATAAGCACTACTGTGCAGCAGTGAGGAACGACTAAATTGTGTGTGCCATTGAGGAGGCAGGAACGGAGGCGAGTGTTGGGGAACTTGCTCCGTAAGAAAGGAAGACGTTAATGTCGTATTTTCTGTGCGTGTTGTGTGAAAGAGAGGGAAAATTCTTTCTGTATTCTCCGGAGTTTTCAAGCCATATGCAGTATAGTTTGAGGAGGAAATATTAATAATTTCTTATACTGTAAATAGTATTCTATGGAGAAAACCTGTTAAGGGTTTGTATCTAAGGAATGTTTAGGAGATGAATGTCATGGAGGAAAACATAAAACATGTGGTAGCATAAAACAAGTATTGCTTGGAAATGTTGTGTCCTAAAGCTGATGACATTCAGACAAAGTGGGCCAAGTCCAGACCTGGTGTAAGCAGCTAGTGGTGCACCCAGCCCAGTATCCCACCATGTACTTGAGCAATAGTGAATTTTTATCTGTGTCTTTCACCTGGCAATTGTCTGGATGAGGAGCCAGGTGCCTGGGCTGGAAAGGGTGTGTGTGAGGATGTTGGAGGAGAATTAGGTTATTACATTTCCTCCTTAATTCTTCATCAGGGCTGCTGCCTGTATTTTCTACAGAAAAATCAATGCATTCTGATTCTGTAATTTCCCATGGTGCCTCGCCGGGCGCGCGGCGTGCCGTGGGAGGTGACATATCCGGTCATGGCAGCTTGAACTCTTTTTTCCAGTGAAAGAATTCATTGGAATTTCACAACCTTTGCATGCTTTTGTGAAAACACTCATTTGTGTTTGCGCCAACCTGCTAATGGCGGATGCCGGGGCTTGCGAATCCCACCTACATTCGGTGCTCGTTATGGCATGGAATGTGCCGTTAATAATGCATCTGTGAAACTCAGCTGCGAGGGAGCCAAGTAATTATCCCACCGTAGCGTTCCCTGCTTCAGTGTCATCACAACTGGGGCTTCATTAAAAGTCCTAACAGTAGAGATGTTGTGTGGTGCAGCCTGTATATATATTTTTTCATTTAAATTATCAGCAATGCCATGGCTCAGAGGTAATTTGACTTTTTGAAACCGTGGAGCCCCTGTGAATTTCCTTCCTCCTCTCCCTCTCGCTGCCGCACCAGCTGATCAGCCCCAGAAGAACAAAAGGTTTATCTGAAGCTATGAAGCATATATTCACCAGCTTCTGGCGTCTAGATAAAAAAAAAAAAAAAAATCAAAGTACTCCATTGAACATGTTAATACTGAGCAAAATGCACACAGCCAGACACTAAACCTTTACAGGGATTTAGGCATTTGAAAAGTGATACTCTGATCAGGTCTTGAGTTAGTTTCCTTAGCATAAAGTAAAGCAGAATCATAAAATAATATAGATTTTTAAATAAATAGAAAGCTTAACGTTCCCCCCGCCCCCCTTTTGTTTTATTTCTTTGTCTGGTTTCTGTCAGTCAGGCAGTAACAAAATCTTGGGCAAAGGTATGCTGTAATGGAAGTATTTTCCCTTTTTAATATCATACTCTTCCAACAGAAAATGTAGTATGAACCTTTGGCATAAAAATAAATGGGCATGAAGAACAAAAGCATCTGTGGCTCCTTACAAGTCTCTGAGGAAGTTTGGGATGCTTCTAAAAATTATTAATCTGGTACCTCATTCCTCGTTGTTGTTGGGTGTTGGTTTTCTTTTTCACTGTCATTGGCTTTCCATTTTACTTGCTCTTGGGAAGGCTGGGGTGTAGTGGGTGTCCTGCCAGCAGCAAGCAGGACACTTTGCCATGGTCACAGTGTTTGC
>VZTJ01005188.1:499729-532229 GCA_013397795.1 Orthonyx spaldingii | reverse complement strand
GCTTTTTTCACAGTAAATTCTCTGTTCCCAACTGCTTAATCAGCCATGGAAAAGAGAGAAGACTTTCATACTGTTTAATGTTCTTGTGATTACATTAGAGTACCGTGTAAACCCACATCAGTGGATCTTGGGAAACAGAATTTTTTTGTTTGTTTGTCCACAATTCTGAAGGCAAAGTATTTTGAGCAGTGGCCCTTGCAATAACATGAATCATTTATTAATATAAATATCATGGATATGGTATAAATCTTCTCTGCTCCTGAACTCTCAGGACATTTCTTCCTTGCCTGAGTTGGAATCAGCAAGGACTTCCTAGAGCCTTGCTATAGTTCAAATAATGCACCATATTCCAGTCACAGGCAGTGTATTCCCTGCTCCCAACAACAGGAGACCACCGTATGCTTTCTGTATGAGCTGTCTGCTGCATCACATCAACCTAAACAATATTTTATTATGCTTTATGGAAGTTTAAAACTTCTCTTCCTTCTAGCGCACTCCAGAGGACACAGATTAGGGTTGGCTCAAGGATAAAATTTGACCATTCTGTCCTTTCTACCAGAAACCAGATGCATTCACAAATGAAGTTGTGAAGGAAACTGGTTTTGTTCAGTGACAGGGTGTGTTTAGCAGGGTGCCCATCGATAACCTCGCTTAGGCAGCAGCACAGAACCCCCTGCTTAGGTCTGTAGGAGCCAGGGGCAGAGTGGGAGCCCACAGTGGTCAGTGCTGGGGGGGTCATGTGGGGGTGGTGCTCAGCACAGGGCTGGAAGGGGGCAATGGGCTGATCTCAGCATTGCATCTAATATGTATTATCCTTGAGGAGGGTCAAAATTCATGTCCCTTCTCCCTGAGGTGAAAACTACACCAAAATCAGACCATTGCTGCAACATCCACCACAGAAGTTCATCAGCAGCTTTCCATTTCTTCGTGTTAGTTGTATCACTGGCCAGCTGGTGTTTTTGCAGAATTTTTTACTTGACTGAGTTCCTCCATGCACTTAGAGGTGAGCTAAAAATAAGAACTTCATGGGCAAGACAGCGTATCAGTTAACCAGAAATGCAAATACCTATACGAGCTGAAAATAAACATAAATTCATTGGCAAATAATGTAGTTAAATACTTTGGACGAAGCACTGAAGTCTGTAGGAGTTCTGCCTGTACAACCATAACATATCACGAGCTGATTATGCAGTGAACAGATGTGAACCTGGACACTCAAGTATCATCTTGGTGAGAAGACTGCCTTTGGGTTTCAGGTTGTTTTAGTGCTTGGGGGCTTGGAAGGATCGCAGTATGTGCCCAGGCCTTGTGGCCTTGCTATTTTCAGCCCCTGCACTGCTGTCTGCCCACAGCAAAACTGTGAATTGCAGGTGGTCATCTGGCTGCTGAATCACTTGGCGGCATTTGGGCCACGAAGTCCAAATTACCTACGCAGAGTCCCAGCTGCTCGCCGTGTACCGGCGGCACGTAGCGTTCGACCTTTATTTCAGGGTTTCAGCTCTAGCCTAAGCAACTGCCTTTCCTTTCTTGGGTAGAGATGGGGAAGAGGAATTAGATTGCAGCTCTGAGCAGTTCTGAGTAGCACAGGGCTGGAGGGTGCATTGTGCTCCAGGCTGGCGGGAGGCTGAGAGGGGGAGGAGGCCGGTGGTGGTGGAAAGGGGCCGTGTGCAGGCTGGGCCAGGGCATCCATCCTGCCGGCAGGTGGGCAGGAGAATGCATCCTCTGTAGTATTTTTAGAGCTAAGTTAATATTTCAATGATAGATGGTTTGTTTTGATGAGTTTTGAAATGAAGCACCGATCTTGGCTCTTTGAAGGCAAGTGATTGACCCCAAAGATTCTGCCTTTTTTTTTTTTGAACAAAAAAGCTGTGATTTTATTTTCCTTCACATGATCTCTGTAAGGGGTCATTTTAAGGATGCATGAAGCACACTTACAGAAGACAGGAGTAGGTTTTTTTCTCCAGTAAAATATTCAGCCAGCGCTCTTTGTCTCTCCCTGAGAACATTGCAGGATCCAGGAGCATTAAAGTGAGCCACAGATGCCAAACCAGGGGAAAAAAAAAAAGGAAACAAACTATATTTTCTGCTCATCTGTGGAGTGAGGATAACACAGGCCCAGAAGCGCACGTTGTGAAGCAATTTCAGTCGTAGCTGAGTGCCTGTTTTCCCCTGGAGCACAGACTGTAAAAACCTTAAAACCTTGGTTTCTATTTCCCTAATATTCTGGTTTTGAAGATGATATTATGATGAAGAAAGGAAGAGGAATGTCCTTTTAAAAGCTGTGCTCCATTCTTTTTAATGAGAAGATTTGGAGAAGATTTGAAGTAGGAGAACCATGCACCAGCTTTTATTTGTAAGGCATAGATAAATATTTGATTTAGAGAGAATGAGACATGAGCACAATAACTTGGATTTGAATCTGTTACACCCAATGTAAATCTGGAGTAACCCCAACATTCTGAAGTCAGCATTCTTAGTCTGGGTTTATCTCCCTGTAATTGGGATGGGAATCTGGCCCACTCTGCAACAGACTGCAAAGAGCTCTTTACCTTTAAATCTATCCCAGTTAAATTACATGGGGCCAGAACTTATCACCTACATCCTTGACTATTTTAATACAAAAATATAGTTTAAATCTCCCTGGATTTGCTGATCGTCTTGGGATTTCTAAAGATACTGTTAGGCTGTAATACATAAAGAATACCAACGAAGAAAAGGGTCTACAGTCAGTTTTCTCTATTAGAATAAATAATTTGATCATGGCATAGTTTGAGCCTTAGCACTGTGCAGCGTGTTACTGGCAGCCACACCTGTGGGTCCACACCTTTGGGTGGCCTGTGGTCCTGTGACACGAGGGTATCACCTCTGCCAGCACTACAGGCTTGCAAGAACTGCTTCCTTTGGACCTGTGTTTGTGAGTTTACAGCCTGTGGCCGGAGTAATGCTATTCCGTGCATTTTAACTTGGTTTTTTTTAATGCACTTTGATCGCTTGAGCTCTGTACCAAAGCATTAAGGAAGGCCAACAAGAAATAGTGGTAAAGACAAATGAGAGATATTTGGCTCTCTTAGTGGGTCATCTCCCAGGTGAGTTGAGCAAGGGCAGGGTACAGAGGCTCCATCTGCGGACGCCGGCGCTGCCGCTCCTCCATCTGCTGGGTGGACACCGGGCTCGGCTGGCTGCACAGCAGACGAAACACGGACGAGCAGATTTTTCCAGACCAACCAAAATGAATTTGACTAACCAACAAATGGCTCGCTCGGCTGACGGGGAGGGGGCAGCCTGCACATCCATAGGATGGGTGACCGTAGATAATTCATGCAACAACCCAATGCCTTTCTTAACTCTCCTGTACAATTGAGTAAAAATAGCACATCGGTTACAGCGAGGCGTCGCATCTTGGCCGGTAATGAATGTTCTCTGGGCAGAACAGACTGACCCTCTTACAGAATGGACATGAGCAGAAGCATTGCTGTGGCACTGCGAGCCCCTCAGCTGACAATACAGGGTGTTTTTCTAAGCTAATATACAAAGCAATGAACCCTTAAAATTAGAAATCTATTTATTTTTCCAAGAATATACATAGATATTTACTGTACTGAGAGGGGATAAAATTCTGATCCCATCAAAATCAATTGAAAGATCTTAGTGCAGCTAGGACTTTGTTTGGATGCTTACAGAGACACTTTCTGAAGTTTTTCTTTTCCATGGCAGATCGTCATGTTCATAGAAATAAGTGCCTTGCCATACGTGCTTAAGACTGGTGAGAAACCTCAGTGTGAGATATGGTAGACAAAGATGAATGTACATGTATTTGCATTTTTTTAAAATACAGCAGTTCAGAGAAATCTGAGGAGGGACGGAGACATGAATGAAGTAATCACTTTTCTAATCGTTATCATTAAAAATTTTATAAAGAATAAATACTTGCCCAACTCCAGTAACAGTTGTATAAAGAGAAATGTTAAAAAGTGGTAAATGGGAAGGAAATTTTGCTGAATAAATGACTAATTTGCTGAGGAGAAATCACAACACTATTTCAATGTGTGTTCACCTTCTGCTGTGGAGTTTGTACAGAAAAGTTAACTTGGCAGCTAAATACTAGTTTGGAGCCCCTTTAGAATTATTTTACAAAGCAAGAAATGGTTCCGTTTTGAAGGTAGTTTTTAAAAAGGAAACTAATGCTTGTCATAGAAAACCTTTTTGTAATTTTTTTTTTTTTTTTTTTAAAGTGTTAAAAGCAAGTAAGCCCCTAGTGATCTTAAATAATTTGCGTAAGTACGCTTAGCACATTCACTTCCCTGGGAGTGCTGATTGGGTACCAATATATTAGTTCCTTGGAAAAGGAGTAAAAGTAGATAATGAGAGGCAGGAATGCTACCTTCATGATAATTTCCTGGTATTTTGCTTTCCTCAGAGGTCTGGTGTGTGGGAGCACTGACCACCTCGATCCTTGGGCAGATAATAGAGTCACTTAGGAAATGAAAGACGGCAAATGGCAATTTGAGGTGGGAGGGATGGCTCCAGCAGTAAATGGCACACATTAGGACAGCCTAATCACTTAAATGCAGCCTATTAGTAAGTTTAGCTGAAGATGTTAAAAGAATCCTTGCAGCCTCTCCGCTGGCATGTTTGGAAGGGAGTTCAGTTATGAGACTATTAAAATGTTATTTTGATAATTAAGCCCACAGCTGTTGTGAGGGCGTTGGGGGCAGGAGCTGGCGCAGCAGCACAATGCACCGGCGGCGAGGGAGGCGGGCAGGGGAGAGGAGAGGAGAGGAGAAGGGAGGAAAGGAGCCCTCGGGAGTCCCTTGGCACATGGGAGAGCTGGAATGGTCACCTCCACTGCGGGAAGGTGCGGAGCCAGGAGGAGCTCCCCTGCTCTGCCGGGATTTGGGTCTCTGCTTTCTGCAGCGTGGGCAGCTCTAAGTGGCAGGGTGAGAGTGGGTCTTCCAGGGCGTGTGGAGTTGGTTTGCTTTGGTGTAGGGAAGCGTGGGTGGGTACAAAACTTGTGTCTGAAGGAGAAGAGCTGCAGAGAGCAGTGCTGAGACTGATGGGGAGGTGTGGGCAGCAGCACCCAGGTTACACAGGGGCCCCCTGTACCTGCCAAGTTGTGCACCAGGACCAAAGGGGACGTGGCATGACTGTGATGACAATATTCAGTGCACAAGGATGTGCAGTGTTGATCTGCCCATGGGGAATCCTGATCCTTCACAGATGCTTACCTGAGTCAGTTCTTCCAGCATTAATAAAGCTGTGTAATCCCGTGTAAATGTGCCTTCAAACTTCCCTCTCAAAATTAATGGGAAAATTGTGGTTGTTTTTGGAAGTGGGATCAGGCCATGATTGTGTTCAGACCACAGATACCTCTGTCCAAACAAACAGACTGGGTCAGCAGGGTCTGGTCCCTGGGAGTGACCCAGGGTTTGCTTTAGTGCTTTAATTGCTCACTAAGTATGCAATAATAAACCCACAACCAATTTCACCATGGCAGGTAATCTGAACTCTTTTGCAAACCTACAGTTTGCATTTTATTTTATGAATCCTGCTACAAAGCAAAACGTATATTGTGCAATATGCACAGATACACAGTTTATCCATGCTGCCCCAATCTCCTCCTCTGCCTTAAAATTAGGATGATTTGCAGTGTTTATCCATATTGAGCAGGATATAATTGCCCAAATTAAGCCTGTCCATCAGGACAACTGGTAAATTCACCTCCTGTCTCCATGTGTCAGTGGTAACCTTTCCACAATTGCTCCTCTACCCGCTCTGCAATGTCAGTTGTGGTCCCTTGTTGACTCCCTGCCTGCACATGCTCACTGAATGCAGAATCAGAAAACAGTATGTGTGATTTTATAAAATAGACCACATAAACAGAATGTAAAATGGGGGAAATTAGCCTTTGGATGAAAAGGGAAATTAAACCCAAGTATAGCTCCTGCCCCCGTATCAAAAATTGTTGAACTTGCATAATCTTTTCAACTTCTCAGCCATCTCCTGCTTCCCATGATTGCAAAAATGTCTTTAGGAACATCTGTATTTTTTCTCAATTCATACATCACTGAACAGGGCCAACTTTTACAATATTATATATAACACCAACTATGTATCTAAATTAAATTATTTGTCAGCTCAGCTTTTAATTATCAGCTGGTTTATATATAATTATAACTACTGTCAGTGTCGATCTGTATTAACATCCAAATGACATTCTTTTTTCTTTTTTTAGAAAATACAACAAAATAAAGGAAACAGCCCTTTAAAGTTTTGCCAGAATAGATAGGTATTATCTCACCTTCCTGGGAGGTCCATGCAGAAACCGACAGTTTCTGCTCTACCTGTGAGTGATCTACTTTAAAAAATGTTCTGTAATCAGAGTAGATACTTTGAAGTACATTGAACACTTCTGTATTTGATATTTCCACACAGCATCGTAAACATCCTCTGCTCTGTGCCAAGCACAGGGACAGCCAGAGTACCAGAGGAACACTGGGTGCAGCTCGTGAAGGTGCAGGGCTGTGCACATCTCACAGAGGTTTGCAGAAGGTGATGGGGGGCTTTGCACAGGCAATATCTGTTGGGGCAGGTGACCCACCCTGGTGTGTCCTACCCTGATTTCATACAGTTTTGATTTCCTCTGGTTCATTGAGGTTATTTTTGCTGAAGACTGGAGGCAGCCCTAAGGAAGTCAAGCAGGAACCCAGTACCAGCATGCTCAACTGGGGCCAACATGTGCTTAGCAAGAAATTGTTCACACCTGTGAAGTTTAGGAGAACCTGAACTGGAAATGTGTGAACCAAAACAAATCCAGAAAGGATTACCATGGGGAGAATCTTGGACTTAGAATCAGACAGAAGATTGTCTTAGTGTGAGCAGTTTGACCCCACCACAGGATGGAAAACAAAAATGCAAGGAGACCAAGGCAAAGGAAAATGTTGTATTTAAGGCAGGAGATGGTTACAACAAGGGTCAAGGATTTCACAGTCGAGACGAAGTGAAAGGATAGATTTTTGTTGAGGAATAAGAGGACTTAACACTGCAATAGTATGTTATTACAAGTCTGTTGAACTTGTTTTTGCTTTAGGGTGTTTTGATTCCTGAAAAGCGAATTAATTACATACTAACTCTGAAATCCTGGCTTCCTTACCACTAGGAAAAGGTTACTCTTCCCTTGTGGCTATTTCTTATTACTACCTTGTGATGATAAAGTATTTGGCACATGAAAGTCGGATGGTTTGGAGATTACTACATGAGTTATTAGCCTATCTACGTACCTGAAGTATTTGTAACGGTATTAATGCCTTCCACTGTCCAACCTTTGTAACAGGGGCATCAGCTGTCAATTGAGAGGAGATGCATCCTTTTCCCAGAACCAAGACCACAACGTGACCTTGCAACAACCTCACAAATAGACATCTTCACACACATGGGCCAGACTCTTCTGTGTTGTTCATTGCAACACCTAGGCAGGGACTCACCCCTCTCACACATTTCTGTTACTCTCATTCCAGCTTATAGAAGACATAAGTGAAAGATGAGCCCAGAAAAAAATATGAAGAGTTTTTTGGGGGAAAAAACCCTCTAGGATAGTCATGGCATTGGGACAGGAGGTGAATATTGTCAAGAAAAGATATTGAATGTTCTCATTAGATCAATTTCTACACCACTTTCTGCTTAAAGAGAATATTAAATGTCCTTTAGGCAATACTTTGAAAGTACATTTTTCCAGATGCTTTAATTAGAAGCCATTCAGTTGGTACCTAAGTTAGGAATCACCTTTCTCCATGTTAACTAAAAGCTATACCTTACCAGGGCTGCTAAATGCCCAGTTATTGGTGACTTTGGGGGTTTCAGGAAGAGCCCTGCTCAGAAGTGCTGGAACATCTTTGAAGCAGTCACTTAAATAACAAATACCTACGCTTGGTTTTTGGGGGAGTAATGATTATAAGCTCTTGTTCTGAAGGGGCTGCTGTCCTTTGTTGCTCATGTAACAGCTGATGGCAACTCATTTAAATTAGATAAGTAGTCCTCATTATAGTGTCCATAGGTGCAACATTCATGTGTTTATAGGTGGGGTTTTTTTTCCTGATTTTTGTGTGTGTATATATTTATCTATATATCACACACAGCCCGCAGTGTACAGCCACGTATTCTGCCTCCTCCCTCAGCCATGACCTGTTAGACTGCCTGAAGCCATTAATTCTGCATTCCAGGGTGCTGTGAGCACTGCATTTGTTGCAGTTCATGGCAAGTGTGTTCCTGTGACACAAAAGGATTCTGCAGTGAAATACCAGCCAAATATATGTTGGGTTTATTGTTTGTTTTTCTAAGACACCAGAGTAAATAAAAGAGCTGAAATGCTGTGCAGCTGAGGCTGGAGCGGGGCCGTGCCCGTGCCCTTGCCATCGAGGATGGAGGCAGAGCTGCCCCAGGGCCTGGCCTGGCCTGTCCCCCGGGGCTGGGCCTGCAGCAAGGATGCAGGAGGGCATCTCCAGCCTAGAAATGTCCCTGAAATTGTCTCAGCACCTGGAGACCTGCAGGGATTTGGCACAAGCCCAGCTCCTGGACCGCTTGTGGATCTCTCCTGGGCTAAGGCAATGTCCACTCCTGGCTTGTTTGGGCAAACAGGAGTGACATGCTGGAGGAACACGAATAGGCTTTTGTGCACTTCAGAAAAGAATTTTAACATAACACTTTTTTTTGTTTTTTTTTCAGGGAAGTGCAAACAGTTTGCCCCCAAGTCTCAGGAGCTAGACTTTGTAGTGTCAAGGATTTCTTCTGTCAGTTTCTACTTAAGAAAATGCCTTGAGTAGAGATCTCTGGTTATCTGTTGTATTTGAATTACTGAAAGTCGCATCTTGGAAACTGCTGACTGAGTTTGGACGAAGCTAAATTTGGGTAATGAAAAATGACCCACTGTAAAGAAAATGCTGGTAATAGTTCCTCTGTTCTGCCCTATGTAAGATTCTCAACAAGATGTTTCCATTTTTAATTCTCCCTATGCATCTGTAAGATAAAACATTACATTTTAGCTCAGAGATTTCTTTGTGCTTTATTCTTTTGCTTTCAGTACTTAGGCATACAATTCCTAAGGATCGGTTGCTATGTGTAAAAAATCGAAGGTAATTTTCCTCCTCAGCAAAGGATTTCCAAAATTCTCATGCCTTCCCTTAGCTACAGCAGAATAATGGGAGGCTGGTGGTGCTGTCGTGGTGCCATTAGCTTCGCTGTTCGGTAGCTGCACATCAGCACAGTAATCATTTTCAGATTTACAAGCATTAAATATTTTAATTTAATGCCTTGGCTCTCTTGTAATTCATGCACTTAATTATATGATAATTACTCAAATGAAAGAGATACAGCTGCTGTTGTATCAATTCTTCTAGGAATCTGAGATTCTGGAATTGGCCTTTGATTTCAGGGTTTTGTTTGTTGTTTTTTTTTCCCCTGGCCCTTTCCAAAAGCTAGTGGGCACTTACAGGTAATTTTTTTTTTCTGAATATATGGACCAGAGGTGAATTTCAGGTAATGTTACTTTCCTAACATCTTTTCCTGGAGCGTGGCATACATTTGGCAGCTGAGGGACTGGGCACTGTGCTGGCTGTTTTTACTGCTCCTTGTGGATTACAGTCATTAAAACAGAGGAGCTAAGGCAAAGCTTCCCCAGTGCAGGACCCTGTTCCATTGCAGATGGCTGCAGAAGGAAGTGAACTGCAGGAAAGAGGTGTGTGCTTGTGTACACGTGCACATAACTGTATAGAATGTAATACCTCCATAATGGGCCAGTTGCCCAGTCTGCAAGCACTGCACAATGAAATCACATAATAAATTAAAGTCAGGTATAAAGGTTCACCCAGGCCAAACAGACCACCAACAGGAACAAAAGGATTTGGCACAAAGGCAAACCCAAGTGACCTCAAGGGAGAAGGGCAATTAACACACCGGGTGAGGAAGAAAAGAAGTTAGCAAATACAAAAAAAGGCAGTCAGTTCAAAGAAGGAAGGTCCTAGAATCTGTGGAGGATAACACTGTCCATGGGGACCATGCAGCTGCCAGTCCAGGGCTGTGGCACCTCTTCTCTACACAGAGACCTCCTTATGGGCATCCTGCAGCAGGTAATGCCCCAGACTCCTGGTTTCTGCTTTCCAGCTCTGTGCTTAACTGCTTAAAATACATAGCAATAGGCTTTTTCATAGGAAAAGCAGCAGTTATAAGATGGCAGAATAGGTGTTTTGATTTTTACTATTTTGGTTTTATTGTATGTCTCCAGTGCTCAAAGGTAGAAAATTAGCTTTGGTATATTCTTCAGTTAGGAGATGTGCTAGTGAAAGTGTCCATAAAGTTATTCAGAACTTAAATCACTCCATATCTCTGAAAACTGTTCCACATGTATGTGCAGCTTGCTCTGTGGGAGGGTAAGTACCACATCCCTGGGAGCCGGCGCTGGGTTGGGTCTGGCAGGAGGGCCATGTTGAGCAGCAGCCTTATGAAGCTGCTTGTGCTCTATACAAATACTTGAAACCTTCCATAGTGAGCCCCTTCCAGCGTATCAGAAAAGAAGGAGCAGTTTCAGCCCCTGTGTATTCAAAGAAAACGTGCTTGTGGGCAGGCAGGAAAGAGACTGTTCCCGCCAGTGGGGCTGCTGGAGCTCTCTGGGATCGCTTTCTGCAAAGCTCCACTTCGTGTGCTACAACTTCTGGTTGTTTGCTGCTGCCATGTCTTCTGGCCCAAGCTGATTAAAATGTTTGGTGAGCTTTCAGTGCTTAACCACAGGGCCTGTCCTTCTTGAAACGATTGTGGGGCCAGCCAGCAGCATCCCCACAAAGGGGCAGTTGCTGAGCCTGAGCTTCTGGGCAGGCGTGGAAGAACTGCCAGGCAGCAACTCACAGCCAGAACTGGCAGATCAGCAATGCCATGATTTGCTGCTCCTTTTCTAGAGAACAGAAAAAACAAGAAACTTTTTAACAGTGATCACAGTAAAGTTTTGTGAAAACACATTGCAGCCATATTTAAAGTTTTTGTTGGTGGTGGTTGTTGACATGTGAGATTATGTTTAATCCTCCAGGGACTCCGGATATTTTGTAAGAATTGTAAGTGTAAATATTTGGCAATAGTTTCATATCCGTCCTCTCCAAGTCCCAGTGGAATAGATGACGCCGGGTTACTGTACTGTGTGTAGTTTCTGTTGATGGCAGTAGCAGATTTAACACTTCTACATAGTTGGATTTTACTTTATGAGTATTTGAAGTTTGTCCTGTGTATGTGGAGTAATTGTTCTGCAGCATGTTTTCTTGGAAGTGAATGTAATGTTTGTTCAGTTTCTTAAAAGCTGTAAACCAGAGGCAGAGCTAACAACACACCTATCACGATTAACAATACACAGAGAAGTTTTTCATTGCTGAAGACATTTAGCATAAAGAAGAAATATTTAGTTGCCTGGCTTGTAGTCTGATTGTCAGACTTACAGCAGGGCTAAATCCATTCAAACAGTTACTGGAAATTGGTATTTGAACTTGTGAACTCAGGAAAACTCCTAATCTGTGCCGAGGTTTCTGGCATGCCCTCTGAGCCCCACAGCCTGTTGTCTCGAGCTTTCCTTTAACTCTCCAGAGACCTTGGTGGCTGCATTTCTGAGTTCCTGCCTAAATAGAAGTTGCACCAAAAGGGTTACAAAATTTTAAACCCTGTGTATGCAGACAATTTTCAGCTAGCTTACAGCAGCTGCGGAGTCGTGCTGATAGATTAAAAGCAGCTCCCAGCCCCAGAATGAAGTACATTAGAGCTCCTGCTGAGCCGAGCTGGGGTGAGGCCTACACAGCTGTCATTTAGGCCAAGTTTCCAACCGAAAACTGAAGAAAAGGATGTAACTTAAGGAAAAGTTATATTTTAAAACAAGGCATCTGGTTATTAATCAAATATAGGTAGGAGCTGAGTTGTGCAGTGGGTTTCAGCCTCAGCAGCCTGATACTTGGGAAGGTAGGGAGGCAATTTTCAAGGATCAAGAAGGGGCATGTCCAGTCAAAGGCTGCTACTCAGTGACACAGTAAAAATAATCCTGTTTTTTTCTGTACTTGTCTCTCTCCCTGAAAAAATAAACAGAATGTGAATATTCTTGAACTGTTGCATGTGTGAGCGAGAGACTGACCAGCTCACACAATCGCTTTTTGCTGATCCCGGCCTCAAAGCAGAGCTGATTCCCAAGGCAGCACGCTCATAGAAATCTGCAGTTAGCAGAGAGGTATTTAAAGCACAGAGATCTTTATGGCCTTTCCTCTGTTTCCCAGTAAGTCTTTACCATGGGAGAGGCGGTCTCCACTGGCGTGACAAGCTCAGCAAACCTCGAGAGCACAGGTGATCCCTGAGCTGCCCACCCCTCTGCCCCGTGGATTGTGGGGCTGCTGCTCACCCCTACACCCAGTTCTGTTACTTCTCTGCACGAGCGCGATTGTTTGACTGTGTCTCATCCCAGGAGCATAAATGAACCGGTGCCTTTTGGTCTTCCATGACCAAGAGTAGCTTGCTTGTCCTTGGTGCAGGCCAGCTTCCAAGTGGCTTCTCAATTTTTAATGCAAGAGGGTCATTGACGAAAAACTGAACTAAGAACATGAATTAATTATATTATCACATTGACATACTTTGGCTTCCGAGGATTTTTATACCCATTTTTCATTTAATTTGCTTATACAGTTACCACAGCTCTGTCCCTGCTCCTCACTTATAAACTGACTGTTTATCTCACAGTCACGGCCTGCAAGCGCCGAAGCCGGATTTACCTCTGATTCACTTAATATAAAATATTCAAAAATATTTGTTTAAAATACTGACTTTTGTCTGTATATAGTGTGTGGTATGAATAATTTGTTGGAGTTCAGATACAGTGTTTCAGTTCTTATCAGATATGTATGATATGAATTTGAAAGTATGCCCTCTTGCTTGCTTTCTCATGTATGGTGCATAATGAATTTCCAGCTTGGCAGAAAGGGAAGGATCAGAGTGGGAAGCAGAGTATACCATGAGGATTCATCATGATACCATTGAAAGCAATAAGACAACTCTGGGTAATTTCTTGGTTACTGAAGTAACAGTCTCATTTGGGAAAGGACTGTAAAATGAAAAGAACTTGCATTCTTCAGCTAAAAAATAACTATCAGTAATTAATTAGGCTGAAGTTATAGGTGGCTGGTTCTTGTTTCTTTGCTTACCCCAAACTATCCAACATTGTTCAGCATCATCCAGCATTAATGTTAACATGCATAAACCTATTTTTTGTGCAGAAATTTGGGATAACTTTGGATATAAATGAATGTATGTAGTGAGTTGAAAGGCATAGCAAGGCTAGTGAGATCAGTTTGTAGTGTGTACAGTAAACAGTGTGCACCAGGAGTGTAGGTGGACCAAATCAGTGATCTTCCCAGAACACTCCAAACAGGAGTAGTAATTTTCTTTGGGACCTTAGATCTGAAATTTGACTCATGAACTCATTGTAGTGTGATGGTTCTTAATATATGTACGTTTTGGATGTGGTAATCCTCTATGGGACTGTGTACATGTTCACGTAGATCCTGTTATTTCCTATTATTTATTCATATTGACAGTAGTAAAAGATGGTTTTTACTTGTGTGGCAGACTAGAGCTAATACAAATTCAGTAATTATCCCTTAAGTACAGGGGAAGTAACTCAAAGAGAAAGCTCTCCACTTGGCTATTGCTGTGAATCACCAAGCAGTGGCAAGTAAGAAATGTGTATGTTGAACTTCCTAGTCTGTGTGGAATAAGTGTTAACTCAGTATTCTCTTTCCTTGGTGAATGCAGGGCACATATGTGCATTTGGCCTCTAGTAGAGTCAACTAAGTCACCTCCACCAGCCCTTGAAAAACAGGACTAGCAAGACTTCCTGCTGTTTGTAGAACAAGGTTACTAAGCTACTCCAGCGTTGTCATAAAAATGTATTAAGCACTTGTAAAGAGCTAAATATCTAAATTATTAAGTGCTAAATATTGAGTATTATTTTTTATTTGTGATTTTGAAACCAGTCTGATGACTGTCCTTCATAAACATAGTTGCAACAAATGCATATATTACAAAGTTTTATGGTAAGAAAATTAAAGGACATATAGTGCAACAAAAATGCGTTTGAGATCTGAACCCTAAAATACCACAGTTAGTGGAAATGAAGCTTGTTGCCATTCTGTTGCTCTTCCAGAAAGCAGCATAGTAGTGTATTATGAGCAATAATAACAACTAAAAAAAAAAATTAAAATAAAAAAAAATGAACAAAAATTTTCATTTTTAGTAGCTGTTACTTAAGTAATAGGTTGAGTTTTTAAGGATTTTTTTCTTGCTTGGTTTAGGAATGATATCCTGTAATCTGCATCACTTATGAGATTTTAGTTTTCTGTTAACTTCCTAACGTGGACAGTTGTAGGTGAATGAATCAGTGTGCAAAGAGAATTAATGCATTTGAGATTTTGGAGGGAGGTTTTTCATGAATTCTTTGGGGGTTTTAATTTTATTTTATTAGGCTTGGGATATTTCTAGCTATCTAATCTCATCTGAACACGTGAGGGTCTGAATATTATATATTTACATTTTCGAGACATGCATCAATTTTTATAAGTTAACATGGCAATTTTATATTTACCAGAATGCAGAAGCTTTCTCCACTTCTAAAAGGTTTTATTTTCATTAAGCTGTGAATGCAGAAGAGTGTCTGTCGGGTTTTTTTGGGTTTTGTTTTTTTTTTTTTTTTTGCATTAGCTTGGCTGGTTTATCTTAAGCATACTCAGTAGACTTGCCTCAGTTTTTCTCAAGCTATTGTTCTTTTTTACACCGCGTTTGCACACTGCAGTGCATCTAGGGAATTTCAGCAGTCGGAATATACATGAAAAGAGACCCGCTCTACTTTCATAAGGTCCCTGGATGAATTGGACGAAACCTCAAGGCCCCATGGTGGAGCCAGAGCCGCATTCATATTCCTTGCCATCACCACACATATGATAGCATGAAGCCCAGACCAATCGAAAACTTGACAGTAAGCCTTTTGATTTTGCGGGGAAGCCTTCATCAAGCTGAGAGAGGGAAGGGAATATAGCCCAAACTGGACTTCATACTGTGGCAAGTTTGAAATCCCAGCCCAACCACAGAGCTGCTTGATTGGAATAGTTGGAAACTGTGTCCAGGAATTCGGCAGCAAGAACTTGGCTTTCAGTTACTCCTGCCTTTTTAAAGGAAAACTCGCCATACGGGTCACTTAGAAGCCTTATTTATTTCGTCAGGATTTTAAATATGTACATTCTTGCAAAGCATAATTTTAATGAGTAGTGTTTGCTGCTGTACAGTTCTGTTCCACAGCAGCTTTGTTTCTTAGGCCTTGTGGTGGAACATTCTTGGCTACAGCTGCCACACTTTGACATTTTCTTCTAGGCTGTTTCATTATTTGGTCCTTAGTCTACTTAAGAAACATAAGCAAAAGGAACCCTCCTTTATACCATATGTGTTAGCATTAGCTTTTCCTTTAAACATTACGCCTGCCCATGTCTTGTAGGTGTGGTATGAAACTGATCTCTACTTATTTCTCTGGGAATTTCAGCAGCATGTCAGAATTGCTGTTGAACTCACTAATGACATGTCATCAGTTATGCCATTCAATAACTATTATTCTTCATCCTTTTCTGGCTCCTGTGTTTGGGTGCTGGCATGCCTTGATATCTGCAGTGGTGCCTTTGGATTTGCAGATGGAAGAGCTGAGCATTTCCTCCTGGGGGAATTGGTGAAGCCTCTGCTGCAGCCCTCCCCCTAGAATGGTTAATTCTAAAACTACAAAGATTCTGCACTTTTGGTGCCTATCTAGAACTGCATTTTATTCATTGTCACCCCTGGAATTGTGATCCAATTATGCTTCAACCCAGCTCTCAGTCAGACAAAACTCTTGTTGACTTTCATGAGAGTTTGTCTAATTAAAAGACGAGTTGGGAGTGCAGAAGAGATAAATACCAGAAGCATGGAAAAGTGGCAAACTGATAGATTTGTGCTTTGTGTCAGAAGGTCATCCCTATAACACACTTTCCTGATTGCGATGGGAGACTTCTTTTCCATGGAGTGGTACACAGTCCCCCCTTCAGTGCAGTGGTGCCTTTTATAGACTGCAATTCCTTATGGCTGAAGCAGAGTGCAAAACACGTAATATTGTCTTGTGGCAAGCAAATGGGAGTGCTGCTACTTTATAATGGTTTTTTTTGGGTTTTTGTTTGTGGTTTGATTGAGGTTTTTTTTTAACTGCAGCAAGACTTCTCCCTCGCGGCCTCCCACCACCAAAAAGGTAGGGAGAGGTTGGGGAGGTGTGTGGGACATGTCAGCAGCCCAGCCTGGAGCCCAGGAGGGGTTTGTGTGCAAACCCTCCCATCCTCTCCTCCAGGGCAGACGGGAGTGCAGCTGGAAGGAGGTGCTGGGGTTTGCAGTGCCTGCTGCTCACACGCTCTCCAAGGGCTGTGCTGGCTGTGAAGCAGAGTGGAGGCTTGGTGCAGATCCATCCCTGTGGCACGTTAAGGCTCTGTTGGATTGGCTATTCAGCAGTGTTTCCTCAGCCAACATTTTGGGTTTGGTTGATTAGATTATTTCTTAATACCACAACACTGTATAAGAGCATTTACTTTAGCTAAGAAGTTTTAGGGTAAGCTGCAAGGTTCAAATGAATCAATTTTAAGCACAAAACATCATTAGAAAATTATTAGCTTAGAAGCTTAACATTAAGGACGAATCCAAACCAGAACTTTTAAGGTTGAATTGTAGAGTATTCAAATGTCTTTATAGCTTTCAGAATCATCTCCAAGTTTGAGACTATGAAATTGAATCTGTGTACATCTTGACCCCATAACTCGTAAATATATGAATAGATGAAAATTGCATCATATAAATCCATATGCAAGGTATTAGGATGGTATCTCTGTTGAGTTGTATTTAAATGGCTGCAGGGCATAATCTCCCAGGTTCTGTACATATCCAAAACAGAGGCAACTTTCTGCAGGTCTGCGGAGAGAAAAGCTCCATGTGATTCTCACTGAGAGCGCTCTGCATTATATCCCAGAGGGTGCTGAGTGCCCAGAGCTCTTGCCGTGCCCCTGGAAGAGCAGAGTGCTCCCACATCTAGAGAGGATGACTCTGTAGCCCCTTCCTCTTCTGTTCTCAGCTCTGCCAGGCAGGTACTGCCAACAGCACCAGCCATTCTCACTGCTGCACATCCAGCTGCTTCCCAGGAATTTTGTGAAACAGGAGTATCCCATGTTGTCAAGAGTTAATAATTATACCAAATATATGCTCTGCGATTAAATAACGCGCAGCTGGAAAAATTAATCACATCTTGCACTGAGAAATGCTTAAGACTTTTAAAGCAGCAATAGGTGCAGAATTTAACATTTAAAGATCCCCTGAAATGCCAGGGAATGAATATAAATGACTTGGTGCTCTATAGTATTTCGATACAGTGATGCCAACCAATGGAGGTGCAGGGTTCAATCCTGCTATTTTATAATAGGTTAGTAAATATTTTATCTTGTACCATGTTCCTATTACCTGAAATTTTAGTTCAAAACCACCATTCCCTTAATAAAGCAGAAGTTAAAATTCATTAATTTTTTTAAAGGGGTGATATTTTCTGTTTACCCCACTGCCTGTGCTCAGGAGAGGAAACACACTCTTTTTCTCTGTGCTCTTTCCCTCTTTCCTCAGCTTGTCCTGCACTTTAGGATTTAAGGCTTCATTTTTCAGAAAGCTTGTCCCATTGAATTAAAAAAATATAGTGCCATTTTGTTTGCTTTCCTGAAGGTGCAGACCTGAAGAATCAGTGCTGTGTATAAGCTGCCTCACCCTGCAGTTTCTCTTACCAGGGGCTCATTTGTATGCAGAGGGGATTAGTCAGAATTTACTGTAGCTTCGCCCTGGGGAGCTGTGAACTCCCTAGGAATATGCTCTGACGAAAGCGTGCAGTTGGTAAGATTAGAACAAACCCTTCTGCTACAGAAAGTGCCTTGGTCACTCACTAGGCCTCCAACATTGAAATCATTTTCATTTATAACCTTTTTGATCATTCAACCTCAAAGAAGCCTTGGCTTTTATGACAGCTTGCACCAAAATTGCCCAATTATTTGGGGGGGGCGGGGAGGAGAGGAGTGAGTGAGAATCTGAAAACAGTCAGATGTGAGAGACAGGGCACTTGATCTGTGCTCATGGCTTTTCCTTCCCTTCTCCTACCAATATTTTTACAGCTGTTGACATATATTGAGTTACATGTGGCTGTGCCATATCCCCATGGTATAGTTTCAAAGATCTGTTCACCGTAAAGTGTGCTGTTCTCAAGTAAATGACTCTGACTTCAAGAAAGCACAGTAGTTTAAATGTTACTATAAATACAGGAGCTAAGACATTTTAATTATAATTTTTGAGTTATACAGTGCTCTGTATGTACACGAGGCATTTACTAAAGGCTGGGGATGTGTTCAGGTTACTGTGCTCTCTCGTGGATAAGGCAGTAACTGCAAGCAGCTCATTCTGCTGATCCCCTTTATTTGTGTGTATTTGCACAGTGTTTATTGACAATGAACATCTTGCATTTGGGAACTCAGCCGTGGGAGCTAAAGAAGAAAGAAAAAGAGGCAATCAGAAAAAAAAAATTCAAATTCAGATTCAAGAGAATTTTTTTATTTTGGGATATCTTAGGAATGTTGCTTTTGTCAGAATATGTTATAAGTTTAGTTAGGAAATATCAGCACATCTATTGTCCTTTCAATGCCCTTCCAGCTCGCATCTGGTAACTAGGGCAGATTTGAGAATTCAGTACTAACAGATTTGTCAAATTTTTGAGAAAATCCCAGGGTATGAGTTCATTGCTGATTAATTTTTTCATCAGTGTAGTAGTGTTGGCTTTGGTGAAAGGGAAAAAAAACCCCACATTGTCGAAGTGGGTGCTGCTGTCTTGGGAATAAATAGGTACGAGGTGTGGGGAAAGCACAGATGAGCAGCGTTATGTGCCAGGTTTGTTTTTAGCTGTCAGCGGGTTGATGGTGTTATTTTATTTTTTCAGCTTGAAAACAAAACATTCATAAAAAGCTTTTACAACATTTACCCTTGTGCATCAGTAGCAGTTATGCACAGTAAAGGTTTCCACCCTGGCTGTGGAGAGCTGATCCTTTTCCTTTGGGCTGGCACATGCAGTAGAATGGTGGCTGTACGCTTAAATAATTTTGCAGTATGGTGACATCATCCTTCAGAGAGTTCTGCTATTAAGATCTATCAAATCAAGTATCAATAGGGCTCTCTAAATGAATTTGTCTCCCTGCTTTACCTTTGACACAGTCATTGTAATGGAGATTTCAACTATTTCTACTATGACTACGGCAGTAAAAGCAGCTCCTCTCGGTGCTTTCAGGTCCTGAACCAATATTCACTGGAAGCAGTAAAAAAAAAAAATCTTTCAATGACTGAAACTAATTTTGGATCAAGCCTTTACTGCAGGCTTGGATGCCCATCATTGCTGATGGCATGTTTTTGGTCATGCAGTCTACCAGTCTACATAAATTAATAAATAGTATGCATAATAGATAGCACATGTATAGTGAACCGCATCTCGTGGTTGCCCTGAACGACTGCTGCAGTTTTTAGCAGCATTTCCCATGGCCTTGACTAGAAAAGCTGCTAAAGTTGGAGCCCCTGGGCTTTGTGGAAGTCCTCAGTGCCATTGCCAGAGATCCTCCTTGGCCATTAAGCAGTGCTTCTGTGTCACTCAGCCAGGGAACGCTATGTACTCCATTTAAAAACAGTTGAGCAAGAACTGAAAACCCTGGACCACCATCAGAGCTAAGTCCTCTGGCCTTTCCCCTCCAAAATTGTAACAGTTATTTTTTAAGGTGTTTTTGAGTAGCAGTGGGAAAGCACACAGGCTGCAGAGGTTGTAGGAAGGTACTGAGAGCATCTAACCAACTCTTAACGTCTTGTACTGGATTTGGACTCAAATCTTTGTGTGCTTCCTTTGCTTATAACTTCACCTCTTTTGTGAATCAAACTCAGCTTTTCTGTTGTGCAAATTGTACAGGAGAGTGAGGTCCAGAGAAAGATTTTTTTCTCCTTCTGAGCACTGCTACGAACTCTTACTGAAGAGAGAAAGACCATTCATCTTTAGCACCTTGCAGGTTGTTTTTCCTTTCAAAAACTTCTTTCAAAGTCAGAGTGTAGGCAAGTGATCTGAATGATGAGAATAAGCCCAGTTCAGATGTACCTGGTCCCTGGGCAACATTTGAGATGGCAAAGGCCGACCGTTTGCGTTTGCCTTACGGACATTTCTGTATGTGATACTTTCTATTTTCCATGCTAGTTAAGCAGGTTTCTTCCTGAGAGGAGGATTAGGAAGCTTTGATAACATTTTCTGAATACATAGTTAGCTATACAAATGAAGTGTTTAATGAATAGATTTTGTGAATATTTTTGATTATGTAAATCAAACCCATGCAATAACAAGTCCTGTTGCTGGAGGTAGCTCACGGGCCAGCTACCTTACAAGCAGACGTCTGGCCGTGAATTCATCAAAGGTTTGCATGTACAGTTCTTGGCATTTCTTTTCATTGTCACAATTACCAGGGAGTGCATATGAGCTGGGTTTTCCCCACATTCTGTTGGGTGGTTACATTTGAGGGAGGAGCCTGGGTGCAGGCAGTGTCAGGGATGCAGCATCTTCCTTGTCCGTGCAGCCACCAGGGACACGCTGGCTCCGGCGGGCTGGGGCTGGGGCTGGGCTTGGCCTCGGGGCTCCGGCAGAGAAGGGCAAGGGCATCTCAGGCACTCCTGGGGCAGCCAAGCAAGACAGGCTCCCTCCTGCAGCCTGGAAAGCTGGGGCATGTTCACCTCCTCTGTCTTTTAAATGACTTGTATTTGTCCAGTCTGCTTAAGCTAAAATTTAAGATTTGTATTCAAAGGTGCTGACTGACATGTTTCCTTTATGAATTCTTGTGGATTGCTATTGATTTTTTACTGTGGTTTTCAAAATCCTACTTCTAGGACTCTGGAGATTTCCCTGCTGCAATAATAATGTATTGTCATTCTTAATATCTCAGCTTCTTGACACAATATTCATATTAAAACCACAAAAAAGCTACATTAGAGTAACACCGAGGGTCTGCCTGGAACCCACCAAGGCAGGGGAAATCAAAGTCAAGGCTGAAAATTAGGGCTGACACTGTGAAACGTATCCCATTGTACTTAAGTACTGGAGTTCATCTGTGATTGCAGGATCACTTGCGTTTGAGAGATGGATTCCTCCGTACAGCAGGAATGAGTTATGATGTGTTGTAAATCCTGAGGATTAACTGTTGTAGTTGAGAGTGCCTATTTTTGTGGAGAGCTACATAAGCCAGCATTATGGAAGTCGCTTTAACATCTTTTATGAAATTTTGTTCTCTTTCACACACAGGGCTATTAAAAATTCATTCTGCATTTCTGCTGCTTGCATAACAATTCTGGATCAGATTGTTCAGGTCAATAAGGAGAAAATAGAAATGTCACAGCATTATTTGTATGAGCTTGTAGCCATTTTCCCCTTAACTATATTGCCCCAAAAATGTTATGCAGACGTGCACTGTAGTTTATGAGTGTGATAAACAGTTTGATTTTTTTCACCTCAATGATGTAAGTGTATTTTGTGAATGCTTGTGGAACCATGGAGGTATTGGAAGGCCTTCCATTTGACCATGTCTTTTGACTTTTCTCATACTGCCTCTTTGGGAGCTAAATCTTTCAAGTCACAATTTTTCTTGCTAAGTTGGAGACTTTACCTGAGTTGTTCATTGGTTTCTCAGTATGCAATGTGAAACCCTGTGGAGTGTCAAGAATGAGAGTTGAGAAATAACAGAGAGATTTCTCATGGCTAAGGAGAGGCCAGGTGGGCATTACATGTTGGAGGACCTCTCCAAGGGATGTGGGCTGCTCGTTGGCACAGGGTGCACATGGTTCTCTGCTGCCATCACCCATGGTAGCACCAGAACAAAATAGAAAAGTTCTGACAAAATTAAACAAATCAAATATGTAGGTTTATAGTTTAGAGCAAGGTGTTTTAACAATATTTTTGTTATTGGGTTTAGAAATAGCTGTTTATGCCCCTTTCCATCTGTTTCTCTCTTCTGTTATTCATGCTCACGTGAGAATCCATCTGACACTACCCCTCCTAGTTCATCAAGGCAATGTGAAAGGGTTTCTTTATAAATGAGGATTATAGGTTATTTGCATACATCTAGGATCACTTTTTTGGTGCTGTTTTGAGCAGTGAACAGATAGGAACAGGAAGCAGACAAATGGATTTCCATCAGAGAGGAGCATTCAGACCTTGTGAGCTAAAGCAGCTGGGGAACTCCACACGTGTGGATATGCACAGTTTGTGCAACATGACCTGGCAGTCTTGGTGAAGACTCAGGGGCACATGACCAGGGATTATTTTGATGTAGATATTGACCAGTTTTACTTGCTACCTATCTCTGAAGACACTAGTGGACTAAAATGAGGTTTGGTGTAATTAAATGGAACTGCCAAACACCAGAAGTGTGCCATGGTGCACAAAATGTCTCACTATGTTTGGATATTCAATGGCACTTGAAGAATTTGAATATGTTGTTTGCTGTTATGAATATTCTGATATTGAAAAGTAAAGCACCACCCCAGCTGCTTTCAAAGAGGTGGAAATTTCTAGATTAAATTAAATTTAGAAAGGCCAGAAGTTACAGGTTTACCTGGAAAACTTATTTTTCTCTGGAGACATGGCTCATGCCTTTCCCTGACCAGACACATCACACTGCTGGCACTTTGCATTGGTTAACACAACTCAAAGGGTAAATGCTGGTAACTTACTGAGTCAGCATGCAACTATTGGTTCTTTATCCTACTGCAAATCACAGTGTTTATCATGTCCAGCAACATCCCCAAAGTGTAGTGTATGTTTGGAAAAGATGTGCAGTTACTGCCTGCATGTTCCATCAGGGTGAGGTATTTCACTTGAAAATACTAAACAACATTGGGTCACAAAACTCTTAAACAGAGAAAAACATTAAAGATGGCTTTAAAATCGGATATGTGCCCCCACATTATCACACCTGATCAATTTCGAGTAAATTCAGTATTTTCAAGAAAAAAATTGGTTTTGTTTCTTTGAAATTATGTATGCCTGAGTTAATCTTTCAAGTGAATTATAAATCCCTGTAAATGCAGTTAGCATTGGAATGAGTTATAGTTACAAAAATTGGAATGAAGATAAATCATGTTTCCTTGGTGAAAATCTAATAATAGCAGTCAGGTCCATACAACACTGCTCAGATATAGATCCCCTGTTCTGTGACTGATGTGCCCTGAGGAGCTCATGCAGCCCACCTTCGAGATCAGGGTCCACAAGGCTCAATATTGGGCACCTGCAGTGCTTTAACAGTTTTATCAAAACCACGGCACTTGAAGTGGCACAAACAGATGTGCACCTAAAACAAGGAAACAAACTGGATTGCTTAAGTTTGGAAGAGGCAAAATGAGATTTTTTTACTTTAAGAGTGATGATAAACCTCAGTCTATTTAAGCATCACAAGGTGAAGGGCAGCTTTGATAACCTGTGCCAGAACAAGGCTTTTTTGGGGTGGTGGGGGTGGATTGGCAGTGCAGAGGTGCTGTGTAAGAGTGCGGCCGAGGTGGAGCAGTGCAGCTCCAGCGAGGTGTGCTGACCCCTCTGACCTCGTGCCCTTCACAGGAATTGAGCTCATTGTTTTACAGAGTCGGACCTTAAAAAAGAAATAAAAATATCCTTTGAGGCCCTCACTATCCTTTTCTAGGAGGTGTATTGGGGAGCCCTTGCTAACAAGGATCTTGGAGAATTGTTAGTATTAAACTGCTGTCAGATTACCAAAGTGTAACAATGTACGGGACCCGCACTTTCAGTCACTGTCTCTTCAGTGTGTGGGTGAATGTCAAAGGGAATATTTTGTGTCAGTTCCTTGTGACCCAGATTGCACAGAAGTCTCTTATAAAATAATCTTTGAGCAAACACTACTCTCACGTCCTAAGGACACCTCATCCCCGTGAACCCAAAGGTAGGAGTGAAGCTGCTGTGCACTGCAAGATCTGTGACTTTCTATCTGAGAATTTTGGTCTTGTTTGATAGTTCAGCCTTTGTGCCCTGCAGATCCATTTTAAATTGTCTGAAGCAGGAATAAATCTATTACAATGACCACCATTTAAAAAAAAAAAATAATACAAGATGGATCTGTGAAGAGGTGTTAAAAAGTAGAAATGAAAGGCAGAAGTTGTAAGAAAAACCTGTTCATTGGACAGACCTGCAATGCAGTAAATAATAACCTCAGATGTGAAAGACAGCCTGTTCTAGAAAAAAGGCAGTGGAAAGGACTTTTTTTCTCTTTTTAATTTTTTTTCTGTGGGTCTAGGGGAGAAAAGGTCCTCTATTCTTTAGTAACTTTTCTGATTTTAAATTTGTGCTTGTCTGGTCATGAGGAGCAAGGTCATTCCTACTGCTCAGGGCCTAGGCTTTGTGCTGGCGTTGGTGGGAGCTTCTCTCCTCTCTCCTTTTCCTCCCTCCCTCTATCTCTCCTTTTCTTTTTCTCCTGAGGTGCAGATGGCCACATTTGCAGGTTAACTGGAACAGCTGGAGGCACATTATTAGCTTCCTGCTGCTAACTCATATTTGCTTAGATTTTTTTTTTAACAGCAACATAATTTACAAGTAGTAGGCCAGTGACAAAGCTGGCATGTTCTAAATCCGCATCTGATTTATATAATGCTGTTGCTTATCAGTGAATGAAGTCATAATTATTGCTTTGTACCATTAAATAGCATAAATATATAAACTGTTACACAAATTGCAGCAAATGTTTCCTCTAGGGAGCTCTAGACAAAATTTTAATGTAGTGCATTTGTCTGTGGTGGCAGTTTCTATGGTATATAATAATGTTGATAAATTTTACTGTAGCAAGTGACATTTTATAACATTAATCCTGGTGGTAAAAATCTGATGAATACTACAGCTGTACTGGTGGGTACAAGAAGAAAGAGAGCTTTTGACACCAAGTGAATTGATTTTAATAGTGCTTTAAAGCTTCCAAAGCACAAGGATGGTGCAGAGATGGTGGATCCTTCACTGAGAGGGGAGAGGACTCGGGCAGGTGCTGGACAGTGAGGCACCAGGGAGCTTGACTTGATGATGGTGATAATTAATTCTTTTTAAAATCCTTATTGATAAATACTTCCTTTGCTTTGAGAAGCAGAAGGAAACCAAACGGTAAAATGAAACCATTTAAAATCCTCCCCAGTTATTTCACATGTAAGTGAAGACACTGTGCTGGGTGCTGTGCTCAGACATTGTTCCTGATGGCCTGACTGCCCTGCCCGTGCTGGCAGCTGCCACACGAGCTGGGCACAGGGAATGTGCCAGTGGGACAAGTGGACAACTCGTGACACAAGGACTGCCATGAGAAGTTCTTTCTCTGACCTCACTTGCATGTGGCAGGAATAGGTTGGTACAGGCGGGCTTTAGCACCTGTCAGTAACAGCACAAGTGATGTTGTAGGCTTTGTGATCCATCAGAAATCGCCATGGCATTGCTCTGTGATCCAGGGCCCAGTGCCCGGGCTGGTGTTGGCCCGTGCTCTCTGTGCAGGCAGTGGGTGGCACGGCACTGACATCGGTGCTGGGCCCAGGAAAGTCCCCGCCAGAAAGCCCTGGGATTGCCACCACTCGTGCCTGAGGTGCCTGGCTTCGGTCCTGGCTGAGAGCAGCTGGTGTGCTCCCCTCCTCAGACACATCTGCCAGCACAGAGGCACAGGGAGCAGCCCCAGAGCGAGCCTGGGCTGGGCCCTGCCTGTCCTGCCAGCTGTCTGAGGATTGGTTTGGTTTGTTTTTATTCCTGGAAATAAGGACTGCTTATTTTCTCCAGGAAAGCTTTTCAAAAACAAATGGATAACTCAAAGGAGAATCCTAGAGGGCACTGTACTTGGGACACTTCTGTAAAAATGGACAGCAGTGTAGTTTTTGTACCCAGACATTTACACTGCCATGATCTTTCCACCCCAGAAAGTGTGTTTTTCCAATTTTCTTCATGACATGACTTCTTTCCTTTTCAAATTCATGACTCTGTTTCAATAACATCAAAGATGGATCTAGAGAGTTAAAATTGCAGTCCCTGGCCATAGGAAAAATCCCAGTGACTTCAGACTGAAGAGCATTGAGGTTCCTGACACACACCGTGGCACGTTGACAGCATTTTCCTTGTGAAACCCTGACATGTCCTGTATGGGTTTTCCTGAAGTTGTTTGTTTCCTGCATTTTTAGCATTTTACATGCCCCCAGTAATTATCTTCCTTTCTGAGAAATTGTATGGTTTTTCCTGCCAGCCATTAACATGAGGTTTATTGAATAGTTGAGGATTAGTCACTGTTCTCTCTGGGGGCTGAAATGCTGGTGTTGGAACAATGTATAAGGAATTCTTCCCTAAAGATGCTGTGCCTCCCTACTCCTCTGCACTGCCTGGGGATGAAGAGCAGAGGGCTGAGTAGCCCCCCTGCACTCAGCCTTGGAGAGATATCTGGGTACAGGCTATAAACTTTGCTACTGGCTGAAGTGGTTGGGGTTTCAGACACCAGCACTGCTTTTAAAACAAATAGTTTTAAAGAGCACTGCACCTCACACTGTGGTGCTGGAGGCACTGCCTTCCAGGCAGCGAGGGGTGGCAGGGGCAGTTTCTCATAGGAGTGGTGTAGAAGTGCAGGGGATGGCAGTGGCATTGTTCTGGGACAGCCGTGCTCCACCCTCCTTTGCCTGGTCTTCCTCCATCAGACCTCTCACCTGCAGCGTGGAGCAGCATCTCTGGGATGCTCCCACTGCAGCCTTCCCTTTGCTCCAGCTGCTGGCCAGAGTGGCAGTGAGGGAGCTGAGCTCCGTGACAGGTGGTCTCTGTCCCTGAGGAGGATTGCAGTGGCAGTGCCACGTGGCCATGGCTTTGGAACCCTGAGATTTATTTGAAAAGTGTATTGCTTGTCAGTGTTGTGCTTCTTAGTAAATTCCTGTACATGGCTTGTCCACAGGTGAAAAAATAATTTTATTCTCATGGCTCTGCCATTAACATATTTAGAAATAAAAACATCTTATAATGTACTCTGGAAATGTGAAACCTAAGCTGTATGTTTGTGATGACTAATTACTTAATCAGCTCAATGCACACCTGAATCATGGTTAATAATAGTAGAGGCTGTGCAAGCTTTGTTATGTGTTCTGCAATACTGCAGTGATTCCCAGCTCCCTGTGAAGACCACCAAGCCAGTCCCAGCACCAGGCATGTTACAGAAACTGCCTCAAGTTCACACCTCACCCTCTGCAGCGCCAGTGGATGCCAGGGCTGTGGGTAGGCCTGGCTGAGTTTATTCACTTCAGCATCTTAATGCAATTACAAAGACACCGTGTATCCAGCCAGCTTGGTCCACAGCAGCATTTGGTTTGTCTTTAAGGGGTGCTGAAGATGTGTTTGATGCCTGTGCAAGAAGCAACAGGGCCATCTAGTACAAAAGCCTGTGTTGCATTTACTTTGCATAGTCACTCTGCATTTGTGTGTCTACCAGAAGCACTTATGCTTGAATGCAGTGTTTGATTTTTTTTTCAGCTACTCTAAATAGATCATCTTTACAGACCACAATAAAATGTTTGAGTAATGCTTAACTGTACATTAAGTAAAAACCTGCATTAGAATATCCCTGTATTATTTCTATTGGGTAAATAAGAGCATAAAGACAAGTATCCCCACAATTCCCATTACCACGTTCAGCACTTAGTTACATTAGAAAAATGAGGCATTGTTCTGCCAACTTTTGTTTCCCTCCATTTGTGCTATTTACCACTTATGAATCCAGCATGCCGACCCATGCAGCAATTACTTCTGAAATCCAGTTCTCATGGCACACATGGGTACCACGGCACAGCTACTGCCAGGGCTTGATGGCTAGCACTGGTCTCCTGTGCTCCCCACTACAGCATTATTGGTTTGAGTTGGTGTATAACTAATAGCATTTGGAAGGTGTAGGTGTTATGTTGTCTGCTGAAGCATGATTTGTATTGCATTAAAGCATCCTGGTGGTTTTAAACCGGCTAAAGGGGTTTTTCAGCTGTGGTCAATCACTGGGCTGTTGCACCAAAGGTGTGCAGGGTGTTTGGGTGGTCACAGAAGCCTGTATTGTACTGACACCTCCCCCAGGCCTTCGCAGTTGATGTGTTTGTTTGGGACTGTTGCAGGTTTATAAGTACATTGCAAGGTCTCTTTTTATACTCTTTTGCTCAACTGTCCTGTGCTTTGCTCCAGGAGGTGTGCAAGCTGTGCACATCTTCTCCTCTTCCTCCTGAGACTGAGCACTCAGACTGCACCTTCACTGCTGCATAAATTGGCACAACTGGATGTTCTCCCTTCAGCATCCCTCAGGCAGCACGAGGGCAGGGGGCAAGGCCAGCCACTGCAGTTCAGCTCCAGACCAGGGCGTCTGTTTTACAGGGGGTCCAAGGGTAGGGACCAAGGTTCAAAGCTGCCTCTGCTTGTATGGAGAAATCAATATTTAGCCATAAAACCAGGAGAGGCATGCTTGGGAATCACAGCCTGAACGGGAGGGTTCCAGTATTGTCATAGAAGATAAAACAAGAGGAAAACATTTTGAATTTACTCCTTGTGTATTGAGGCCTTTTATTATTCATCAGTAAGTAAATATAAGCTAAGGGAGTGATTTGTTTCTAACAAGCTTATAAAATACTAGAGTCATTTGTGAGTTTATTGGAGTGCTGATTATAAACATTCCCTCATGCACACTCCTTTGTGTCAAATTAACATTCAAAATACAAATATTGTGTCTTTGAATATTTTTGTAATCTCTTCCCAAGTATTTGAAATCTTCGATTAGACCATTGATGATGTTACGTGAAAAGTAGCCAAGCACTCTGTCACGGTTTTGGACATATTTTTTATTTCTTTGGCATTTGCTTTGCTCATGCTGCTTCTTTGATTTGCCTGCTTCATGCTCTAGCATTTTGGATTTTGATACAATGCATAATTGATGCTCATCTAGCTGCAAAGATTCAACTCTTGTGTGTGCCTCGCTGCCTGTGCGCCGCTTCCCGGGATGCGCCCCACAACCTGCCAGGGCCAGTGCATGCTGGAGGAGTGGCTGGTCACACTGGGGCTGGGTGGCCTTGGCACCACTCCCTGCAGCTGCTGGGGCAGTTCAGGCACATGGGTGGCACCAGGGCATCCCAGGTCTCCCAAAGCACTCCCTCAAGGAGCCTGAGTTTGTGGCCTCAGGTGTGATTAGAAAGGAAGCGCTGTTCTTGCACTTCCTCTTGTGCAGCAAAAGCACTTTCTGTTGGTAATTGTTAAGGAAAAGAAATGTAAAGAGTAGGCTGATCTACCACGCATCCCTTAGAGTGGTGCTTTAGACCCTTCCTCTGCAGGCAGTTTTCCAAAAGGATAGGCTGTGTGGGAGGGCATGCCAAGGCCAGGGTTCTCAGGTGCTGCTGGTTGAGACTAAAGAGCTTTAGGGAACAGATCCTGGCAGAACTCGTTCTTGCCTCTATGGCTACAGACTTGCCACTTCACCCTCTCCATGCTGGTACAGCAGGTGTATTTGTAGTTCAGTGGGACAGCTCTTTTATTTTACGATTTTGTTTTCCCTCATTCCCACTAAAACATTCCCTGTGTTATCAGTACCCAAATTCTTTGCTTTTCCAATCAGTGTGTACCTTGTTTTTACTAAGCAGAGGAAAATCCTGCAAGGGTGGGTCTTAGGCTAACATTATTATAGAGGTTGCCATTTAAAAAGTCAATTTTTGCCTACAGGCAAAGTTTTGTTATCAGAGTTCATACCTATTTTGCATATATACGATTGTATCTTCCCTGCCTCTCTGGGGTGATAGGAGCAAATGCCGACTTCTTAATGCCGATTGTTGAATCTGAGGTTAAAATAAGAACTCACAAAAAAAAAAAAAAGAATAAAATGGTGGGTAGCAGGTCTCTGACAGAGAGGGACCTTTTTGGTTGAAGCAGGGACTCCATGATGGCTTGATTAAGAATCTTATTTTATTTGAGGGAGCAGCTGAAAAGCAGCTTGATCTTTCCTCTCATTTTTCATTCTTTCTCAGTAACTTTTGCAGGGCTGTGGAATATGGTTCTTCTCATGTGGACTTATTAGGTGGATACCCCTAAGTCTCTTTCAAGTTCAATGATTGCACATCAGGCCTTTCTCTACAGCAATTCAGCTACACCTTTGGATCTTTCCAAGTCATCTCAGCCACCTCTGCATGGCTCCAGTCTGTACCATGCACACCCTGAATGCACCATCCTGCTGGGAACATCTTAGTGCTTCATTTTGGGCAGAGGCCTGGGGCTTGGTATTTTTTTATTTTATTTTAGTTTTTAAAAAAATGTAACTTCTGAGAATGAGAGGAGTTGCAGAGAGCCCAGGAAACCTTTACAATGCCATGAGCCTGAGATCTGGGTGAGTTTAAGCAAAAATAGCAGTGTAGGACTCCTGCTGTTAATGAGCCATCAGAGCTTCCTGGATGTCCTTGTGTTTTGATACAGTGGCATGCTCACCCTTTCAGGTGGCTGGAAGAGGGCTGCTTCAGCACCACTGTGGGACTGGCTCTTCCAGATCCCTTTATTTAACCAAAAATACAGACTTTCCTTATCTTTTACACTAAGTTTTCTGTCACAGCCCACATATGTTCTCCAGAGTCTGTCTACAGTGTGAGAGTTTGCACATGGCTTTCCTTAATGGATTGAAAAGCTAACTCCATATAAAGTGCAGAAAATGTGTTTCTAAAACAAAAATAAAACCAAGCTGGCCATGTTGTGCACTGACAGAGTATCTGCCAACAGCCATATCGTAAAATAGGAATTTGTTTACAAAGGCAGAAGCCAAAGTCCTCTGAGTGTAGGATCCCAGAAGAAGGTTTCTGCCCATGTTCCCTGCCCCTGGTGCCCCTCGCAGCTCTACAGGATGTGTGTGCTGGCCCTGAGCTCTCCTTCTGTGCAGAGCTCAGGGCAGCTGCTTCAGTGCTGCCTGTCCAGCTCCAGATCACATGTGAAGTGTGCAAGCTGGCTGGCTCACAGTCAGGACAAAGCACACACGTAAAGGCGCTGTTAGTTTGATATTAGGTTTTATGCATTGTAATCCGTGTTTGTGTGTTAGATGAGCACCACCCAGGGCAACTTCACAGTCTGTGTTATGCAGAGCCCTTGCTCAGCCGTGAGATCTCTTCCAAAAGGTCAGTGGGTTACAGTTTCTCTTCTTACTTGAGATGAAGCTGCCATAGGGTTTGATTTCCACCTGGACTGTGGAGTGTTAATCAAGCAAATTCCACCAACATCAATGGGAGATGCTCTGTATATTTACTTGTGCATAATCCCACAGTACAAGAATATATGTCTGCATAATGCAGGGATGCTTAAGATATTTTCTTGTTTTCATGGAGATTCTTCTTTTTGACCGCCTTAAGGAATATCATGCGTTACTGCACCCTAGGATTCCTGATTTAAAATATGTCTCATAGGGGAGGTTCATTCTTTTGGGCATACTTGCACTTAACGAGCTCTGAGAGATATTCAAGCCATGCAAAATCAGTTACCTATCTTAGCCAGCCAGACCTTATTTAGTCACCCTTGGTTCCCTCTGTTTGCAGTGGCATCTCATTCTGTCATCCCCAATAACTGGTCTGTGTCCCCGAGCTCCAGTCTTGGTCCTGGGAAGAAAGAGTGAGGGAGGCACCTCGGTAGGGGTGGGGGACAGGAGCCTCTCTGGGGCTGGGCTGTGCCATGTGTTGTACCCTCAGATGAACGAGTAAGCTCTGGTGCACTTGTGCTAAATGCTCATGTCAAGATAGCTGGGTAACCATCATTTTTATTTTCCAAGAAAAAGCTGAGAGATGTTTCTGGGTTTTTTGCTTGTCTGTATGTATTTCAAAGAAATTTGGTCTTTAAGTTGATAGCAATGCCATAAGAGATTGCTTTTTAACCAGAGACTTTTCCCTAGGAGTACTTTTTTTAAATAAGAAAACAAAATTAACACATATTTAGAAGAAATGCATTTATTTAAGTGGTGGAAATTGCCTCAGTGTTATGGGGGTGCAGCATTTGGCTGATCTCTGAGTGTTTGGTGAACTGCCACAAAATAATGGTTGGTTTTCAATTTCACTTTTAACTCTATGCCCACTGCACCATTTCCCAGATATCTATACTGATGTAATCTTTAATTTGACCATAGCTGATACTGCTGTAAAGTTTACATTGCTGGATGCATATTTCCATGTTTATGCAGAATTTTCAATAACAGAATAAAGCCCCTTATGCCAGATCACCTGTACTCACTCAAGAGGCATTGCACCAATGCAGAGATAATAGAATTTTTCTTTGCTGATGGAAATAAAAGTCTATTGTCCCACTCAAAAA
>VZTJ01005188.1:438932-499674 GCA_013397795.1 Orthonyx spaldingii | reverse complement strand
AAAAAAAAAAAAAATTGACATTTATTGTGTTTTGATGCCTGAAAGAACCTTCAGTGTTTCTCAGTTAAATTGTACATTTAGGTGGGGTTTTTTGTTAAGAGTTTTGTTTCTATTTCTCCCTTTACCGGTTTTTCTGCTTGCCTGATGCCATCATGGGAGCAGTTTATGCCTTTCTCTTACTCTATGCATTGCTGAGTGTAGTTGACAACAACTGGCTTGTAGCCTGTCATGTTAATTATATACTATTAGAGACCATTAATCTGATGATTATTTACACGATAGATTTAAAGTCTATCATGTCAATGTGTACTTGGGAGATGGCAATGTGGAGATCAGCGATACACATCAGTGGGAGCTGCTGTGTTCAGCAAGCACCGTGTGCTGTCCCAGGTGTGCTGGGTTAGCTGGGGGACTGCACGAGGAACCTGCCCCTGAGCAGCCTGAAATGCACCCAGCGTTTGCCTTTGGGCTGTGGGATGCGGCTGCCACCCCGCACCCAGGCAGGGCAGGGGCTGCCTGTGGGAGGCAAGGCTTTGCCTTTTGCCTTTGGCTCCTCTGGCGGGTCCTGGCAGCTGTGGGGCCCCTGTGTGACCACAGTCACACACGCTGGCACTGCAGGAGGCCCGCGTGGGATGCGGTGGGGAGGGGGCACCTCGCAGCTCTGGGGGCCTGGTGCTGAGGCTGGGGAAGGTGCCAGGCCTGTAAAAGGAGTTAAAAAGGGCTTTACACCTATTTAAAGTAGGTTTAAAGCTTCACGTGTTTTTAAAGCATCGGCATGTTCCAGTGGGATGTTTAATAAGAGTATAATGGTGTTTTAATTTTAATTTTTAATTTCACAAGAAGAATAGATGCCAAGTAGATACTAGTTATTGCTGTTTGTCTGTACTGAGCTCTTCGACGTGATATTGTCAATAGGATGAGAGGACGAACGTATTCCTGCTGTGTAGCAGAGCAGGGAGCTGCTCCCAGGGAAGAGACCAGCACTAACAAGGTATATTTAGGATCAGTAATACAATGGCATGAAGGAGGGTAGTGCAGGGAACAGGCTGTGTGGCCATGAGCCTGGATTCAGGGCTGTGTTACTTTAGTTTCATCAGGTATTGACATTAAACTTGAAATAACACAACTGTATTTCAAAACATTGAAATACATTACTTGGGTTGAATTGTGTGGGAATGAGGTGTTCTTACTAAGCTCTAGTCATTCCTAGAGGTTCGTTAGTTTGGATAAAGCTAATTCTGTGTGTGATTGTATGGACTTGCACACTCAAACACAGCATGTGTTTCTTTTCCTGTATGGGTTTTGCATTTTCATTTTTGCATGGAGGCCAGTGGAGTTATTCCTTAATCAACTATTACGAAGGAGTAGCCAGACCTATCAGGCTTTAGTCCACAAAAAGTTTTAATATAGGCTATTAAAAAAGGCATCTTCAGAGAAAGGCTGATAAAGTGTGAAGTTATTGTGCTAAAGTATAATGCATTTCTATAAATTATCTTTATGCAGTTTCCCAGATTAATATCTAAAATAAAGCTCTGCAGGCAGGTCCCTCTGGGGCTCTGCAGTCAGAGATAGATGATGCACAACTCCATGAACTCCTTTGAACTTTCAGGTTTTATTTTTCTTGTAAACTGAAAATTAAGTGGATGAAGCTGGGCCTGGTAGCCCCATGTCATGTGTGTGTGAGGCTCAGCCTTCCCCCAGGAACTGTGTGCAGTGGGAGCGGGGCAGGGGCTCAGAGCAGCGCAGGAACTCGCCGTCAGGAGGAAACTCCCTGCAATCTCATCCCCAGTCCCTCTGGGACCATGCTTCTTTTTGATGGTCATTTTAATATTGCAGTGTACTGACATATACTGGAGGCAGTGAACTTACAAGCTACCCTATAAATAATTTGGCATCTAATTCTGCATATTTTGAGCTCGAGGCCCCCTAAGATGATGAAAGAGTTTAGAGCCCGTTGTGTGGTTAGGCTAATTTAGCATGGAAAAGAATACCTTTTTGAGCCTGGAGAAGTACATCACAAGTAACCTTGGAGTTTGTTACCAGGAATCCATAGGCACTTCCTCTAGCGCCAGCAAGTCTTGTGGCTTCTGTCTCCTAATATATTCCCTGATTTCCCAAATCCCATTTCCCCAGAGTCTCCCCACCTGAAGAAGAGCAATCGCCCTTTGTTGTGATAAACCCTTGTCTGGGCTGCCTATCCCTTGGAAAACGATGAAGAACAGAACTGATTTTAATGAGTCTTAACCATAGGCAAATGTAAGGAAAACCAACAAAATTACATACAAATGCATGTTAGGAACTCTGTATTTTTGTTGGTATGCCTTATATAGTTTCTAGAACAATCCAAGCCCCCCAATGTTATCATTTTTCATTAAAGTGATGTTTCTAACCACAGTGGACAGCTCTCATATCCCTTGAAAACTTATAATAGTAAAATTGTCATAAGGATGAAGCAGGAATGCAAGATTTTATTAAACAATCTTCTGCTCATAAAAGACATCAGTGTTGTGCCATTCTAGATCATATAAATATATTTCAAAGCAGAATCATATTTCAGCAGAGAGATAAAGCACAAAAGAATATGATTAGCGGATACCAACATAAAATATTAAACCATCCAAGAAGGGGTGTAGGTGTATGTTTATCCACACGGGCAAGTCGGGGGCTGAGAGCAAGGCAAGATTTTGGCAATATATCAGTAGAGTCATGAGCACAGATATCCATGGCAATTTGTGTGTGTGTATTTTGCAGTGGCAGGGGGGTTTGGCACAGTTTCTCACAGCGCAGAGCTGGGTGTTTCCGCACAGCCACTGAAAACACTGAGGGAACATGATGGGTGTCTTTAGTCTGCCGGAGTCGTCAAAGGGAGATATGAGCTCTACCTGGATAAATAAATAAGTATAAATAGTTTTCTTTCTGATATGTGACCAGATTATTTTCCAGTTGATTTCCAGCCAAGGTCCCAAGGGGGCCACAGATCAAAAAAAGATAAGGGTCAGTTACAAGGTTGAGCTCATTCGGCGTTGCCATAGTAACTGACCTCCAGCATCCCTGGGAGGACGGCACCCAGCTCCCCAGGTGACATTTCTGTTGCCACGCCATCAATCCGCTGCCTTTCACCGCCGGGGCTGCCTAATGGCCGGGGCCTCGCAGCGCCTCGGTGCCGCCGGGCCGGAGCGAGGCATTGCCTCGCCCCACAGCTGCCCCAAGGCAAGGGAGGGGCTCGGCTGTGGCCCCCGGGGTTCATTACAAAAATACAGTGGAGCAATGTGGTCCACATGGTTTGTGTAGCAGGTCATGGGCTGAGGCAGCAATGGTGGTGGGGAAGTGTCGGCTGTACAGCAGACGTCGTCGTCGTCATCCAGTGTGAGCATCTGTGAATTTGCCATCCCCTTGGAGCGGTTACAGAGTGTTCTCAGACCTTGGCTTTACCTCCATCCTTGGATTGTTTTTAATGAAAACCAATGGTGGAGTGATGCCAGGCAGATGAGGGGTCAAAGTGGGTCTCTGCAGGCTTTGTTTCTGAGGGGGGTGTCCATCACTGTCACCTACCCTGGTTCCAACCCCTTGCTCCTTCACAGCCACATGGAAAAAATTGCTGGGGAAGCTCCTTCTTTTCTTACATTATAAATTTTTCCCTTTGATTACTTATTTACTGGGAAATTAATTGCATAAACAGAATAGTTCCATGCAGTTTTCATTTTATTTCCCTGTGTTCATTCCAATTTCTATTTATTTCTACCATAATTAGAGCACATGGCCCATTTAATTCTACCAAATTTATGATCTAATGGACAGGAGAAGGTTCTTTGTGAACACAGTATATTAACACTTTGTTACACTGAATCACAGTATTTCAAAGTTCATTAAAAGCATGGTTAACTCATGGACGTGAACATCTGAGTACAGGAAATTCCCCTTTATTGCCTTAATTTGCTGCAGTAGAGTAGAAATATACAGGCCTGGGAAGCTATAGTGTGGGATGTACATGTTGTTGTCAGCAACAAGCATCAGATTGTCTTACATGATCTCTCAAATTAGGACTATTGCAGTTATTCCATAAGGGAAAATTTTTGCATTATTAAATCAAGTTGAAGAGAGAAGTTTTAACCAACAGTAAAGACAATGCCATCTTGATTTTTGGTGTTCAAATCTCCTATTTGTTGCTGTGATAACGTGTTGGTACACGACAGCGTTAACGTGTACTTTTACGTTGCCATTAATATAGTTATAATTAGAAATGCAGCTGATAGAGTAAATGGGTTTAATACAGCATTATTAATTATACTGCATCCTCGCCAGGAGGCTGCTGGTGTCGGTTCTCTTAGAGGCTTAGAGACTCATTGTAATATGTATTAAATGCACATTGCTGCAGCAGAAATAGCTTTATGGAGAGGCATATTCCCACTCTAAAATGGGCAGAGTGGCAGTGTAAGTGCTGCTAAACACCCTATCAACATATTTAAAACTATCCTGCAAACGCACCCCAACTTGGGAACAATGAGCGACGTGCTCTGCCACCGCAGTTCAGCTGGGTCTGCACAACCCACTAATCCTCACTAACAGGCAGTAAATTATGTACCTCCAAATTTATACAAATGCCTGCCTTTGACATCAGTGGGCACCACCCAGGTTTCACCTTCAGGATTCAGATAATCAGCTCTCATTCCTACTGGCTTCCCTCAAGACCAGTATGGAAATAAGTATGTGTCTGCCAGGGATCAAATGCTTTTGGAGACAAAAGTAGGTACTGAAAACATTACAGGATACTATCATCTCCCCATGATACTTTTACACAAAGCGCTCTGTTCCTCTTTTGGCCTGACATAGTTTCAGCCTGACAGAATCCAGCAGGCCTGCTTGTTTTAAACAAGAGCACATCCTATTATTTTTTTGAGAAATGAAGTGTAAAATTAATGCTTATTATTTTGAGCTCAGGAAAAAAAAAGGCAAGAAACCCAAGATTCTTGTTTGCTGTGCATTGCTCGTTTAGTCCTGTAATCAGCTGATCCCTCCACAGATACACTTACGAAGAAATGGGAGAGGATCTAGCATAACAAACTGTAAAAATCTGCATTTTATTTTACAAATGAGAGGGGCTGCATAATTCGCTTGAGTTATGTAGGTCTCTCATAGATGCTTGTCATGCTAGAAAAAAAAACCAAACGTGAATAAGAATGAGGGAAAGGATGATATGTTTGCTGTTGCTAGTGCCCAGCACCACACATTTGACTGTCACACCGCACTGTCAAAAAGCCTCCTTGCCTGTACCTATATGATCTTATATAATTCAAGGAAGTTATTCTCCAAAGGTGACTGAGTATCCCTATACATGTGCTGTGTTTCTGTGTAAAATAATATGCTGTAAAATGCCATAGAGGAGAGAGTGATTATAGCAGCAATTCTATCTATATCTTTGGGCATTTTCATATTTTGAATACACATGCATGAAAAGAGAAACGTTTGTCATGCTAACCATGGTACTTTTCCCCCCTTTTTTTCTTTCTGGATGGTTTTATAGACACAAGAAATACATAATGGACTCCTGTGGGAGTGGAATAAAAACCCCCACCGGTGAGGAGAAGGCCTTATAATTCAGAAGTGGATTTGCAAATCAAAAGGTCTTGCCTCGAGTGGGATAAATTTCCAGATCTGCAGGAACCCATTATGTTTTATTATTTTTCATTCTAGTTTTAGTTTGTTTGTTATGGGTTTAACTATTTAAAATACTGCAGGGATCAGCCAAGAAAATACACAATCTCTGTTACCTAATTAAACATACCAAGCTTGTAAGAATATACTTTAACTGAAATGCTGAGCATTGTTTGTTTTCCGGGGTTTTTTTTAGTTTTACTCAAATTATAGATATTTAGGCTGGAAAAGGAGCAGCTGTCTGCTCATCAGTATGTGTCTATCTGTATTTACAAACACATGTGCTCACACAGAACCATAGGCTGTACATGAATCACTGTTTTCCAAATACCCAGTATGTAGAGGGTAGAAAATTAATGTCAAACATGATTTCTCTGATTTATTCGTAGAAGGCATTTGTTCCATTCCCCCCAGTTCCTGCTTTGTCCTCTGCGGGCTTATTGCAGCATTTGGTTGCTGCACACAGCGGTGTGGCTGGGCACGCTCAGCATGAGGCTCATGTCCCTTCCCCATCTCTTCTCCCCTCTGGAGCAGGTTGCAAAATCCACACAAAGCCAGAACTTTTCAGGCAAGGGTCTGATGGGAGAATCCAGCCTCAAGCCACACTGAGGGGAGAGGGCCTGGTTTGGAAACCTGCACGTTAGAGAGGGCAACGTGCCCGCCTGTGGAGGCTGCGCAAGCAGAGCCCTGCAGACCTCGTGGCATCCTAGAAATATCCCAGTCCCTGGTTGTGGCTCCCGGGGGAATTCGTAGAGCTGCTGCCGTGGAGCTACCAGCCCTTTCATCTTTCTGTTCGTGGCTCTTTCCTTTTCTCTTTTTATCTCCTTCCCAACCCACCTTTATTTCTCTCCATGCCACCTCCCCATTCCCCACCCAGCTCTGGCACCAGCACCCACCCTGAGCACCCAGTGCCACACGGGTTCCACAACCCACCCAGCCTCGAGGCAGCACAGGCAGCTCTCCACTGCCCAAGCCTTCTACAGGGCCTTTGGGATGCTGATAGTACCAAATGCTTCATAGGAAGCAATACTTTCCTTCCGTTTAGCCCCTTCAAAGATAGATAAAGCTAATTTGAAGCAACTGTAAGTAAAGACCGTGCTTCTGAGGACTCACGTTATTCATAAGGTTCAAATGTGTTTGGCAAGAATTAGTTCATGGAATAATGTAGTAGTTTCTTAGCGATCTTGGAAGTAAAAATTAATAGTCATTGATATTTGAGGATGTAAAAATAAACCTGAGTGTAGGACAAAAGAAAGAATTTATTTAGTTTTTAAAATATGTTTTCACAAGAAGTTCATTTGCTGCCACAGTGAAGGAAAGACACATTTTCAGGAAGTATTTGCACAAACCAGCCACAGTATTAATAATTTTTATGTGGTTTCTGATTTTTATAAACTGTACACTATGCTTTCTAAAGTTCTGCAACTCCCTCCCTCCCTTCAAGAAAACTAAAGGATTATTTTGTTTTATGTGTGAAAATTGCTTTAATATGACTTCAGTAGCTCAGAAAAAAGCTCAGCTGCACCCAGAATCACAAACTTCAGTAAACAGAGAAGCCTATCATCTTACAGCAGTGGTAGTCTTGAACCAAGAGTAATAATTATTGTTATTTCACTGATTTCAGTTAGAATATGGATGCATTTAAAATGGACCCTGTGTATTCAATACTTAAGATACATGACATGGAACCTACACTTTCAAATTGCATTTAAATACCTTCAGTGGTCTCTCTTCACCTTGTAAACAGCCAAGAGATACAAAAATTCACGCTAACACTCTGCTCTCAGCGCCTGCTATTCTCCAACAGCTCCTTCCTCTCCTGTATGTTTGCAGTGTACTCTGAGGCGAAGGCATCACTTCAGCCCTCTGTCAGTGTTGGTGGTTGAATTCACACTATTAAAGTAATTTTAAATGCTGTTTGACTCTTCAATAGTCTGTACCCAGAGCAGGGCTGCTCTCCCTTTGTGGCAGGGCTGTGCTGTGTTGTCGGCAGCGCGGGAGCCCCGCGTGGGTTCCCGGCGGATCCGCTTCCAGCGCAGCCGAAATGTTGGGGGGGCTGCACCCCTGAGCGCCAGGGCTCGTCCTGCTCTGGGACTGGGGCAGGGGCTGGGGGTGCTGGGGGCCCCCTGTGCCCGCACAGGCGTTCCCTGCCGACTGCTGCTGCCTCCCCGACGCTAATCTGCTGTGTCACTAACAAGTTGTATCATTTGAACCTTGCAGAGGAAGGCATCAATCATGAGTGCAAGCTGTGTAACCAGATGTTTGACTCTCCGGCAAAGCTCCTGTGTCACCTGATTGAGCACAGCTTTGAGGGGATGGGAGGCACATTCAAATGCCCTGTTTGTTTCACAGGTAAGACAGGGAGGCCAAGACAAGCCTCAGCGTGCATGGCTAGATCCAGAAATGACACTCGGGGGATTTGTAAAATACTGTATTCCTTTCCCTGGGAAAAAGAAATACTGTGCTTGGAAATGTTCAAATATCCTCTGTCTGAGGCTGGGGCTCTCTCTGACGAGCAGCTCTGTAGCGTTTGACACCAAGCAGCCCTGCCACATGCTGCTCTGCTGGCCCCCACAATTCCAAACATTTACATTATGCCTTGTGGCTCAAAGGTGCTGTGTGTTTCCAAGTGCAGGACTGTCAAAGTATGGACCTGGTCTTGCAAGCCCTTATTAACCTGAGCAAGGACTCCTTAAAGGCCAGGTGGTTCCTGGTCTGCTCACAGTGCTGAGTAAAGGGGAGTAAAGTTTGATAAGACCAAATTATACAACTCTATGGTTTTGCCAGCTGCTGTCTCAGAGGTTTCTTTAAGCCCAGTTTTCTTACAGGCACATTTCTGACTCCTGTCCGAGAGCCTGCTAGATCTTGTAGGTGTCACTGTGGACCTGTTGTCAGTAAAGGGGCATGGCAGCACCTGTGATTCCTTCAACTTTGGTGGGAATAAGGTGAACCTGTGTTCTTTAGGGTTTGGCCCACAATTTGAGAAACTGGTTTTTGTGTGAGCTTGGAGTTAATTTATCCTTTCTGAAATGTGCTGTAAAAAAACTCTGGGTGCATGTGTCAAATTTCATTGAAGAATCCATTTTCATGTACAGATGACCATTCATGTAAAGTGAGACAAAAATTAAATCAGATATAGGTATCTTTTTTAACCAGCTAAAGCTGTGATTCAATACGTTCCACTTCAAAATTTCCCTCGATAAAGTCAGAATAATTGTCAATCCAGAATCATAATGCAGATGCTGTGATATTTGTGATGTTAGACAATAATCTTTTTCTTTTATATGGAATGGAAAACCTGTTTAAAAGATCTAAAAATTGTGGCAAGCCTGCCCTTTCAGTTTCACATTTCTGCCAGAAATGCTGTTCTGGGCCATGTGTCCTCCAGACCAGCCATCAAGGCTTCTCTTGGCCCAGTTGTCCTGCATTAAAAATGCATCTGATGCACCTGCCGTGGGCCCAGGGCTCCCTATGGGAGCAGTGACGTCCTCTCTTTGGTCTGATGACTGAGTTCTTCCAGTTACCTGTGGACAGTGTTAGCTTTATGTGAAATATCAAAAATCCATACAGGATGTAGAGTCTGTTAGAAGTAAGCTGCCTGTCAGCCTGGAGACTCTAAATTGACTACTTGTAAGGAAATTCTGCTGAACCAAGTGCATCAGCACTTCTCTGGCAGATATCCTTGGACCCTTTACAATTGCAAAGGCTCTGAAGTGCAGTTCGAGACGAGGTGCCTTACACAAAGCAATCTTAACTAACTGTACTGTGTTGTTTCAGTTTTTGTACAGGCAAACAAACTGCAGCAGCACATCTTTGCAGTCCATGGGCAGGAAGACAAAATTTATGACTGTTCCCAGTGCCCACAGAAGTTCTTCTTTCAAACAGAGCTTCAGGTATGTTTACAACAGGAGTAAAAACAAAGCTAAAGCTGTTGATTTCTCTGTGCAACCATCACCCTTGTGCAGCGTTTAGAAAAGGTGCCTGACCTTGGTATGGTCTTTTCTGCCCTTAAACAGTCTCTCAGTCTCCTCCTGTCTCCCTGGGTGCCTGCAGGAGAAAAGGGTCTCTGAGCATGGCTGGAATAAATAAATAAATAAGACAAGACAGATATCATGATTTATGAGTATTTCTCTTGACAGTAGTGTTGCTACATCCTTACATGTCTACGTCAAACACCTTGTAAATAATTTCTTTTTCTCTATTAATAATTTAGGGACTGATTAACATACAAAGACTAAGCAAATGGTAGCTGCCCCATCCCCTTCCTTGCTGTTAAATCATAAGTAAAGGAATTTTCCCTACTGAGGTCTGAGAGCAAAGCATAGGTGCAGCTCAACATGATGCTCAAGTAGAGGCTCCTCCAAGGCAGCAGCACATTTCCAAGCTTGGAATTAATTTATGGTGGCTCTGCACACCAGGCCTTACCCACCCCTTTCCCTGGCAGCACTGGGGGCTGCAGCCACAGCAGCTGTAGCCTCCACAGAGCCAGTGCTTGGCTCACACCCATTCCCAGGGCACTGAACCTTCTGGAGGGGCTGGACCCTGAGCTGGGCACGCTGCTGCAGCCACGCTCGGGGCCCTGGCCCCAGAGGCATCCTCAGAGCCGTGGCAGTGAGGCTGAGGGTTAAATCACACAGATACCCTGAGAGCCCAGCCCACAGGCACTGAGCCTCTGTGGGGTGTGTGCATGGTGCCTCTTGGGCCATGGAGCACCAGAGCCTGCCCTGCCAGAGAGCTGGTGGGGAGCTGCCCACCCTGCCTGGCCTCCTCACACCCGTCTCACCTGTGCACCATGGCCACCAAAAGAGCTGCTCCCGTCCCCTGGGAAAGGCGGCCTTTTGTAGAATGGTGCCATATGCCTCATTTAAATCTATTAGCTTTATAAACCATGATTTACTTAAACTTTGGAGGGTTTTTATTTATCTTGCTGAATTCCCAAGCTGCTGCCTCTTGTGTTGTGCTGTCATGCTGTGGAAGGATGGCTGATCTTTTCACTTTGTTGATTTTATTTTTTTTTTTCTCCCAGGGGATCTCTTCTTTCCCTTGTTCTAGCGACCTGATTTGCATAAGTGTACAAAAGTTTTAACTATACCTTGTTAATATTTTAATAAAGTCAGCAGATTTTGGGTTTGTGTGTTCTCACTATGAACGTTTTATGAAGGCAGCAGTGGCTTGCTTTGATTTTTCTTCCCATATCTCCCTTAAAGTGGTGTTTGGTCAAAATGCCAGCACAATTAAAATGGGCACACTGGCTTCCTAGGCCACTGCATTAACCTTTAAAATCAGATGATCAAATAAAGAGAACCTGGTTAAATTATAGTCTAAGCGGCCTGTTTTTTGCAATTACCAATTTTAATTACATAGTGTTTCAGTTCTGAACTTTTGTGCATTGCACAATTGCTGCAAATGTCAGCTTTAATCATATAAATTAGGATTGTAATTTTTCGGTTTTTATGCAGGATTTTTCTGCACTCAAAATTTTTCCACATAGAATAATTCATAATAATTACAGGAGTAGTTTTGAATGGTGTTGGCTGAATGAAAATTCAATACTTAGCTGCACAGTTTTAGTCTTTATTTCAGTAGTGACTCAGAAATGTGTGTTTACTTTATGCCAGGGAATTTACTAATGCAAATACTGGAGCCAAGGAGGACACAAAATGTGTGTATAAATCAGTTAGAAATGCTTAAGACTTTTGAATCCAGTCTGCCTTGGCATGATTATCTCATTAGTTTCTGCTGTGTAAGCTGCCTGCTCTAAATTCCTCAACTGTTGGTTATATTTTTGTTGAGTAATGAAGATTTAGTATTATTTTAGTGAACCAGTTGTTCAACTGCTGCTTAGGGTTAAATCTGCATAAACCTTTCTCTGTCTTTAACTGTGCAATTATTCTTGTGTGGGCAAATCACCCTCCATCAAGGGGTTCCGCTGGATGAATTTGACTGTTCAGTTCTGAACTTGCTTTCCTACTGGCACAAAATAACTGGTATCAAAATCTGAACCTACACACTGTTTACTCTTTTTGTATTTTTAAGTGAAACCACTGAAAATATTCTTTTTTTAATTGAGCATTCAGCTATTTCAAGAAGAAATTCAAAGTGGGGTGCTTGTAGAAAAGCAGGAAAAAACCAAGGAAGGTGGGCAAAATGACAGGCAGCAAAGGGAAAAGGTAACTTTTAGAGATGTCATGGACTGGCGTGAACTGGCCCTGCTGATTTTTTTTAAACAGGGTAAACACCACATGTGCTATGTGATGAGAAACTGTAAATGCTGCTGTAAATGCACTTCTGGTGGCTGGTGCAGATACTGCTTTGGTAGCTTAATGCTCTAGAAGTGATCAAACCCTCTTTGTGCTGCTGAACTAGTAGTTGTATTTTAATATAGGTTTATGCTTTGAAGTTTACAACCATCTGATGGAGCTGTGAAACCAAGGCTTAGGAATGCTCTGAGGAATGGAGCTTGCTTTATAAGTGGTGGGAATTTTGGTGAGAATCTGGAGCAATGAGTCAGTGACGTTACTTTGATGATATTGCCACAAGAAAAGAAAACAGAATGCTATTTAACTGCTTACATTATCTCACTGGAAATAAGGAAAGACAACATGATAAGGTTAAGCGTGAAACACAAAGGAAAGAGTATGTGTGATAACCCCACACACCCTTAGGGCAGAAGAGGAAAGGCTGGCAGCTCTGTGTTTTTCACATCCTCACTTTGTACAATTGACAGCTATGGATATCATGAAATTCTCCTGGAAAAAGACTGAATTTATAGCTAATACATAAAACACCAAGGCTATGGCATTTCATTCCCCCTACTGAAACGTGCTCACTGAAACAAGCGTAGAGGTGGAGGGTTGGGGTTTCCTTACATGTAGGGCAGGAGGAGCCCTTTCAAACAGATCCCCATCTCCAGGAGCTGTGCTGGGAGCTGCTGGTCCACCTCCTCGGAGGCAGCCAGAGCCATGGGCACTTGGATGTGGGAGATGAGCTTGCTCTTTGACAAGTGAAATTTTGATCTTTGCTATTTAAAACGTAGCAGGGAACCCTGCCAACCCCGAAGATGGGTTGGAAATGATGACACATAATGGGTGCTGAGAGTTATATTTGTGGTGTGATTCACAGCAAGGAGAGATCCCTCCTCAGGTGCCTGCATCGAGAATTGTATTAAGCAAATTATGACTGAGCAGCGGTTTTCAGAGAAAACTTGAGGAGGATTTTTGTGCGTACTCTTTTGCCATCCTGCTTTTCCAAAGAGCCATCACATAACCAGTGAAGTATTTGTATTTAAAGGATTAATTCCTGCTGTTTGCTTGTGTACTGTTAATCATACCGTTTCCTCCTAAATGATTACAATTGATGAAAACTAAGGCAAGGGATATAATAAACAATGCGCAAATAATCCGGGTACCAAGGGAGCAGGGTACCTGCCAGGTCTTTCCTAGCACAGGTGTTCAGGTGTTTTATTGCCTGCTATGAATAAAGGGCTTTCTTTTCTGCTCAGATTTGGAGATATGTCAAACCACTAAATTAAGAGAGCTTCACTGGAGGAATGTGCTGTCATTTTAAATGCCCAGTTTTTTAAACGTACACATATCAAAAGGAGAGTGGCTACTATGGCTCATTGGCAAACACTGTGGTCTGTCTCCCCTCTCATTTTATTTTATGTGAAAAGCTGGCAATTTCATATATCCATAAACAGGCATGAGCTGCTGCACAGCAATTGCACTCATTATATTAATAATGATTTACCATGAATGTCCTCCAGGGGCTTGATTTGGTCCACATCAAAGTCCTTGGGATTCTTTCTGCTGATTACAGCAAATCAAGCCCTGAGCAGGTTTTCTCTTTTTAAGTCTGCTTTTAATGTCAGCTTGATGTTAGATGTGCCTCCTGTAGAGGACTGTGACCTGCCCAGGTGAGGGGGCACCACAGCGAGCTGCCCCGTGGTCTGATGTGCCCCAGTGGGGGACACCAAGAAGCTGCTCTGTACCTGTGCTGGCCTCCCTGGGAGGGGGGCAGTGAGGAGCAGCATCTCCAGCTGCTCCTGCCAGTGGTCCTTGGGGCCATCTGGGTACAACAGTGTCCCCTGAAGCACGGAGGGGAAGGAGAGCCTCTTGGCTTGGCTGGGAGCCACCTGCCTGCCGGCGAGTCCGCAGGGCTGCAGCCAAGGGCTCACTTCACCACCAGTGGAGCACTGAAGAAAGACTTAAGCAATTTTAAGTCTGTACCCAGCTATGTCTCCAGCTCCTGTTTGAAAAATGGACTCTGCCTACTTTCTGGGGGTATAAGAAAGCTTACTTAAAAGTAAAACTTTTCTTCCACCCAGCCCTGCGTGCTTGCAGCAGTGCAGCATCTCAGTGCTTCTGGGCTCCAGTGTCCATTCGGGCAGTGAGAGAAAGGCAATTCCATGGTATTTTGATGAAGTTGCAGAAATGTTTTTCCCTGAGAGTGTGTGGATGGCAGGACGAACGGGACCTGAAATGTGGCTCTATCTCAAGGCAGTGCTTTCACTTGCTGTAACTTTTGCTGTATTTCAGGACTTGCATGTTTATCTTTGCATTTGCTTGTTGATAGGCTCTCTATTATCTATCTTACCTTCTTTTTTCCTTTTTTAAACAAATATTTTTATTTTTAAAAATTTTTAAATGTTAGTCCTCCTTTAAAATTGTGAACATGACCTAGTCAGTTATCCTAGCAGATTTGGCTAGCGTTTCTTAAAAAAAATGTTGCTATGGTGCTTGGAGTATTGTTAAATTTTAATTATTAGTAGTTACAAAGCTAATAAATTACAAGACTACCAAAATCTATTCCAGCCATATTGCTGGGTTTCGTTCAGACGCAGTCAGATAATTATAACTAACAATAATTAAAAATTAAAAGTGCTGTAGGCACATACCCATCATGTTGAGTCTGCCTGCCTGAACGTTCTTTATGGACTGCAAAACCACAAGTTTTATCTGTGATCTGTTTTCACAGTAGGGAAGAGTTTTTACCTATTAGATCTCTGGTTTTCAATGTGTGTGTTTAAATTCAGAGGAAGAGCGGGAATACATGGCTGTTTGAAAATTTGGGGTTAGGAGCAGGCTCTGATAAGCACCAAAGCTAAGAAACACCACTGTAGACTATATGGGGCTGTTGCTGGGTCTGCAGCAGCCGCAGTTGGGGTTCCGTGCAGGGGATGCCGGAGGTTTCCTGGGCCTGACGTCCACAGAGGTTACTGTAAGAGCAAGGGCTGTTGATGCTCATGCACCTCTGTGTGATTTGTCAGCCAGCACCCCCTTCCCTTGCACACAGGCAGGGGGTGTTTGCTGGGGCCGGGGATGCTGTTGGAACAGCAATGGAATCCAGACCATGTGGCCTCTTTGTGCAGCCACCTCTGCTGCAACAAAGGATGGTGCAGAAATCTTGAATTGCCCTGTGTGTGGTGTAGTGCCAGCATTTTTTTCATTTGGAAAGATATTGCTGCATCTTTATCCTGTCTGAGGTCTCTTCAGTGAGAGGCAGAAAGATCTCTCACCTGAGATGAAGACATGTCTGGCACTGGAGTAGCATGGCCCGTAACAAAAAACCCTCCTTCATTTCTTAAACACTAAGGCCGTTCTGTGGCTGGCCCTGGCCAACAAAGTGCACACAACTTCACGTTAACATGTGCAGAAAACCCAGCAGCCGTGCAGAGTGCAAGAAAAAAAGAAGGGAGCCAGGTGAAAGGCATCGTTTTAGTCATTAATGCACTTAAGCGCACCCAAGTGTCAACATGTGTGATCAAGTGTAAGGAGGCATGTCGTTCCAATGTGGCAGTGCTGGCACACAGACGGGGCTTCCTCCAGCAGAGATGGCACTCGGATCCGGGCTCAGGCTGCCCAGCTAAACCCGTCGTTGCCTGTCATCTATGCCCTAGGGCAAGGGTCCAACCAACTTTTGCGCAGGCACCATGCCATCCCAACAGATGGGCAGGAGTGTAAGCTGCCAAGAGACAACGTATATGCATCAATTGTGTTTATTGAAAGCACAGCTCCTGGCTGGAAATGTTCAAATGTCTATTTATTTTGAGATAAAATGCCTTTAGTTAATGGGTATGGAAATGCAGCTTAGCTTTGAATTAATTACTTTATATACCTTACAAAATATAATGCAGACATAAGATGTGCTAATTATGGGGAGCTCTGTTAAAGGTCTGTCATGACACAGAGTTCCCCCTAAAATTGACTCAAAGTGCCAAGGTGCTACTTGCCTCTAAGTACCAGAGACCAAATTTTGTAGGTGCTGCGCATAACAATGCAAACCTCTGGCTCAATATGTAGTGATATGAAAGGAGCCAGCCTTTTACACTGGCAGGTTTTCCTTTGCACACAGATGTCTAAGCTCACCTCCCCTCTTAGTGGTGGAAAACACTTCTACTTTTTGGGGCAATGAGGGTGATACATTAATTCAGACCAAAGCTAGACCAGTTATACATCTCACTGCAGAGGTTTCTTTTCCATTTGACAAAAGGATAGAAAAACCATATAATATGCTTTTATATTTGACAGCACTGCTGCCCACCAAAAAGGGTAAATTGTGGAAGCATCCAGAGAGGAGTCTGTATGCACAGATTAAAGGGTGTTCCCTTCCCCTACTTGTTAGCTTTATTCAATTAAGACTTGTTAGTGTTCTTGAAAGATGTGCTTTGAAGACCCTTCTGAATATACAATTTGATATTCATAAGGATCCAGGCATACTATATGTAAATAAATAAAGCAGGAATGCTGTACTTCCAGATACGTTAATGCATTCCCATCCTCTTGGAAGCAGAGCACACGGGCTGTGTTAAACATCCATCCTGACCAAAAGGAGGAAGCACAGGAGAAGAAATGAGAAATGGATTTTCTTTCAGAAGGACCAGATTGCACTCTCTGGTCTGGCAATAACAATTACTAATGACATTTAGAGAGAAATTAAGGATGAGAAATGCAAGTTGGCATTTCAGCAGTGCCAGTCAGTAACATTGCATCAGAGCTCACAGGAGAGATGAGAAAAAAGTTTAGGGATGGAAAATTAATTTTGTTATGTCAACAATTAACAAATACCTTTTCTTCATTCTTTACCACATGATCACAAATTACCACTGTGATAGTATTTAGCAGCTCCTCAGGTGAATGAAAATTTCAGCACTTTGAAATCCTTATTTCTGGAGTCAAAAGCACATGTTTATGTTTTGCTGTGTTTTGTTGAACAGTGAGTGATAGAAAGAGGTTCAGACTGACCAGGGAGGGAGAACATGAGCTCTTGGATGTGTGTAGCAAGAAAATTCTGTGGATTCTCTCTGCAGATCTCTGTTTTCTTATAATCATGAATGAATGAAGTTTACCAGCACGTTTTCTGAGGTTATTTTTTCCTGTTTTGCAAAGTTGGAAAGGCAAGGTTGAACAACACCCAGTTCCATGCAGGACAATTTTGGCGGAGCCAGATGTAAAGCCCTGGAAACCTGAGCCCTTTTATTCCAAAGTCCTTCTCATGGTCACAAGGTGACATCCCTGTCCCCACAGGAGGGTGGTAGGAAGCCCCGTTTCCTGCTGCTCTGTGGAGAGGCTCAGAGCACAGGGGCCATGAGCTGTGGGGCTGTGAGCATGGCCATGGCACAGCTGGCTGTGCAGGAACAGTGTCCTCAGGGACAGCACAACCGGCTACCCCTGCTTGGCCCTGCCGGGCTGGGAAGCACACGCCTTTGTAAGCAGGGCAGAGTCCTTAAAATAGAAACAGAACACTTGTATAATATATAGACAAATAATTTTTTTTTCTTTTGTTTTCTCTCTGAAATGTCTTGTCAGAGCTTTTCTTTGCTGGTGGGAAGAGATCTCTAATCCAGCCCCTTTGATTTTCTCCTGCTGTAGTGGCTGCCGTGGAGCATAGTTTGGGGTCTGAGCACAGATTAGCTCCGTTGCCTCCTGTAAGTGTCGCTAGCATCCAGAGGAACTGACTGTTTTTCAAAGGAAGAGGGATGCTGCACTGGAAAGGGCAAAGCATAAGCGTTATTTAAAGAAAATAGTGGAGCTTGATCAGCCTCAGTTTTAAAGAGCTCATCGAGGGTTCTGTACAGCATCCTTTTAAAAGTTCAGTCTCTTCGTTTGCTTGCAAACACCAAAATGGGGATGCCTGTCCAGACATAACAGTATATGCCTGAGTGTTTTCACAAGAAATGTCTAGATCATTAAATATAATAGGTCTCAGCTGCAGTTTTGATCACTGAAGCATGCACACAATTCATCACAGCAAATTAGGTACGTCTTTGTAACTTATCTTTCTGCAATTTGCTGGCACTTCCAGAGAGCTGAAACTTATATTGAATGTGCTGCAGAAGCCATTTCAGATAAAATATTCTGTGTTTATTGTTGGAGAACAAGGATTCCCTAATAACAAAAACATGGAGCAGTCTATGTTTCTGCTCCTGCATCTTGCAGAACCAGCAGTAGTACCAGCAGAGATCCCCAGCCACATTCATTATTTATATATTTCAGTGAATTTCTTGTCTGCAGTAAAAGAGATATAAGCTTCAACATCAGTCTGTGCCAAATTCTATCCTACAGCCCATTCAGAAACCTGAGGCAGCCGTGGTTCTCAATCATTACACAGCCCATTTATCTGATTGGAGTTTTGTCCTCTCTGCCTTGCTGAAATGTTGCATGTTCTTTAAAAGCTGAGTTTGACCTTTGCAGAGAAAAGGCATTTGCTGTTTTAATTTTAGGGCTTTTTTTAGAGAGAACCTGAACGTACTTAAATGGAAATTGGCATTCACAAGCAGCAGAGTTATTGAAAAGCATTTACTTTATCACTAGAAGAGAACAGACGCTAGTGGACTTGAAAATTACATTTCAGTGGATTCATCAGTTTCAGTCACTAGTTAGTCTGTGAACAGATGGATATATTTGTAACAGTTAACATGAATTTATACCCTGGAATTTTACATTTGCCTTAAGAGCACTGCTATCTTAGTTGTTGACTTGAAAGGTTTGGAGATGCATTTTGTTTTTCTGAAAGAAGATCTGTTTGTTTCTAATTGAAGAGATTTCTTACATCACAGAAAGCTCCTCGGTTTTCAGAAATGTGAATGATATATAGCTTCTATGTAAGGAAAATGTTGTAAAAGAATCCCCAGTACAGCTGCTGCAGAAAAAATAAACATCTCGGCCTAAACCTAGATAAACCCCTGTGGACTGAGAAAATAATTTTCAATAACCAGATATTTTTAACTCTGTGTATGAAAGTAGTAATCACAGTCACCTGTATTTGCATCTAGGGTCTGCCACAGTCTAATTGCTTGTCTCTTTCCACCCCCACCTTCCCTAAATTTTAAGGCTACTGGTTAACTGAGCAATGCATTAAGCACTCCATCTCCAAAACAGAAAGAAATACTGCCCTAGTCTCTACCATGTGGCATCTTTAGGTTTCAGGGATTTCGTTTAAATCTGAAATTTATGTCCAGGAGAAATAAATTATTAGATTGTAAAATCAGCTGGGGAGGGAGTAAATATAGTCTCTTTTGTCCTCTATATCATTTCCCCAGGAAGATAATAAATGTGTGGCAAGCGTCTTGTGTTTCCTCGGTCATACAAATGTTGTGTGTGTGCTGTATTTCAGACATGAAGCCTTGACTCCAGACAGGAAATCCTGGAGTGATACTGTACTGCTGCTGCCTACTGCTGTGGTGCTGGGGGGGGGGCCTCATCACTTTTACTGCCAGCAGGAATTTGAAAAATAATTTCATTAAGAAATTTAAAAGGCCTTGTGTGTACCCCTGACTTCTCGAGGAACAGATTTGGGGTGTAATCCTAGGGTTTATCTCCTCGGCCAGTGAAAGGCAGCAGGAGCAGTGGTTCCAGCCCTGGCTGCTGGAGAGGGCTGAGGACAGGGGTCCTGCCCTGTGACCCCATCCCAAGGGCCAGTTTTCCTAGGGGGATTTTAAAGACCATAAGAGAGACTCCTGCTAATTCCTCCCTGCGTTACCTGTTCTCATTCCTCTGTGAGGTCAGATACATGGAGCAAGCGTGAACAGTGACCAGGAGGAAAACGGGGTCTGAGAACAGCAAAAGGGTAAGGAATTGTTAGAAAGTCAGTGGTCTGCTTGCTTTTCTGCACCTGGCTGTGTGTATAGGGCTGTCACTGCCTGCACCTCCATGCTCTTGTCAGGAAGGCTGCCGGTATTCTCAGTCCAGCCTACTCTCAGGGGTCTGAAAACAAGCCTGGAACAGCCTTGCTGTTTGTTCCTTCTGTTGTTCCTTCCAAAGAAGTATATTCAATCATATACTATTGTTTGCCTAATTATACCCTGCTTTAACATCATGTTTTGAGAGTAGTTTTATACCTCCCTTTGACCAGAAGAGAAAGGAAAATTTAGAATACAGCTTCTTTTCAGGTTGTGCCTGTTCTGTTTATGTAAAATGAGAAGGGGATGGGAGTGTTTGGTGCAGGGCTGGGTGCACATGTGCAATGACCCGACCTGGGCTGTAACTGCCAGTGGATGGATTGTTAATGTTCCCTTCGTGTTTCATGTTAATAGAATAACTTACGAGACACTAAACTGTCTCTCCTCAGTGAGGTGATGGGGCTTTGTTGGAAAAATCTGGATGATAGAGTGAGGCGGTACGTGCTGATGGGATCAGTGTAGAGACAGCTCGTGGCTCTGTGCAAGGTCAGCTTGGGTTCAGCGAGGCTCTGTCACCCCAACTCTGCGTGAGCCAGACCAGATTTGGCAGCGGCAGTCCTGAGCTTATCACTCAGCTGTGCTTGAGCTGATGCAGTGCAGAGTGTCTTGTGTGTCTTCTGTGCCACATCCTGGGCAGGCAGTATGGACACCCAGAGGTCACCTCCGAGCAGAGCCTGTCCACAGAACCCCATTGCCTCGGCTTTGCACCGAGCAGGGACAGCCACGGCAGTGCCCGCACCGTGCCAGCCCTGGGGGAGAGCTCCTGCCTGACCACCCAGCCTCCTCATTGGTTTCTGCTGCACAGTTAAACCTGAATAAATTGCCATGGGCATTGAGGTTTGGCTGTGTATGGCATATCTGTCATCGGTGCATTACATTATTGTGTCTCCAAAAGGAGCACTGAGGTTGTTTAGAACATATTTACTTCTGAAAAATGTGTCCTCCTTTGGGGCCGGCACATGCTCTTAGTCTTTGCATGGAATCAGGATTGTTTAAAACGTGGCATCTTGCTGTTTAAAAGGCAGATTTTCCTGAGACTGGTGACACTGTTGTAATGGAGTAGCAATGGCTGGAAAATGCCATTTAAGCCAGTTGTTTTGCACACATACCACAGCAATGTTGCCTTGCTGTTTTATCTTATGATGTCTTGGAGGAAATGGCTCATGGTCGTGATATTTTGGCCCCTCTTTTACTTACAAGAACAAATTTGGCATGGCTCTTTCACCTTCCTGGCTCCTCCGGGGTTAATCCCTTGAGGCAGCGGGCAGTGGGCTGAGCACAATCCTGTCTACAGATTTCTGCTCTGCTGGTGGCATCTGCACTAATGGGGCAGCATGTAAAGCACTTCTGCAACTATGGCCTTGCTATTTTATAGCAGAGCCACTTGCATAGGAGGATTTTTATTCCCCTTTTGAAATTAGAAACCAGCAATAACAACCATTATGTCCAAGGCAACAGGTCACTGACCAGCCGTTTTGTCAGCCCGAGCAGTGTGTGGGTGCCACGTGACAGGAATATTTATCTGCCTCTAAGAAAAGTGTATCCATAACACAAGGCAATGCAATCTGTCACATCAGTATTCCATTAGAGGGAATTTTACTTTAGTTGCTGCATCTTAAAGGAATTACTGGCCGAGGGGCTGTGGTCCTGCTGAGGGCAGACTCTGCTTGTGTCAAGTTTGGCTGTCCACACTTGTTCAGCTTGGAACGTGGTTCAGCTGCTGCTCCCATCATTCAGTGAGGGATGTTGCCTAAGTTATGAATGTGAGACCTGCCCCTGTTAATGTTTGCATTAAAATTCACAGTTAAGACTGAAACTGTTCTATACCTGGTCCTTAACACCAGGAATACCTAGATGGTGCAGGGAAAGAGGCTACAAAAAGTAATCTGATGATGTTCAGTGACCCTTGCCATACCAGAGAACAGCAGAGGAAGTTTTAGGTTCAACCCTCAATTTCCTGGCTTTTGTTGAGTTGATATTCCCATGGAAACAGTCACTCAGTGAAGCTTTGCCCTGTGCATTTTAACTTCTAAAGGTGCTATGTAAAGCGTTTCCCTTTTGCTCTAAGTATTTTTTGAAAAGACACCATCCTGATCCTATAATAAAGACCCAATCAGGAACTCATTTGGTGTTTAGAGGAGTCACAAAGTGTTCCATAATGATGACTCCAGCCCTCACAGAAATGAACAATTAACTGGCTTCTGCAATATGGTTTATGTTAGATCAAGGAGGGATTAACGAGATAAGATTTGGATTGGTTTCTAAGAAAGCAAAAATTCATGCTTTTGAGAGGAAAACCTAAGAAGAATTCCTGGAAAATGGTTTACCTCTTGAAAATGATTTTGAAACATTGCTTCCCTGAGTAGGACCTGTAAGTAGATAAAAACAGGTCAGCACTGGGGCTGGGGGTTTTCGGTGCAGCACGGGGAAAGGAGTGTCCCTGTGGGCAGGAGGTGCTTTCTCTGATTACTTAGGTTTGAAAACGGACTGGAAATGGGTGTTTGCATTTTCGAGGACAGCTTTGGAGGGTCACTTCAAAGCTGGGCACGGGGGGCACTCGTGCTGCTGCATGCCAGGTTTGTGGCACGTGGTGGAGGCACAGGGGTGGCCGTGACCCTGAGTGTCTGTGGGACCAGCTTCCCCAAAAAACATGGACTGACCAGGCCTGGGTTAAAGCAGCAAGCGTTGTTGGCAGAGTGCTGTGCTGGGATCCTGCAAACTATTTTCTGCTCTTGGGATCAGAAATGGCTCTGGAACCCAGTCAGGGAGTAACAGTGGGGCTGAGGGAGGAGTGAAGGAATTCTAAAAATATGGTTTCATGCACTTCTGACAAGAGTAATTAAATTTGTCCCTCTCACTTTATATTTAGGAAGTGTAAGGTTCTTCCCTCGGCTTATTTTTGATCTTGTGCATGGCATACTGGAGACTACAAGTTACAAGGATGCTGATAAATTTGCATTTCTGAGTGAAATTCTCAGGAGCGTGTGGTCCCTCAGGACAGGTATTATTAGCTCCCTGGTTTCATTGGGTGCCTCAGTGAATCACGGTGTGTTTACAGCTAGTTTCTCTAACAGAAGACTCTGGTTATCTCTTAATAATGTATTCCTCTGTGTTTTTTATTTCCAAAGTGCTGTGGTAAGGAGATTTTCCCAAAGGCTTCAGTTTGCTTTTGTGCTTCAGCATTTTACCCAGTGTTTTTGGAAGAAGTGTATAGACGTTTTGGTGAAGCATTTAATGGAATACAAGAGGCTCTGCCAGGCTTAGGCTGTGTTTGGAGTTCACTTGTAATAGACACAACTTGGTTTATTCTGAGTTTTAGAGAAGAATAGAGATAGCAGATCTAGAAGACTGATGATACAAAATTATTAGTCTCAAGTGGAAAGGGGAAAGCATGTTAGGTGAGTTGTCAAAGTCTGACTAGGACTAAACAACCTGAATTAGAAGAGAAATTAAATTCATAAATCATCTAATAATCCTTAGCTGGTGTGAGAAGAAGCCGGTGCTGGGAAAAAATAACTCCAAGAAAGGTATTTGTATAGAAAGGTAATTTTTCAAACCAGAACAACACAGAGACGCCTATCAAAACTGAAGAATCGATTGAAATGGGCAGAAGCGGTGCGATACGGGGCTGAAGCTGAGGCAGAGCGTCGCCGGGCGCTGCAGAGCAGCCGGCCCCGGTGCAGAACAAAGGGCGGCCGGGGCGGGGACGCCGGGGCTGTGCCGGGGCAGTGCCGGGGCAATGCCGGTGCTGTGCCGGGGCAATGCCGGTGCTGTGCCGGGGCAGTGCCGGAGCTGTGCCGGGGCTGTGCCGGGGCAGTGCCGGGGCAGTGCCGGGGCTGTGCCGGGGCTGTGCCGGGGCAGTGCCGGGGCTGTGCCGGGGCAGTGCCGGAGCTGTGCCGGGGCAGTGCCGGGGCTGTGCGGGAGCTGTGCCGGAGCTGTGCCGGGGCAATGCCGGGACTGTGCCGGGGCTGTGCCGGGGCAGTGCCGGGGCTGTGCCTGGGCTGTGCCGGGGCTGTGCCGGGGCTGTGCCAGGGCAATGCCGAGGCAGTGCCGGGACTGTGCCGGAGCTGTACCGGTGCTGTGCCGGGGCTGTGCCTGGGCTGTGCCGGGGCAGTGCCGGGGCTGTGCCGGGACTGTGCTCGGGGCAGTGCCGGGGCAGTGCCGGGGGCTGTGCGCACCCAGACCCGGCAGCTGCGTCTGGGGCTAGGAACGTGCCGGCCGCGGAAAAAGAGTTATTAGGAAAAAGCAGCCAGCATTTAGTCAGTCACGTGTGGAACGGCTTTCCCCCCCCTGTGAATTTCATGAATTCCGAACCTTCCCTCTGACGCCAGATGAAGTGCCAGGTCCTGGTCACCGGAGGAGCCGGGCGGGTTCCTGGGGGTGGCTGAGGGGGTCCCCCGGGTGAGCGGTCACTGAGGGAGGCTGCTCATCCTCCCCAGTGGGTACAGAAACCCTGGGGGTGCCAGGGGCAGCTCGGTCCTGGCGCAGATGGGTGTTTCTGTGTCCCAGTACCAGTGAAAGGTGCGTTTGCCCCTGGAGTAATCACGTGCAAGCATCAGAGTAACTCAGAAGCTGCTCTTTTCATTGGAAACAGGCAACTTCGCTTTTCAGCCGACACCAAACCTCCAGGCATATTTTCTTAGACACTCGAAATGATTTCTATTTTTTTTTCCTGGTTCAATAACTTGTAAAGGACAGCTTTCTACCTGCATTTGTAGAAGTGCCATCTCAAAGTGTGCTGACACAGGGACTGACTGACGTGTGGCAAGTTATCAGATGCTCAGAGATGAAGGAAGCAGTAACACAGGCAGCTGTTGCCTCTCACAAAGGATGTGCCACCTTTCGTTTGCCTCTACCTCCATTTCAAGGGACTCTTCACATAAAGAAGGGACATGTGAACCTGTCTTGCCTGACAATTTTTTTTTTTTATTGCATACCACGATAACTTGGAGTTCACTTGTTACAAGCATTTTATGTAGTGGGTGAAATACCAAGGGAGAGGAAAGAAGTAATACTGTGCTGCCTGAAAAACTATGATCTAAACATATAAATGTCACTGGGTAAGAGTTACCTGAAACAACTGGAAGGGCAATTAACACCTGGTTTTATGGGAAACATTGGTTACCACTATCAGTTTTAATGAAGTGTATTAACTAAATTGTGTTCTGAGTATTCATTCAGCCCTGTTTATGGCACACTCTTGAGTACATTTACTGTTTGTCAGAAGTGCAAACTAGTGAACATATGAGGCTTTAAGACAGGCCATCTGTTAGTCTTAGACCCTTGGATAATTGTCAAACAGTTCTAAAAATAAGCACATACAAACTGCAAGGGGGTGCAAAGGTGATTTTTCTTTAGAGTCTGATAGCAAAGTAGCAGCCAGAAATTAAAATTAAAAATAAATAGCTTTATCCTGTAAAGCAGGCTTGCTCTTCTTTCTCTTTCCTTTCCCACCCTCCTCCTTCAGTATGCCTTTTTTTTTTTCAATTTAGTTTTTTTCCGCTTGCTCTTCTGGGTCATGGCATCCCTTGAATGCCTCTCCAGTTTAGGATTAGAGCAGGACCAATTTAAGGCTCACAGCTTTCTGTAGAGAGCATAATCTCCAATGGCTAAAGCAAGGGTCGTCTTGTGTCCTCTGCCTAAAGTAATCCCTTTATAAAGTCAAGGCATAAAGATTTTTATATTTATGGATTGCTGTTAGAGGGAAATAGTACCTGTGCACGTACATGTGTGTGCTTATGGATATGTAATGAGTAATAACAGCTGAGAGATTTAGTTTTGGACCAGTTTGAATTCAAAATATGTAAAACATTGAAAAAAGACTGCTGCAGATGGTATTTCATAAATATTTAGACACTTTAACTTCTGTTTGTAGCAATTTGGAGGTTTTGTTTTCTCTTTTTATATATATATATGTTCAAATGTGAGATAAACCTTTGCTTCAAGTCAGTGCCTGAATCTGAGGTTTAGTTTTTGTCTAGCAAGCTGTGCATGTTGGCAGTCAGTGCAGGCATCACTTCTCCTGTTCCCCAGCCCTGCTCTGTGAAGGGAAAAGGAGGGAGAATGGGGAGGAGGGCACACAGCCCCAGTGGTCCCCAGCCACGACCCCGATCTCTGGACTTGCAGTCAGACAGTGCCTGAAGGGGTGAAAGGAATCTGGACAGAGAGGTGGGGAGAGGCAGAGAGAGAAACCACCTGGGCTCTTACCTGGTCTGGAGGACCGCCCATACCCTGGGAAAAAATATTGGGATTAATAGGTCACCCAATGGCTAATTACCAGTTAATTTTCATGTTGGCTGGTTGTCACATTAATCTATTATTTCCATAATTCTTATTGAAATTATTTGAGGAATGGTTTTTGTTCATTTCAGTGGCATTCGGAAGGGAAGAGAGAGGCTTTGTAGCCTTTCATCAGAGTTCCAAACTCTCTGTAACACTGCAGAAGGCTTAAGAATTTCACCTGAGGATAGTGGGCATCACCAGCCTTGTTAGGCCATTTCTTAACCTTTGTATAGCATATGGTCTTTCAGGGATATATGCTCATGCACATAGACTGTATTTGCAAATGGCTCATACAAAGTGTCTGAATCCATAACAGATGCACAATGGCACTGTAGACTGGATGTGTTATGGCCCCAAAGCATTATCACACCCCTCACAGTTGCATTTTATTTTTTTCACCTGCTCCTGTGTAGTACACCTGTGACTTGTTGGCAGTGAGTGTCGTTGCAGTGTGGGAGACTCCCAGCTTGACTGCCTGGCTTGGAGCTCCACTCCATCATGTGCTGCTTTTTGTGTGTGTGTTTTTTTCCTCTCGCTCTTTATATAGCTTGTAAGAGTTCTTTGAACTGTTGTAAGTGATCATCTTTCAAGCCTGATGCTTTCCTTCTTGACACAGTGCTCTGAAAATGGAGATTGTCATGCCAGTGTTTCATAATCATGCATGTAAAAAACCAGAGAAATAGTCATTGTGTATGTCCTGCACAAATGGCTTGATCTGCATCCAGAGGGCAGGCAGGGGGTGTCTCCAGGGAAGATCTGGAGAGCAATCAGTATCTACATGGACAATAATCAACCATTCTTTGATATCTTTTTATTTCCTGCAAAACCTGTTCTTTGGTCACAGACACTTCCATAAATGGTTCATTTGGGGATTGTGCAGCCAGTAGAAAATTCCACTTAAACACTGCGACAGCCCCAAGACTTGGGCTAGCTGCATTTTTCCCACTGACGTAGCTAATGGAATTGCTATCCATTTTGCATGATTATTAAGAAAAGAAGAGATTTTCCAACCTTGTCCTATAAATAAGCTGTGGCTTACTTGATCTTGACAGGTGACTTAGTGCTGCTGTAGAGTTTTCCAGCTGCAGTAATGTCTCAGAATGATGTATTCAGTGGGGTATCAGCTGTGAGCCGTGTGTAAACCAGGGGGTCTAACAGGAGCTGGGAAGAACCATTTTTCCTCTTCAGCTTCCAAATGATGTCGTGCCTCCTGCTGGCCCCAGACGGGCACGTGTATGGATGGCCCTGGAGCTGGTAGGCATGTGCACACACACTGGAGTGTTCCTGGAGGGCCTGCATGTTTGTGACTGCTCTATTTTCCTTTGGAAACCACCATTAAGCCTTTTTTTTTTTTTTCTGTAACTGTAACTTCTGGAGTTGAAAAATCACACCCAAGCTGTTTTCAGCCAGCCCACCCTCCTGCTGGAAAGGTGGGTGAAGTTTCCTTAGGCTGCCTAGGTAGAAGCACTCCTGTAGTATCATGTGTTTCAAAACACTCCCTTCTGGTCTTTATGGTTTCCTTCTGCTGCCTGGAACAGCCCAGTGGCCCCACTGGGGTGAAAACTGTTCCTGCTAAGGCACAGGGCATTCTTAATGCTAGGATTTACTTGATTTTCAATTGCTCCAAAAGCCTGGTGAGACAGGAATTTTCTGTATCTGGGCACACAAAGAAGTGCCTAATAAAGGTATTTGAAAAACCACGGGTCAAATATACAAAACACACGTGTGAGAAGAGGCATAAGCCCTGAACACCTCAGATGCTTTCTGACATCTGCAGAGCACAATTGCAATGAGCTGCAGATGCACGGGGCACAGGGACTAGAAGCAAGAAGATAAGACATGACAATTGCTAGTAATAGGAGACAGGTTGCCAGACTGTTTTTTGGAAGGCATGTTTTTGTGGTCTGAAATACATTTTAGCGGGTGAGAAACCTTTATGGGTGGCAGAGAATATAGACAGGCTCCCGTGGCACTTTTGAACACACACAGTGGTGGTTATGCAGCCTTCACCCAGTGCTCACCAGCACCTGGGTGTGCAGGAGTTGGCATTTGTGCATGTGGCTTGAGCAGGATCTGCTCAGAAAGGCAGGGGAAGGATGCAGTGCACACAAGCCCTCGTGTCCACAGGCATTACAGACCTGTTTGTGAGGCCTTGTGTAAAATATGTCTGTGTCTATTAACTGCATGGTCCGGGCACTAGCCAGCATGCAGGGGAAGTAAATGGTACATTCCCAAGATATTAAGGCAAAATCAAGATTTGCATATGAAAAATGTGATTTTTATTTTTTTGACTCCTAGCCCTATGGCACAGCTGGTTTCTCAGCTCCTGCCTGACCCAGCTCTAAATGGTTGCAGAATTTGAGTACAATCTGTTTCTTTGACAAACTCTGCTCACAAACCCAGTATATTCCTTGTATTGGGAGTGTTCAGGACATGTTATTAGCTGATGTTTGAGGAAGGGAGGGCTCACAATAAAAGCTTCATTATCAGATTTAGAGCCACATACCATTCCTTTATTGACCTGCCTGGTGTAATCAATGCAGCAGCCACACAAGTTTGAAATCATGTTCCCTGACTGTAGGCCGTGCGTCATGCATCCAGTGCTGATTGTGCATTATCTTTTAAATGACACTGCCTAACTAAGTATGGATTTGTCTACCACAAATAGCCCTTCTTTCAATCTGAAGAAGGCAAACCTTTTGGGTTTTTTATTGATATTCAGGATGACCTAAAAATAGAACTGTAATGAAGTGCACAAGGAATGGCCATTGTTAAAATGCTGAGGAGTATGTGTAGGCACAGAGGAGCCTGTGTATTCTTTCACATTTTCATGCTTTCCCAGCTAGGTTTAGTGGACAAGCTTCTTGTCAGTGATGTCATTGTGTGTGCAGGGCTCCATCCATCCTCTTCCATAGAGTCATTGTTAAGACTTGAGAATAACATCCAGCACTGCAAAGGTCATTCCTTCTTAAGGCCAGGATAATTTCCATGTGTGTCAAAGCGAAAATCCATTGGGTTTTGGTTTTGGCGATGTTAAATTGTCTAAAAGCAAAGCATTTCCAGCTGTCAATTCACGAATTTCTGATCTGTGGTTCCGAATATTCAGTGTCACAGGCGGGGGTGTGCTCAGAGGGCCAGTGCTATGCTGAAGTAGTGACTTCGTGATTTCCCCGGTTGGTATTTGGTGCACACGGGCTCCATCCGTGCGTGCGGCCGCTGCCCCCGGCCCGGCCCCGCATCCCGCGCAGCGCCGTGCCCGCCCCGGCACCGCCGCGAACTTGGGCCGCGGTTCGGGAGCTCACGGCGCTTCTGACACCTGGCGGCCGCGGTTCGGGAGTGCACGGGCCGGACACGCTCCTGCCGCAAACCGGGGCACCGCCGCCGGCCCCGCACCGCCCGCCGCCCGCCAGCGCTTTCCACGCGCGACTGCCGCCAGGGAGATGTCAGCTCTGGATAAAGCGGGGGATTGCGCTTTTATCCTGATCACGATGTAGCTGTGGATACTGTAGAAGGGCCAGATGATTTATGAAAAGTTAAAATATCTTACTTTATTTTAAAGCTTCATCACTGTAAATAAATAACTAGATTCAAAATTCATTTTGTGTTTAAAAACTTATTCTTCAAGCTGGCGGACTTGCCCGTCTCTGTTATTAGGCAGATGGAGACTAGGGAAATTGCCTAAGCTTGAAATAGCACAAATGAATTTTTATATTTGGGGATGCTGGGGACTCAGCTCAAGAAAACCTCACCATGAAGCACTTCTCTAGTTGCTCAAATAATTGGGTAATGATACAAATAAAGCTAAGCTTATGTGTAGGACTGGGGTTTTAGTCAGAACACAAAATGTAGGTGAATTGGTACTGCTCTAAAAATACGCTTCTGAGGTTGGCTCCACGATTTATTGGCTCCTACACAAAATGGCAAGACAGGTCAGCATCCTCTGATGTGAAATACTGTGATGACATTGAGGCTATTACAAATCTACCAAAAGAAAAAAGGGAACAAAAGAGACTGTAAACTGCTGAAAGAAACGTGTAGAGAAAAGTATATTCTTTAAAGAGATTTAACTTCTGGGTTACATGTCCAGCTTTTTTTCTGCTGGGAATATTACCCTGGTGCCTGAGCTGGCAGTTCAGCTGTTACTGCCGAAGTATTTCTTGGACTGAGAAGTGTGTGTCACAATCTGGTGTCTCTTGCTGCCAGTACTTGCACCCGGTACTAGTGAGAATAGAAGAGTAAAATATGGCAAGGGTTCCCTCACAATTCAGATTTTTATTTTTTTTAATTGTTACAGTGAAGGGAATCCCTAAAGGCATTTTTTTTTTTTTTTTTTTGCCCGTGAAGTTACCATTTTCTTTATATGCATTGAAAGGAGGAAAAAAGAAAAGAAACCTTCATGACTATGCTTGGCTTGTAGCATTTTTTTTCTAAGTTCATGCCAGCATTAACAGATCTGTCAGAACAAAGCAAATATGTCATATTGGCAGCTGTTACTTATGAGTACTTTTTCTTTATTGCATTTTGTTTTGTAATAATTGAGAAGCTTTTATGTTGAGCTCTGCATAAATGGTACTGAGTGGGAGGGTATGGGCATGCTTTCTATTATTCTGCCCCTCATGCATGTCTCCTTTTTTCGTCTTTCCAGAACCACACATTGAGCCAGCACGCACAGTGAGCCACTGGCACTACAGGACACCTCTCTGCAGAAGACTTGACGGTGGCACAGTGGGGAGGACCATTTGAACATTACATCCAATCAAAGTGTCATTTGCAACCCAGATGTAAAACTCTAATGATTTGGCCATGAGGCGCTGCTATTATAAGCAGCTGGAAATGAATATTAATGGAAGAGATTAAAAGTATTCCATGCTCAGTATTTTTTATTGTCCTGCTTCAGCTAGTGTACTTTAGAGCTTCTGCTTCTGACTGAATTTATAGTGTTAGATAAATCTGCTTTGATGCTGTTGCCCTTTGTTGCTTCTTGTATTATATTGATAGTTAAAGATTAGGTGTGATTTTTTTCTTTTTTGTTAACTGCTTTTTAATTGCAATTTTAGGTAACTGTGCATTGTGATGTGATTGCTTGGCTATTGTCTGAATATTTCTTTTTAATTTTTTAATTAAAGACTAATGCTTTGATTGGATTTGCCAGTTCACCGGACAGTGATTAAAACTATGTAATGAATATAATCGGTTTCAGTGCAACTGGATGGTCTGCTTTATAAATGTGACTTAATCTGATTGCAATAACTAGTACAGTTCAATAAAGGGAATACATGAGCTTAGCGTCAGAGCTTGTCTGTCTGTCAGTGCCCGCTGCATCGCTGCTGCTGCTGCTGCTGCTGCTCTGCTGCTGCTGGGGTGGCTGAATCTCAGTGATGGCTCACCTGACGGCACAGAGCACTCTGCAGCCCAGGAGGAGGGAAGACTGGGAGAAAGCCAAAGCCACGGTTCTGTGTCTGGCATTGTGTTTGCTTCTGGATGTACCTCCCTGGCTCCATGGTAGGTTGAGGTGAGGTAAGAACAGGTACTATGAAAAGGTATTGCTACCTTATAATACTTGTTAATATTTTAATTTTTAAATTTTCAGCAAGAATGGAGGGACCTGACCTGCCTTGACCATATCTCTGTGTTTCTTTGCTTCAATACCAAAAAACAAAGGTTTCTGCATGGTGTACAAATGCACAGATATAGGATCAGGCCTTGCAGACCATGGCAGGAGACTGCATATTTTAACCATGTGGACCTCTAGACCCCCAGGTATTGCAGCTCTGTGTAAGTGCCATACTACTAACACTGGAAACTGCAACCTAACAGAGCCAATTACCAGGCTTTCTTTTACTCTTTTTAAACTTATCTTATGGTAATGAGGTAAGTTATATCTCCAGTCAGAGAAAGTCATTTTAAGGACCACGGACACCTCTGGAAAGTTAGGAAGATGTAGTTCTCATGGTGTCTCCTGCTTGAATGAATCATAATCATCATGAAAGATATTCAGCAGTTGTGACAGATGAAATGATGTGGTTACCCATTCCCACAAAGTACAAGGCTTTGCAAGAATGTGGCATGGAACATGCACAGTCAGAGCCTTTCCAAATTGCTGCACTGAACTAGAGCACAACTGGTTGTCACTGGGCCGTGTCTGGACTTGGAGCATGTAAGTGATATTTTGTAGGAAACGTGTTTTCAAGGACACGTAGTCAATGCCCAAATTAGTGCATATAGTGAGCTTTTTTACAAATGCACAGCTTGTTGACACTGCAGCCCAGGTTTCCAACAATTTATATCTCTGCTGATGTTGATAGTCCTGTTGCGCACACATGGTTCCTTCAGGACAGTAAGGGAAGGCTACAATCGAAGCACAACTTTGGGCACAACTGAAGTAGGGTCATCTTTACAGCAGGAAGCACCAGAGCAGTCCTAACTTAAGAAAAGTTACAACTTCCTCAAAAAAAAAAAAAAAAAATAGTAATATCCCATTTGAGACAAATGATGGTTTTTATTCTGCTGAAATAGCATTGCATGGACAGTCAGAAAGGGTTTAGGCTCAAAATGTGGCTTGTGATAAATTTACAAACCCTAATATAACAAAACTAGGAATCACTTTTCTTAATTCCAAAGAGGACAGTTCTGTTTGCATCTAGATTATTCTTAACTTACTATTTCTACATCAAAATCATTGTACTAAAATGATCCATTTCTAGAAAAAAGTGTTAACTTTCAACCTGATTATTTCTCCATAAGCCACAGCACAGATGTTTACAGGCTGAAAAGTTAGTAAATGAAATCACCAATTCATTATTCCTGTTCATAATATAAGCACGTTCCTAACTCAATTGTACTACTTTAAGGTAGGAAATGGAAAAGTGTCTTGCAGTACAGGCTCATAGACATGCAAGAAAAGCTGGGAATGTACAGCAGCTGCTGTGGAAAGAGCTCGTGTGCCATCTTCTCTGTGCTAAAAGAAACGTAGCAGGTTCTCACAGTGGAGATATTGAAAAAGGAGGCTCTTTGCCTGACACTGGTTTGAAATGATGCTGGATTACTTCTGGGCAAGCCTTCAGAAATGAAAAAGATGTAGGTTTCTATCTTCAGGAAAAGGTTCTGCATTGTGAATCCCAAGAACTGAACTGATGTTTCCATGCAACTCTGGCAGCTGCCTTGGTAGTGCTGTACTGAAGCACATGCCTTTGAGCATCTCCCTGCTGACTAGTTAAAAGTAGGTGCACAGTCACTGTGCTGAGATGGGGAACTCCCCACGTGGGGATCCTGTTCGGAGCTGCATATATTCCCCATGTTACTGGAAATGTGGGCATGGCTCAGGGTGCTGGGGACCTGCTCAGCCCAGCAGTGCCAAGCAGTGTCTAAGCTCATGTTTCATCTGCCCCAAACCCTGAGCATGCCATGGGCAGGGGTAAAGGAATAGTTTGGTTTTCCACCCGGCCTTTAAAAGGTAAGAGACTCCGAAGCATGAGTGAGGGCTGTGGTCCTGCTCCATCTTCTTCATCCCTATTTGTTGCTGTTGAGCCGATGTCGACACAAGAAGAGGTCAAGATCAGAATGGCAAAAGAGAGAGTAATTTATTTATTAAATTCAGTTTTTATATACAAGATGACCGCTCACTTGATTGGCCACAGTCATCCACCCCCTAGGGCTGATTGGACGGAACTCTGTTTTGAAAACAATTCAGCCAAAACATGAGCTGATTTTCATATTTACAGTTTCAGAGAAAAATCTCCCATGGGAAAGCAGACTTGTCCTGTCACACCTATTGGCATATGAGCTACACTCATGAGCAACCCAAATCAGGTTGGAGAGAGGGGCTGGACTGTGCCCCCAGGGCTGGGATAAAAGAGCTGTGGTCCTCTTCTGCTCTTACAGTATTTGGGTAATATTTGAACCCCAATGGACCAATGCCACTTCATAAAAAAATTTATTTCTTAAGATAATATATGCAAATCTGCAGATGCTTGCCATGAATCTGCTGGGTTATTTTGTGGTATTTTTGAGATACCAGGCCTATATGAACAGTCATCATTACATGGTAAGGGATGTTGTCTTGATAACTGTTTCTTAGGGGCCAAAGAAATCCAGTTTGGGGTGTGGGGGTGAAAACTCCTGCAAAGAAGCAGAGGGAGAGCTGCCCACTCTTCTGTTCCTGCCATGGAGCTGCATCTGTGACACATTGGACACCTGCAGCTCACAGAGGTGATCCTTAGCCTGTGCCAGGGTGCAGCACTGGTGTCTGACCCCGTTTTCCAAGGCCTGAGCCTCCCCAGGCAGGGCTGTGCCAGGCAGGGCTCTGCAGCACAATGTGGGGCCTTTGTCTGGTGCTTCCTGCGCCGCTGGTGCCACTGGGGAGCAGGAGCACAGCAGCCCTGCACTGGTACAAAACAGCTTTGCTGCCAGAGCTGCAATCACACCAGGGAGTGCTTTGCCAGGGTAGTATATAGTTCCTGTATCCGTTAAAAGCTCCTAGGGAAAACAGAGCCTAACTGCAGGTGGAGAAAAGATAATATCACAGCTTCTGGTACATGTCTGAGCTTTCACCCCCTTTTTCTTAGTGGCCAAGAAGTGCTGCTGAAGGCATTTGGAAAACAGTCAGAAACGTTGGCTCCAAAGGCAGCTATATTTCAGTAGCTATGACACATTGAAAACAGGCTGGAGAGCCTTTCCATAATCCCTGTGATGTTTCCCTGCCTGTCTGTGTAACTTGCAGCTCCCATGTGGTGGTGGTGCAGACAGCGGCTGGCACAGGCTGTTCCAGGTGTGGGTGGCATGGATCACTCACAGGTAAGAGCAAACCAGAATTGCTGAAATTCTGGCTGAGGATGGGCCGTAGGCAAAAAGTCACTTTATGATCCAAGAGGCATAAGGACCAGTACAGTGTTGGAGATCACAAATAATTCTAAATCTGTAATGAAATGTCATACAGACAGTTTTATCTTCAGGTTTAGAAAAATACTGAAATACAAGTTCATACAAACAATAGATTAACAAAGGACTTGTATTTGTAGCAGTCTGCTCTACTGGCCCTTACGCACTGGATGATCTTTGCATTTAGCTTCACTACATACCCACACATCCACAAAACATTGAAATACTTAGTCAACAAGAAGCAACCAGCACCTATTGTCTATGTAGGCAGCTTTACACATTGTGTTCTATTCAATGCTTGTGTTTTTACTTGTCTGATCATCACCTTCAGCAAGGGATCACCACCTTCAGTCAAGTGCCTTAAAGTTTTGGAAAGAGCAAGTGTTTAGCCAATTGCCTCCCAGAAGAAAGGCAGAGAAAAGAAGTTTGAGGACCATTTGAGGGAGTGAGCAACTAATCACTTTATGCTGGAAAGTTTTTTGAGTGGATTGGGCAAGATCACCCTACTGAGCAGGGAAAAGTCCAGGAGTCAAGGGGCAAGTCCCTCCACAACCTTACTGCCCTCCCAGAGGAGGTAACGAAAATTCCATCCTGTAAATCTGCACTTCCCATGTCCCAAGTGTACAAGTCACTTTGTCCTACCAATGTCTGAGAGTAGACTGGGGCTTGGTGTGTTTGTCTGACTTTTAATGTGTAAATCACTCCCTGGTATGAACAGGGAAAGCTTTTCCCCTGGTCTGCGTAAGCGGTCTCTGTGTTTTGGCCCATACCCTAAAGCAGGGAGGCTTCTGCAATCCCCTCTCCTCCAGAAGCCTTATCTAGGTTTGTCAGAGGTGCAGAGGGCAGGGGTACCGTGTCCCTGTGGAATGCTGTCAGGGATCAGCCAGGGCAAGAACGGCCCCTGCAAGTGCTGTCCTGGCCGAGAGCCGGTGAGCCCAGCACAGAATGTGCTTCTGTATGGCCACAGAAACCCAGGTGGTGGGAGCTGCCGCAGCCACGGGGCTTTGGAGCTGATGGAGGCCTCGTGTCTTCTTCACTGCTTTGTCTTTTTTCTTTTCGCCTCATTTTTGCCCCTTGTGAAATGCTTTGTTCTTAGTTTTGTCTGTTTTTATTACATCGCTCTTGTCGTAACGACTGTAAGGCCCCTCTCCTGCAAACGGAAGCCAGGATTTGCCTTTTGATCTGTGTATTTGTGAATTATTGTTACTTTCCTGACAAAAAACGAACACCAAGGAGCATCTTGGCAGATTCGGTGACAGAGGGAGACAGGAGGTGTCCGAATGAGAAACACCGAGCACCCCGAGAGGGAGACGAGACAGTGACTGATCACCGCTCAGGCTGCTCCGGAGCGCGGGCTGCGCTGCCCTCAGACCCAGCTCCGTTTAACCATCAGAGATTATTGCCCTTTTCTGAGGAAAACAGCAAAGCCTTGCCCCGTGGGTAACGGAGGAGGGGGCCGGGGCCGGGGCCAGCCTTGTGCGGAGCTGCCCCCGGCCGGGCCCCGCTCGGCCGGCCCTGCCCGTGCCCGTGCCCGTGCCCGCGGCGCTGCCCGCTGCTCGCCGCGGCTGTCCCCTGCCTTCTGTGTCCTTCTGCCATCCGCGGCCATCTGTGTCGCCGCGGCGGGCGGCCGCTCCCACACGCAGCACCATTGTCAGCGCGCTGCCCGCGCCGCGCCGCGCCTCGGCCTCCCCTCACGGCGGCCAGGCTGCCGCGCCGCTCAGGCGCTCTGGGGCGTCTCCTTGGGTTTTGCAAATCCAAACTTTGGTTTTGTTTTGGGACGCGGGTGAGCTCCGTGCTGGACGCGAGCGCCAGGCTGCCGGGGCAGGGGCAGAGCCGTGAGGGCTCGGGCAGCGATGGCTCTGGGGGGTTTGGCCACCCTGTGACATCTGTGGGTGTCACGGCTGCCCTGTGAGAAACATCACGCTTCAATCTTGCTTCTCAGGGCTTTAGGGACATCGATGCCCCCGGGTAAAGTGATGCTGTGACAGCGTTTTCACCGTTTTACCCACACGTGGCTCTTAACTGCTTTGTCTGTCTTTATAGCACAGTGCAGTCAACCTGCTCTGGCCGGTTGGAGAGGCAATGCTGGGTATTACTGAATTGTGGGAGAATGTACAGGCCGGCTTTTCTGGATTTTGCTTCTCCTGATGTTCCCAAATACATGTTGGCGTTTAAAGCCCTGTACAGCACTGAAGGTATTCTCAAATAGAAGGGACGAGAGAGTTAGTGAGTGCATGGTAGGACGCTGTGTGTGAGAAATCCTGCTAGATGAGGCATCACCTCTTGAAAAAACCATTAGCCCCAAAATCTTTTCATAGCAACTAAAATCTTGCTTTGAACTTAAAAAAAAAAAAAAATATTATCTGTGTCTACAGTTTTACATGACTGGAAGAGATACCTGGCCCCCAGCATGATCCTTCCCTCACAATAAATGAGCGAGCAAACAAACCCTCCAAGCTGTGTGTGCTGAAGCCGTGTCCCTGAGGTGCTGGGCTCTTCCTCACCCAGCCTTTAATTTAAAGGAAAGGGAGAGAGAAAAAACATATTTTTTTTTTCCTGGTTGGAAACAATGCAATAAATAAGTGCATCTTCTTCCAGTTGCAATTTATAGGCACTGCTCCTCAAGAAATTGGCTTCTGTGCATGAAAGCTATAAAATACAGATGTCATTTGCAAAAGATACTGCTTCTTCTGTACATTTTCTAGTTTATTCACAAGGTATCTCAGTGCAAGCCTGTGATGAAGAGAGGGTTAAGGAAGTGTGCAAATGCTTTTGTAATGGTGCTAAATGGTCAAAAACTTCCATCAGCCTAGGTAGGAGAAACAATTTGGGCTGCTAATTAGAAAGACAGAGTTTCACCCGAAGTAGGACCCAGAAATATTTGTCTTTGTGAAGGTCTTGTGGCTTAAGAGTTGGTCAACTGTAGCATAATTCCCAATAGATATGCAATATCATTACATGTAATATTACAGTGTATATCCTCAAATGCTTAAACAGTGAAATTTGGCAGATGAAACCTTGATTGAAGGTCTCATATACAAACAGTGGAAAGAAAAGTGGATAGTCTGAAAGGAAAAGGTGGGCAACACCTGACTGTGGCAGAGCCAGTGGATGCAGTGCATGAGCTTAAGTAGTTTTGCCTCTCTCTCCCTAGCTGGCCTGATCATGTCTGTGACAAAGCCAAGAACAATAGTCTTTAGATAAAATCGCATCTTTCACTTTGGTCTCAGTGCTGAAGCTGAGGGGGTGTGTGGGTGGAAGCACAGGGCCAGGAAAGCTCTTTGCTGAGTGGAGCCATGTCCATGATTTCCTGGCTGCTGCAGGTTTGTACTACCTGTTCTATTGCTGGATAAAAACCCCAGAGTTTCAGTGATGACCCTGTGCAGTGTATACTTCTCATCTGCTCCCTCGCTAGCTGGGTTATTTTTTTCAAATTCCAGGTCTCTCTTTTTGCTTTTTCTACATTCCCCTCTCTCAGCAGTGGCACCTGCACTGCCCACCAGTTTGTCGGTTTGCCAGTGCTCACACAGCAGCTCTGTGGTAGGAGTAAATCTGACACAGGAGAATCTGCTGTGTTTGGTGTGGCTTGAGGAGTGTCTGACAAAGGGCAGAGGCACACAAGGAATGTAAAGTCCTGCACTTGTGAAGGACTGAGAAAAGACAAAGCTGCTATACCTGGCATCCCACTTGGGAAGGACCTTTGCTGGCAGGTAAGATGTGTTTGTCCTAGCAAAGAGGAATGCCAATGCCCCTTCTCTTATTGAGGGGTTTAGCACCCTAATAGAGCATAAAATGGCAGTTAAGTCCAGAGCCATCTCTGCCCTCCATTTTTCATTTCACAGAGTAATTCCAGTTCTTGATACATTACATCAAAGTATACACCAACCTCATTTCCTTTCTGGAAACTGCCAGAAAAGTGCATCTTCTTTTGTGCTGCGCTACAAATACGTACACAGCCCTTTCCCTTGACTTCAAGGAATTAAATGTTCACACATGTCAGGCACACCAGGATCAGAGCCCTTGGTAATCTGGATAACTTGGGTAATACTGGATAACTTGACTCTGCATCATTAGCTCAATGATGCACCAAGCTCTGGAAGAGCAAAAAACTCAAACAAGCTGACCCCCAAACCCTGAAATATTTTTGTGAGAGAGAATTCTGGAGGGAGGAGGGAGGAAAAAAGAATCAACATATCTTTAGCTCTTTGTGGTTTGTTTTGGTTTTTTTGCCTGGTTTTTGTCCAAATGTTATTGAGAATAGAAACAAAAAATTAGAGAACCACTGAGGAATCCAGAATACCCCCACAGCATGTGAAACCCCACTGGAACAGACAGAGAAGTAGGTGCTGGAAATAGATGTGGACACGTGTAAGCTCCAGAGCTGTAAATTGGGCCTGAAAAACCAACTTTCTCTGCAGAGCTGTGCATGGTTCCTTTTCTGAGACCTATCAGTTGATGCTACTCAGGCAGAGCTCCCCAGCTCAGCTCTGTGCTACTCTGCCCATAAGGGTGTTGAAGAAATATTTTGTATCCAAGAGAGACTCATTAATGTCTTTCAAACCGGATGTGAGTTCCTCATTATTCTTCTGCATAGGTCTAGCACTGGGAGCCTCCTCTAGAGATGCCCTACACAGATGTCTTTAGGAAATGTTGATGGCATGAAGCAGGAATTGTTTTCACTGCAAGATTTATAACCTTATAACCTTTCCAAGCCTAGGCAGTGCGAGTAGACCGAGGACCAGCAGCAAGGGGTTTCTGACTTCTGCACTATTCTCTAATACTGACTAACCCAGAGAAATGATTTTGGTCTAAATTTTTGCTGCTCTGGGTCCTCAGTATGAGGAATGAAATGTCAGGGGTTTTTCAAAGGTACTGAGTGTTTCTGACTGCTATTTGAATTGAAGGTTTGAGTCCTTATTAAAAAAAAACCCTCAACCCCCCCTCCCCCCAAGCCCATGGATCTTAATTTAGGGCTCCCCAAATCAGAAGCCACTTTGAAAGACATGCAGAAGCACAGAACAGCCGATAGATTTCCATATCCTGCAGGGTTTTGGCATGAATCCCCTTCTTTGGTTCCAGGCAGAAAAATACAAAGAGACGTCTGTGAATAGGACCTCACTGGGTGTCCAACCCTCTGAGTGAAATTTCCTGTGCAGAGGATGGTCTCGGCCTACATTTTCTAGTTATTATATAGAATTTGTTTCCTGCTAAGCTAGAAAAAAAATGTATAAAAACATAAAACCTTCAGTGAATTCCCACCTTATAGAACAACTTCAAGCTGTACAGGCAAAATTTGTACTGGAGGAGTTGACACTGAATAGGGTAGTTCAAGGGAGACACCAAAGCTCAGCAGAGACATCCTTTAAAAATTATTTGTCTTGTCTGTAATATTTTATAAGTTGATCCAAATCAGGTTTTTGAGTAATACCATTAAAGTCAACAACCAACACCCAGGATGAATCTAGCTCTTAAAGTGCCATTCAGGCTCCTTGAGAGACACACATCCCAATGACTCCTTTAGCAGTCATTAAACCAATTATCATCCCAGTCTATTTCCAACAATTATCATCATAGACTTTTTGGGTTTAATCAGCTTTTTAATTGACCTGTGAATAAGACAGGAGATACAAAATTCTCTCCTGATACCTCAGGTGTAACTATTACACATTTAGCATTGCTGTGCACATGAAATAATTTACACCATAATACTGACCTGGGGCTGGGATATGAACAACAATATACCCATAAATTAAGGGTAAAACCAAATTAAAGTCAATAAGGGAGAAAAAGAGGAAGTAGTAATCCATAAATAGAATGCCACTGTGATTGGTGACATTGCTTCTGGGACTTCCTTGGACAGCGAATTTTGGGGCTAGAAAAAGGATTTTTTTTTTTTCTAAAACTGTATGCAAAACACAGAATAAATTGTGATACAAAAAGTTTTGACCATCTCATAAGTGCTACAATATTGAATTGTGAGACAAAAATGTCTTCAGACAAGTGCTTATGACTGTAAGAAGAAACCAGCCATTTAGGCATATGTCCCAACTAACTTTTAATATCTCTTCCTTGGCACAGCACTGCAAAGTGGGCTGAATGCAGCAATTTGCGGGATTTGGCACTGCGAGCCCCGCAAGCACTTAGCAAAAGCAATTGTGTAGCTCTATTGAAAATCCCGCATATCATGCTGTGGGGAGCCAGCACTTTTTATCTGTCGGCACTGTTGGTGACAAATATTAAAATAAAAAGTATGACACTATAGGTGCTTCAAAATTCAAACTGCAAGTTTCCTACTGCGGGACTTCTAACCATGTAATAAAGTGCAGGGAAGAAAGCAGAATTCAGACCCCATGCTGTAATAAAGGCAAGGAAATCTTAAGTGTTCAAATACATAATTCATTCTCTTCTGAGACTTTCTACCAGCTTCTCCCAGTAAAGATTTTAATTTGTGCCTGGATGATACAAGCTTTAATTTCTCTTTAACCTCCAGAGACAGCTGGGAGGGCGCTGGGGCAGCCGTACCCATTGCAGTGGGTGAGAGCAGATGGTCAGGATGGCTCAGAAGCTCCTCTGCACTGGGAGCGTGTGACAGCCCCGCAGGGCCAGCCCGGGCACAGGAGAAGGAACCCCCGGCTGCCACTTGCTGTGAAAGTGCCTGCAAAAGAGTCACCACAGCAGTCAGTGAGCTTTGTTTGTTTCCCACAGAAATACTTTGCACCTTAAATAATACCTTCCTCCGAGGGTCTCAAGGCAAACACTGGCTGAGCTTCATCTTCCTGTGGGGAGGTAAGACCCCGTTCCCACCTCTCCTTTTGCTGTATTTTCTGCTGTCTTGAAGACTACACTGCCATTTTGTTACACAATTTTCAAACCCAGAATTTGAAACATGTGACTTTGAAATTTTTTTGTTAGCTATGGTCTTGAGCATTTATTGCTTTGTTGTATAAACATTCTTCCCTGTGCTTTAATCACATTTTATAAAGAACATTTTGTAAAGAACAGTGCAATAATCACAAGGAAGAAGAAACTAATGAGAAATTGGAGACACCTTTGCGTGTGGGGGTGGTGCACATAAGCAACAAGTTACTGAGAAGTTATTAACCATATAAATGAGCAAATATATCCCTGCTAAAAGATCAGTGAAATCACTGCATTTATATTAGGGATAAATTTGGCTCAATTGTGAGAAGAATGCATGCATCTCACTCTGCAGTGGTCATTTGACCTAAATTATACACATTGATCTGTGTGCCCCCCTGGTGTTAGCGTACCAAATTGACTGGATTACATATTCAGATGTAAAGCTACAGGAAAGTGGCTTTGACCCATTTACATTTTCCAATCCAGCCTCTTAAGTTTAGTTATTTTCTTTTTAAACCCTGGCCTTTTTTCATTCCTTCTCAAATACCTTCGTAGGGGCTGGCATCCATCTCGTCCCAAAGTGTGGTGCCTGGGACAGTGCTTGGCAGTCAATGCTTTGGAGACTCTTGTCTCAGCTGGGGCTTGGTCCTCACAGACAGGGCAATTCAGGCAGCAGTGTTTGCAGTCACAGGATCTGTGCACTTTTGCTCCCTTTCCTAGGCGGAAGCCGAGAAATCCTTTGCATGTTCACTCTTAAAAACATTTTAATAATTATTTTTTTACAAAACAGTGGGAAGAACGGTGCCCCTGTTGATGTTGCTGACAAGGCTGCCATGGATGTTGGAGAAGCTTGGGGCTGCAGGCAGAGGCAGAGGACATCATGTTTCCATCTGGGTCTCCAGAAGCAGAGGCTGGTGGGTCAGTAGCACAGCAGGGCTGTCCCACGGCAGAACAGGGACAGCCAAAGCAGGCTCTGGGCCTCTCAGCAAACTTCCTTCATGGTGCCAGCTGCTCCCAGAGCCTCAGTTCCTGTGCCCAGGCTTGCTCTTTCAAGAAAATATTAACATTATTCCATGCTGCTTTCTAACAGCTCTTCGGGGTTGGGAGAGTTAGCTCTGATCCCTTACTGCAAGACAGACTATTAATTAGAAGCATGAGCCTGGTGCAGCTGGGTCGAAATGTGTTAAAACAAACAATTAAAAAAACCCAAAACTGAGCACCCTCTGCCTACTTCAGTTTAGGGGAAAGGTCTCTCTGACTCTACCTGCTCAGAGGCTACATTGAGGCTCTTTGACTCTGCTCTGAGACTTGCTGACACTACTGATTCAACACTGTATCAAGACACTCCAACTGTGATCTGAGACGGGAGCAGAGCGGGAGCATCTTGACACAGTGTCAAAACAGTAGTCAAGAGCGCATGGACGCAGCACTGAAAGGCTTTTGTCTCCCAAATGAAAAGAAGCTGGATTATTTTCATCTTTTTTCCCTTATCTACACTCCAATNTATAAAATTTCGTGCAAATTAGGAAAACATGGATTTTTTTCTTGTGTGTTTTTTTACGGTTTTTTTTTTTTTTTTTTTTTTATTAATGGTAGCTTTCTCTTAAATAAAAAACCCCACAGTTTATTTGCAGGAAGAAAGCGTGACATGTTTTCCCCCCCCACCTCTTTTTGTTTGATAAAGCAAAGTGACAGACAATGGCTTCACTGTACAATGCACTTCACTAAAGCTTCACTTCTTTGGCTTTGGAGAAGTAAAAGGCTGTATTTGAAAATTATTCCAACTTGGGAACCAAAAAGGGTTAATTCTTTCATGATCCTGCACATCATTCATCCGTATCTTTTTGTATTTTTTGTGTTTGTTGTATATTTTGGAATTGCATATTTGTACAATAACATAGATTTGATCTGACTTATTGTTTTGGACATAGTGTTGCTCACCACCCTGCCCACAAAATTCAAGCTATAATACCTACGAATTCAGTTTTGAGTGTTGATCAATGTTCAAGAGAAGAAATTAGTTCAATTGTCAGAATGTGACGATGCCTGCTGAGACAGGTTTCTTTTCTGCAGATGAGATGGTCTTAATGTTGCATGGACTGTGACTCTATAACAGGTTAAACTCATTTATTTAAAAAATGAGAGTATAGTTCAATTTATGTTTCCTTGCTGGGGTCACAGGTACCAAGGAATTAGCAAAACCATCTAGTGAATGTTTTATAGATGACAGTGTTTTTGCTGAATGTTAAATGAAAACAATCCATTAAAATAAAAAATGAAAATTCTTTTTGTTTCCTTTTCCTCTTGGGCCTTCCCAAAAGGAGGTCGACACCGACCCAGTTTGAAAAATACTTACCTAAGCCAATCACTGCCCAGCATGTATTCCCTTGAGCAACTCGAGTGGGCATGATGCCATCTGAACAGATGGGCATTACTGTAGGCAACCAAGAGACCATGCATGTGAATCAAGTATGGGTGTTTACAGCATCATTTCCCTGATGAGAATGTCAAAATGGCAGCCCAGTCCGAGCCTTTGGCTCAGTTCACTTGCATTTCACTAATTCAGCTCTAAAATGGACAACTTCATGAAATAAATTATTAACACTAAGTTGGGTGGTCCTGATTTTACTTCATTGAATTGGGCAGAGCAAGTGGGTGATGGACTTGCTGGAAATACCGTGCCTGGCTCCTGCCTGCAGCAGGGAGGTTTGTTCTGTTGTCAAATGAGGGCAAAGAAGCCCCCACGTCTGTGCCAAGTATAACATAACAAACAGGGCAACACATCAGTACTACAGATGTACTCCAAACTGAAAGGAAGAAACATTTTCTTGTTTTTTGTAGGGAGGCATCTTATTTCAATCAAAATTAAAACAGCATAAAAGGAGACTTACATGCTTGATGTATTTGAATAATATCGCAGTGCAAGGTCAGCTCCTTAAAGGTGCACATATGGAATTAAGATTTCACTGCTGTCCTAAAGAATGATGCACATAAATGGTGCAACATTTTTGAGCCCAGCATTCAGTGTAACTCCTGTATCTGTTGAATGAAGTGATTTCTACTGAATTATCATTGGAAGTTCTCTACCATCTGTTAAAAAGAGAAATTCAAGTACAGAAATAAAGACTGAAATGTGAATATTAAATCAACACCTTTATTTACTTTAACAAAAAAGGCTGTAAGATATGTATCGTGGAAACTTGATTTAAAGTATATATCTGAAATGCTGTTATTATTTTATTTTTCTTGTGATGATCTGATCTATTTTCTTCTTGCCAGCTTCTGTGTGATTCTGCAATGCTAACTGCTTATATACCCTTCATTTTTAGATGTGGTAATCTACACAACTTTTTGCTTTCCTAAGTGATTAGTCAGCCTGAACTTGAAGAATTGGCATGCTGAACTATCAGTATCAGGTATGAAATACTTGAATGCATATTTCTTTCAGGAATAATGCAATATCTTATCGATAATAGCTAGAACTCCTCGTGTTTTGCAGTTGTTTCTGGTTTTGTTTGGGGTTGGTTTTGTTTTATTTAAATAATCTACTTTCTTAATCTTCTAGGAAGTACCTGGTGTGTTACACATCTAATCCTATCATTTAGCTCAGGAATTCAGGAAAAAAAGAAACAGCTTTTCAAAAAATTAAGATTACAATGAAAATAAAAATAGTGCTTTTCTAACACTTGGTTGGAACAAAGAGTATCTGAAGTGTGTCATATTCTGTATACAGATTATTTATTTTCCTCTCTTATTTCAAACTACCAAAATCAACATTTTCATTTGTCTTCTATACTGTGCTGTGATGTCTCCGCCTTCTGCCATCAGACTTGCTAAAATGCTCTGATACCTTCTTTTTCATTTCCTAGGGAGTGTAATGTTTATTTTCTTGCTCAATGTCATGGTAACAGAACGACTTCCTTTATATTATAGCTAAGTTTGTGCTTTAAATACAAGCAGGGCAGGTTGGAGAGTGCAGTAGATCCCATGTGGAAAGGCAGCACTAGCTTTCTGGGTGCCAGCACATACTCCCAGCTGTTGCTGATGCTCTGGGGTCACAGATGCAGCTCACACTGAATCAGTTAAAAATGTAGTAGCTATGCTTGGGGACACAAGCTCAAATTTTCAGGCCCTGATTATTCTGTTAGTTTCATATGTGCAATTCCCACTGAAGTCAGCAGAAGCACTACATGCAATCCTGACAGGCTAATTTGGAGCCCAGAACTGCAAAGGATGTGATCATACATTTGATTTCTGTGGGTGCTTGGGGTGTAATTCTCACCCACCTCCATGATATTAGGATTTTCCACAGCTTTTGAAGATTTGGATGAAGTCAAAAAATATTAGGTTACTTGTGATATTTTATTTTCAATGATCAGGGGAAGAAAAAGAGATCTGAAGTAAATGAGTTCATACTGGACTAGCCCAGAGTGAAAAATGCGTTCTGCAGTCCTCTGAAAACTGAGCTAAGAGTAACACAACGCATGGCACATCATGTACAGGGAAGGGCCCCGAGGGATGAAGGCAAACTAATCAAAGGAATAGCTAATGGCCTAGAAGGAGAATGGGGAACAACCTGCTTCTTACAGAGCCCCTCAGCTCAGAGGGCTGGTGTGCAGACTGTTGGGACCCCAGCCCAAGGTCTCAATGACTTTATCCAAAAGAAGTCAAATTCAAGACAATTTTTTATGTCTATATGTTTTATTCTTTTATCAGAAATTTCTTCCACACAGGGAACAGAGACAAGTGTTGGGGCTGGACCACCACTGCCACATCTGCACAGGTTTCTATAAAATTACTTATGCCTGTACTCCCACAGCACACCAGGGGTAATGTGGCTGGTCTGGTTTGCCTGCTGACTGATCAGCATCTCAGGGCAAATAAAATTGTCAAATAAAATGGATTTGGCACTGGATCATTAAAAGATGATCTCAGAAGGTGACCAGGAAGGTCTAAGCAAGCTGTCACTTGTTTCAATAAGCAAATGGAGACCAAAGACATCTTTAATATGATGCTCCCAGTGTCAGCATTAACTCTCTTTCTCATCTGTTTTCAGATTAATGGGACTGAGAAATCCAAGAGAGAAAGTGGAGGCTGGAGTGATGCTGATTACACTGGAAGGTATGGCAGTTGGTGAACTAATGGAGAACAGGATTACAGGAATATCCATTCCCTAGGAATTGAAGGAGCCTTACAGTAGCAAGGCAGGGCAGGCAGGGCTGTCTGCACAATGCAGAACATTGAGAGGTTCACTTTGCCCTCTCTCTTGAAGCCCACAGCTTTGGGAAAAGGTCAGAATACAGTCTTAGGAATCCTGAATTTCTTTGGCATCCCCAAATACTAATTAATATTTGCAGGACATGAAAAGTGCTGCTTGCATTAGGGGCTATTAATGATTACTTTCCAAACTGTTTGTATCATTTTCCTGTAGTGACAGCAGAGGACTATGCCATTGAAAGACAGTAGAAGTTTTCAGCCTGTAACACTGAAAAAAATTAGTCCAAGTCTAAGGGTATTTAAGGCTTGTGAATAAAAAGTTATGTGTAAGAGGGGCACAGTACTAGATGGCTCCAAGGATGAGGGGTAAATGTAAGGTACCTCAAGTTTATATTGATTTACCTGGGTGTGAATAAAGGAATTAATGCCAGGAGCCACATCCTGCTCCCTGGATGCTGGGGATGGCAGACATTGTAGGCCATCAGGTTGGGAATTCCAGGTTAGGATTGGGACAGGCTTGCCCTAACTGTAGAACTTTGCCCAAGGAGACCACACTCACCTTGCTTTTATGTTGCAGTTGCTCTGTGTATCGAGGACCGAAAAACAACTTTAACATAAAAAAATTTACAGCTTCTATTTTCACCTTTGAAGAGTTATGTAGAAAAGCACCTTACAAGATGAAGTTCTGGCTTCAAATACTTAAATATTAGAGTAGATGCTGTAAATGTCAACTGTGTGAAAGAAAAAGGTGGTTCTCTGGGAATTCAGGACAGCACAAATGCAGAGGAGAGGTTTGAAAGATGGTGGTGGGAGTACTTGGCTTAGGAGAGGAGAGTGGAAAATGCTTAGGCCAGGAGTGGAAAAGTTTGGAAAGAGAGCAGTAAGGGACAGCTTGGTAGGACCAGAGGTAGGGTAGATGGGGAGTGAGATTGCTGAGCCTGAATTCAGAAATTATCTTACACAGTTGACTGTGTTCCTGTAGTTTATGCAGGACAGCTCTAAGCATATTTTGCAAGATTTTAAATGTTGAATGAAGTCTAGAAGGTGAGTGGGGCAGACAGTCTGCATTGTTAGGGAGAACAGCAAATGAGGCACAGCAAAAAAGGAAAGCTTACGGATGAAGAATAAGTAGTCTGATTTTTAGGTTAGTGAGCTGAAAGCAATGGTGCGATATCCAGAAAAAAGAGTCAGAAAGTGTCAGAGATACAGAGGTAAACAGGGAGAGGTGAGATGAGTAATCAATAAAATAAATCTACTGTGTAGTCTTGAGAAGGGTTAGGTTTCCTTAATAACTAGTGTGGATGAAGGAGAAAATACAGAAAAACACGAGTGCTCCTGATGTGTACCGAGAGAAGAAAGCTGAAGGTTGCCAGAGAAAAAAACAGGGGTCTGTCAGAGTGAGAATAAGGGATTTGCTTTAGACAGAAGGAAGGATTTATGTTGTAAAGACTGATTAAGGAAAACAAACCTGGTGTGGAAACCTCTTGATATGGCCAAGATGTGATCGTTTGAGGCAGAGTTTCTGGAAGCTTTCATAGTCAGGGAAGGGACATTGTATACTTTGTGGAACAATTAGCCACAAATTAGCTTTTTTGGGACTTTGGCAGTTAGGTATTAAAAGCAGGTCCTAGTGTGCCTATGTACATGTGTACATATATATATAAATACATATATTCATGCTGAGGCTGTCCCTGAGCCCCAGGGTGGTTCCATGTGAACCTCACTGCCCTAAAGTAGCAAGGAGGCAAGGGGGTTGTCCTCTGCATGTGTTTTTTTTTTACTGGAGCTATTCTGGCTCATCCAGTGATTTTAGGTTCCTGTAGGAGGCTTATTCCTACAGGGAGTAATATATGCAGCAGATGTTTGCAGTGACACAAAACAGCTTTTCAAAAGAGGCTGCATTTTTTCAACCCAAATATGTTCCTGTGTGAAAATGGAAATGCAGACCGACTGAGGATGTGCACAGGCTTGTAGTGTGCATTTCTAGTGCCCATACATGTTCTTTTTCTGTGAGGGACAGCTAGATCTTATTGTTGTGTCCAGCTGTATCTCTTGCATGCTGGTCCTGCTCTTTGCAGAGGTTTGGATTCTGGTTTGTGGGTAGCTTGTATTTTGTCATTGGTCTTTCACTGCATCTTTGAGGTAATTCTGGATGGATCATTCTGCTCATCTCTGCTCAGCCCTTCACAGCACTCACCATGCTCCTACATGGCTCCTACTTCTATATTACAGGACAAAGATGAGTTTTCTCACTTCACTGTGACAACAGTTATAGGAACACTTGGTCTAGGTTGTAGTCATAAGATAACATAGAAATTCTCCACAATTGTAAATAATTGTTTGTCCTTTTTTAGCTAGGGAATAAAAGCAAGCCTCAATAGCCAGTGCCAGGTTATTCATGCAGCACTCATAAGTGTGTTTGCTTCAGAGTAGAAATTAGAGGTAGACAAATAAATACAAATTAAAAGTGCTCTGTTTGAATTTGTTTTGCAGATGTTTTCATGTCACTGATAGTTTTCATTTGATGCTGCTATTAACTACACAGTGTAAAGTGAAGCCAGCATTTGGAAACTGTGATTTGTTACTTAAGAAAAGAGTGAGGAAAGAAGTTTCAGTGGGAGACTGCAAGTAAGGAGTGTTAATACTGCACTTAGCTGTGCCTCATTGTGCAGATCCTGGCATTACAGACAGGTATGTTTGGACAGAGACTTGCACCTGTATTTCAGAGTAATTTCTTATTTCCCTTTGCCTGGAGTAACTGCTGGTTCCTGGTGAAAGGGGCTGCACTGCTTGTTTCTGCTACCACTCTGCTTGCTTGCCTTGCCTGTCCCTTTGCATAAACTCTAGTGATGGTGTGGCAGCAGGAAGGAGAAAGATTGGTTCAGCAAGCTGGTCTGATGGAAAGCTGTCCTTCTCAGAATTAAACAGAAGTAGAGTTTTCTGTCATGTGGGGGAACTGAACTGAGTCGTATGATGGTGTCCATATCCCATGTGAGGGAGGGGTTGGAAATTTACTGCTGCTTGTGGGAGGAAAATGTGGGAGTAGAACCATCCCTTTGGTGGTAGCCTGCAGTTCCACTGGGTTGATCATAGCAGGAAGTTTTCAGTCACTCTTGAGGCAACTGAACGTGTGAGACAGGTCAGTGTGAATTCATCCACTTTTAGTGGTGCACACACAACTCTCAGTATCTGCATTAGGGATTTTGTGGAAATGTTTTATAGAAACAAGTTTGAGGTGGAATTAGCTTTTGGTTTGTGTGTTATTGTGTATAAAAAGAAAAAGAAGCCGTTTGATAAGTTATTTACAAAACCAGCAGTCCAATGGGTGATTAGCTTGCCTTTTTTAAAATGCACTAATGCACTACACCTGTTGCTAAAGAGCTGTTACAAAACTCTCCTGGTCTCTGTCACGATGAAGTCTTTACCAGTGTGGGACTGGGTGAGGAAGTGGAGCTGTGTTCTTTCACTCAGCTTGTGCGCATGCCAGAATCCAGACCTTCAGCTGCTTTTCCCTGCTCCCTTCATAAGATCCATTGTGTCACACACAGAGTGTTGCAGCAGTGAGCTTTAGCAGCACAGATCTGTAGCTGTCACCAGCATCTGGTTTTTAAGTCCTTTTCTGTATGCTCACCTTTGTCATTTATAAGTTACTTATTTTTAAATTACAACAGAATGAATATTTCACATTATTTGGGGGCATAAGCATCATGATTCAGGAGAGGCTTGATACAGGGACCTTTCTTATACCAAGGATTCACTTCTGATACTGGACAGTTTGTGATGCTTGCTGTAACAGCAAGGGTGGGGGAATTGCTCCACTTTGAGGCTTTTGAGTTCTATCAAAAGCACTTCTTTGTGGTTACTGCTGGAATCCTGTAAACACTTGTTGCTCAAAAGTCCTGAGTCTTTTATTTTTTTCCCCTTCTTGTAGGGATACACTGACAATGCTTTTGTTATGTATGAGAAGGTATCATTTCATAATAAAACCAGCTGTGTGTAGTCCTTAGATTCCTAATCCTCTCTTCAAATGCTCAAGACTCATCTAATGGGCTTCATATTACCACTGTTTCCTTAACCTTTTTTTTTTTTAGGTGGTCCTGCTTATTTTCGTACTTTATCATAGTTCTGTTTAATTTTTGTGATTCATTTTGGTTAGTGAGAAATGCTTGCATTTCATAGGCTTTGCTGCAAATGCTACCTTCTCTGAAGCAGAAGTATGTTCTTTTCCCTATTTAATTGTGGGACTTCCTGAGCCTAGGCTGAGCAGCCCTTCTTTCTCTCCAAAGCTGGGATCTCCACAGTAAGAGCTGAACACAGCAGTTTTGGGGTTGGATTTTTTACGTTTGTTTTGTGATGCGTTTGTTTCTTTGTGGATTTAGGGGAGGGAAGTTGGTTGGTTGATTTTTATTTTTTGCCAATGTTGATTAAACAACTGGGTTTCTTGGTGCTGAAAAGTGTAGTGAAGTATAATGAAGTGCAGTTTATCTATTATTCTAATGTAAGTTTTAGTGCTGTTTAAATTCTGAGTAGCTGTATGACTTCTGCTCTCATGCTGTACTATCAGTGAAGAAAATTAGGAGTGTTTGAAGTCCAGAAGACAAGCTGAAAGTGTGATGCTTCCCCATTAAAAATACATTTGTATGTGGAGAGTGAACTAAACATTACTTTCCTTTTCCTTATGATAGCCCTGACTCCTTTTAAAATAACTTTTTAATTAATTTCCATTGGAACTTGTGGCAGGACTGTTTCATGGACATTCTTAAAGGTACTTTGATTCCTTCTTGTACAATATTATAACTGTACTCTTTTTTTTCTGGCTCTGTATTGCCTGTTTGCCCTTCAGGCTACACAGATTATAAAATGAGATTTCTCTGCGTCTGGCCACTGATCTACAGTCTCTTTTCTGTCCTCTAATCTGCTGTTCTTTAGTACTTTGATTCCTTATGTTCTTGGGTGGCCTTTCTTATCCCTCTCTTTTGGATTTAGTGTTTTCTCTAGTTTTTCCGAGGCTGCTTTCTCAATGTTCATTGTCTGTTTGGCATCAGCATGATCTGTAGCTTCGCTCTTTCTTCCTTTCATCCTTCACAAGATCTCTGCTGCATATGGTGGCCACCTTTCTTTTAAACTGCTTTAGCAAAAGCTCTTTCAAAAACTTAAGCAATCTGCAATCCACCTTCTTGCCCATTCTTATTTTCACTGTTCCCTCCCCACTATGCTCCTAGTTTGAGATCTGTTAACTCTGCATGACTAAATCAGTGTAAATAGGCTTGGCAAACAGTTTTGGGTTCTTATATGTTGGCTCTCCCTGCGTTCTCAGATTTTTTCCCCTCCCTCTCTCTGCTAGAAAACCTGCTCTTTTCTCTCTCTCGGCACCATCTCTTGAGCACTGTCTCTTTCCCTCCTTTTTCTGTCTTTGTCTGTTGTCTCCAGGGCCTCCACTGTCACATCATACAGTTCTTCCATCATATCTGGCATTTCTGACCTGATCTTCCTCTCTAGCTTGCTTGCATTTTCTCATTAGTTACAGATTCTGTCACACTTTTTTTTTTTAAAGTTATTTCCTACAGATTTTCTAATTTTTTTTCCCTGTGACTTTTAAAAATGTCCTCTAACAACTAAAGCAAACTGGTGGGGGTTTTGTGTTATCTTGCTTGCTTTCTTCCTTTTTTTGTTTTGCATATTGACTTCCTGGAGCCATTCTGAAAACCTTCAGACCATCTCATTTGCAGTGCTTAACGCCAGTGCCATCTGGATTTCCACAGCTTCCGAGGAAGGCTGAGGTAGCATGCTAGCCTGCCTTTGTGATTGGAGAGTTAACGTGTTGCAACTATCTTCTGGCCATCATGATGCAATTTTTGGGTCTTTTCATATGGTTTGTACTATGTATGCTTCACTAACTGTTTATGTTGTCAGCATGGTGCCTTGAGCTTCCCATTGCACAGCTTTAGCAATCTTCACTTACTGACATTCTCTTTCCTAGGGCCAAGTTTCCCAGAAGATTTTCCTCATGTGACACAATCTTCTGTAAACTAGAGCGCTGAAATCTCTTAGCAAAATTAGTTCATCAGGCTTTAGTACTGGGTGACCTCACTGTGAAACAGCCTCTAAAATACATTTTATGTGTCCAGATTGTCTAGGTAATTCTATTAGTATCATTCTCATGGTAGCTGAGCAGGTAGATTGTCATATTATCACAGTGCCTGAATTAAATTCAGGCTAATTTAGTAGATGGTAAACTCTGCTGCTGATATGGGTTCCATGTAATTCTTCACTCACATAAACTTCTCTCTGTTTTTAATGTGAACTTTTTAAAGAGAAATACAATTATCTTTCTCCTTGTTAACCTTCATTTTTTAAGTAATACACACAAAATAAGTATAAATGTAGGTGATGTATTTGGTGTACTGTCATAAAAGTAAGAGAGCCGGGTCTTTTCATTTGTCAGAAAATGTCTTGGAGTTAATATTTCACTCTTTTGATAATGGCACCTGTATTGGGATGGTTGAGATTGACAAGGATGGGCATAGTATAGTGAGACTGAGCAATTAATCATTCTACATAACAGAAAAGAAAAGCAGCCAATATTTGCATTGTTTTATCAAGTTTTCTTTCGAAATGCACAGAACTTGTGTTGCCTCAAATCATGTGCACTGTAAGAAACTAAAAATAATATTTTGTATTTTAAACTAGACAAAAGTGCAACCTTGGATGGGGGAGATTGGGATAATTATAACACTTTTGATTTTTAAAATTTTTTTCTTTTTTTTTTTTTTTAAACTTGAGATGTTGACTGTATCAAGGTGAAAGGGGATGTAGGTTCCATTGACAGTCGTGCCCCAAGGGTGCTTCATGACTGTGGATTTCTTTGCCTTCTTCCAGTTCCAGCCATGTCAGGTAAACAGTTCAAGTCCAAAAACTTAGTTTCTAATTTTTGTGTGAAGATACAAATTTTACCAGTAGCCACTGAATTTTGCTTTTGTTGGTTACATTACCTTCAGAACTGCCTTCATCCTTTCAGACAAAGCAACAAGTTAAGTATGCTAAAGTGAAGTATGCTTTTGTGAATGTCATTTATTCCTTCTCAAGTTTTTGATAAAATTTTTTAATGCTGGAGCTCCCAAATGAAAGATTTCATGATCTTACCAGGAAGTAGTTACATCCTCTCCACTTGCTCAGAAAAACCCCTGCTCTTAGAAAAAACTGTAGAATGTAGACTATTTCCGCTAAAAGCTTCAAAGTTTAGCAGTTGTGTGTTGTGGAATGCAGGATCTTAGAATGGTAACTTTAATTTACAGGCTTGGCTACTGAGTCTGTGTAACAATATTTGCTTTAAAGGGTAAAAAACCCCAAACACGTGAGTTTGGGAAAATGAGAAGGTTACTTTATCAAATCGGAAAGATCAGCCTACCTTCCTGACCAGCAGAGTTGTTCAGAACTTCTGGAGCTACACACTCATGCTGAGGGAGGCAAGATCGTTGAATCCCTCTGGTCAGGCTGGCTGTGCCTTACGTTCCTTTGCCCAAGACATCGGAGTGTTCCCAGAGGATGTCCCTGCTTGAGGAAGGATTGGGTTCCAGTGCATCTTCTGCTACTTTATACACCATGTAAATTCTCTTGTGAAATCTGCCACGCCTTATTGGTTATTAAATTCTTCAAGGGGAGATTTCTTGACCCTGTTGTGAAGAGAAGGCTTTTACATGCTGTGCTGGCAAGTGAGTATGAGGAGAAAATAAGACAATCTCCTTGGTGTTCTTTTGTAAGGGGAGAGTACACTCAACTAATAGCTTGTTCACTAATTGCATGTGTTATTTTCTCAGAAGTTGCTGTCTACAGCAGGTATACTCATTGTTTTGACATCCAGAACTGTTTTTTAATATTAAAATAATTCTATTAGTTTATCAAAAGAAATAAAAAGAGGAAATACATGGTTTAACTGTGCATTGTCACATGCAAAATCCTTGATTTGTTAAAAGGACCATGCAGAGAGGAAGCATTTTATTTTAATCTCCCTGACTTCTGTTAAGCAGCAAAGAACCACTACTTTTGTGGTGCAGAAGTCCACAGATCTGGCTCTGTGGTGAGTATCTCCTGTGGAGATCTTGCTCAAGGTTGGAAAAGTTCATAAACTGAATCAGTAGGACCCAATTATTAGCTCTTTTTCCCCCACCATCCCAATGTGTGTGTGTGTGTGCACGTGCTCACCACAGCAGCCACAGTCACCGGTCATGCACACGCTCCTGGCTGAGACAAGTGCTGAAGCCTTTTAATTTAGAGAGCTCTGCTACTTGTGGGGATTATGGGTTACGTTTAAAATATCGTCAGCTTTCCCTTGAATGTAGAACACACAGCTACAACTGCGTTTTCGAATAAGGTACTTTCAGCAGTAACTTTTGCTTTAGCAAGTATTCAAACATTCATGAAACCCCCCAAACAAATAAACCCTTTCTTCTCCAGGCTAAACACATCAGACATAGGGATAGCCATAGCCTCGTTCCTTTTCCATTTCACACAGTCATTTAACAGTACAGGCTCGAGTATTTCTAGAAATTGGTTTCTGGGCCATTCTGGATACCTTTTTAGGGGTGTCCTTCAAGGAAGAGGCATATGAGCTTTGTGAAGTACCCTTCGATCAGCCAACACTCTCCTGTTCTTCCCCTTGTTTGTAAATGTGACAGCAGGACCTTGTCCTACATGTGCAATGCTGGCTGATCTGGAATTTTGTAATCCTTATTGGAGCTCAACTGTCTTTTTAAAGTTTTGAGTGTGTTCTGGATGGTTTTTGGGTTTTTATTTTGTTTTGTTTTGGAAGGTGAGTGTGTGTGGTTATCTCAGCCTCTGGGAGCTGGGTAGCAAAGCTCTGACTGCCTTGGCCAGTGTCTGTACTTCAGTGGTGTAGTGCCATGGTGGCTTGGCTGTCCATGGGAAGGTTTGTTTTCATTGTTGCTGCTTCAGAGGAAGGTGGTTTGCATGTGTCTGGACTGAGCTTCATGACTGAAATTACTCCTCATCTAAGGAAAGTTTGAGAAATCGTGCTGCACTGTAGCATGGTGACAACCAAAGAGACTCTTTGAGGTATTTTATTAAGTAATATAGCAGCTAACATGCTCTCCCTGTTTGTGTAGGGGAAGGTGGGTGTGAAAGAGCCTAAGCACCATTTCCATAGGTCTTGTTCTTCCCTAGTTACGGGATTGATCTGCAGCAGCAGCAGTGAGTGGCTGCTAGTGAAAATTAAAGCAGAGCTCATTGCTGTCTTGTGTGGTGACTGCAGAGACTTTTGACCAGTACTCTCAATGTTCAGCTTTCCTCTTTATCACGTCCCAAGTAACTGGACTTACAACTCAGAGCTGTGTTTCACATTTAACGTTATCTCTTTGCATTCTGCAGCTCACTAAGTGAAGTGACAGACAGCACAATGCTAGTACCTAAACTGAGGTGTGGTGTTTCCAATGCAAAGATCAAGGGAGAGCATTTGAAGTTAAACACAGTGGTTTTTACTGTATGAAACTAGTTTTTATTGTGAGTTTTTCTTAGTTCCTTTAACTTTTTTCAGTGTTTTCTCAATAAAATTGCAAAGCTGAGTTAATTCAGGTCCTTAAGTTAGTTAGACAGAAAATAGATATAAACATGCCCTGCTTATTTTTCAGTGCACCCTGTAGTAGAGGCTGTACTGTATTATTTTGTCTTATCTTTTTCAGCTCTCACAAAAGAACCTGAAGTTGTATTAATTTTAAAGGACATGCTATGGGAGATGAACTTTTCAACTTAGAGGAAGATAAATTTTGCTGTAATTCCTTTGATAATCCTTAATAATGGAGTAACATATAAAAGGCATTACTAAATGAACAAACCTTCCTTAGAGTTACAAAACATTTCTTCAGAAGAACATTTACCAACTCTTACATAAACTCTAAAATTTTTATTCTTTATATTGGGTGTCTTCTTTGAGCTCGACTTAGTTTTTGATCTTTTACCTTTCTTCATCCTCTTTGCTTAAGATTTTACACTGTGTATTTTATCTGTACTTTTGGTATTCTGTGATCTCTGATTGTTTTATGTTTTCAGGACTCTAGAAGTTTTAGAATATTTCTTTAAGATCAGCTTTATTCTCAGTGCTGTCTATCCATATGCCTTTTTCTTAGTTTTAAAGAATTACGTGTTTCAAGACAGAACTTTCTTTGCAGCATTTTCTTCTTGCTCATTAGTAAGAAGAAATTTGCAAAGTATTCCTGTCCTCAACATTTCAGATAACGGCCATGTGACAAATGGGTAAAGAACAAAGTCTGGATTAAAGAACCCAAACAAAACCAAACCCAAATAATATCATCCCCTATAAACTCAGCCTTCTAAAATGAAAACTGATTTTCTGAGAAGACCTTTGAATATTTTTTTTAAATTATTTTTCACTTATATTTCAGGAAAAAAACAAACATTTAATTTGACTCTGCCATCTTGAACAAAGCAGGGAGAGGTCACATGAGTTTTGGGGGGGATAGATGTGATACCAGATTTGAGATGTCACGGTTTTGATTCCTCAGATGTTACTTTTGCATGTGCTGTTTAAACCTTCTCTAGGCTGTAACTGAGGGCCCTGACTGTTGGAACTCTTGACACCTCTTTACAGAGGAAGGCTCTCGTGTGGCAGGAATGACAGGAGAGGCTGCTGGGCTGAGGTGGCTTCAGTCACTTTCTGCATTAACAGAATGGAGTCCTGCAGCTGTGTGAGCCCTTGTACAGCGTGTCCCTCATCCATGACCAAAACAGCTGAGCTTCAGCTATAAAGTAAATGACCTTGATATTTGGTGCCTAATTGGCGTGCAAAGTAGACTGGGCAGGTTTTACAGAGCTGGCTTGCTTAAGTGGTGGTGAAAAAGTTGTGGGATTTACCTAGTAGCAAGCATGCCTAGAAATGCAGAAGTAATTATTTATATTTTTCCTTGACTAGTGAAGCAGCAGGCTGATTGTCTCTATCAAAGATTTTCATTTAATGCTGGCCAAAATTGAAAGTTTGATTTATTTCCTTTAACAGAAGAGTGTTAAGTTTGTTAACATTTGGGAGCTACACTAGTAAGTGCTGCTGACTTTTGCTTATGTTTGTTTTCTAGAAATCAGAAGTTCCTCCTGGGGATAGTTCCAGGGAATGTCAAGTGCCAGGTTTCTCTTCAAACAACTGCTCCATAGTGTTCAAAGTGGTGTAGGTGGTATGGTCAAGACTAATCTTTTATTCTTTGGTTTATGTGTGCAAGAGCTTTCCATAACTTTCTGAGCACTCTACATGTGTTCTTCATTCTTCAGAAATCCAATTTGCACCAGTATTGTAGCTTCATACCCAAATAATTCTCCCCAAAACAGGAAGCCCTTACTTTGCATTCATCACCTGAGGAATGTAACGGGCTATTGCCATGTGAGTTTCTACTGAAGATCTTTTCAGGTATTTTTTCAGGCTCTGGCTGACACAGCCAGCACTGGACTTTCTGCTGCCAGGTGTTAACATGTGCTCAAATATTGACTTTCCAGCCAGAGAAAAGTGCTGGACCTCCAGGTTAAAACACTATTTATACACTCATAGTTACACTTTAAATTGAACCTGGAAATAGTCACCAGTACAACCTGAGGTATGGTACAAATGCTTTCTGTGTGTAGCATTAAAACTGAAATTAATGTCTGTGGTAAAGGAGGTGATGTTTTGAGGAATTCCTGTTGAATTCCTCTCACTTTTCCTTTTTCCTTCTTTTTGTTACAGATTCGGTTAATGGGTTTCAGATAGAGAAATTACAGGGCTTAAAGAGGGCTTTTTGGTTTGGTTTTTTTTTTTGCTTATTTATTCTTAAAATGAACCTAGTCCAACACCCAGTTGAGTCTACTTGGGTCTAGGTGGCACTGAGCTTCAGTCAGCTTCAACCTTAGAAGGGGGCACTGAGCCCAACAGAAATTATTCTATGTACAAAAAGACATTTCATCTCAGCACAGATTCCATAATGTTATAGAGGAGTGCCCATTACCTACGTTCTGAACCTACAATGTCATTTAAGGGATTCAGAAGACACTGACACAGAGCAGTTCACTTTGACAGGATATCTAAATCCTGAAAATGGATGCTCACTGGTGCTTCCTGCAAAAATAAATTAGAAATTGAGATAGTGCTGTTCTATCTGAATGCCATTTAGGAGCCTTTTAGGAGCTGTCCAGAACTAGGTGCAAGTGCTTTTATTTTTCTCTTGTTTCAGATGTATCAAATATTTAATCCTAAAACCTTGCTGAGCTATATAATTAACTAGTCTATGAAATACAAGTGAAAATCTTAGCAAACTCTCTCCAGCCCTTCCAGCTCACCCACACTGACCAGTCTGGCATTGCTCCAAGAGCAGCTACAATTCATAAACTTTAAGAAGCATTAAACACATTGATCACGTTAACCAAGAGAATAAAAGTTGCTGCCTTCTACCATTAGGTTCAGAAAAGGCAATCAATAGGGTTCTTTGGGACTATCATTTTGTAGTAGTGGAGGAATTTAATTTCAGACATAATTTTATAACCTCTGCACAACTGTTCTACAATTTTCCATATGCTTTATTTGAATGCCACCCATCAGAAGCTGCCCAAGGCAAGGATGTCTGTCCTTTGCCTTTGACTTTTTCCTTTCCTTCCTCTGCTCAATACATCTGCAGTAGCTGTTACTCGTTACTCATAACTGTGCACCCAACCATAGCATGGAGCAGAGTTCCTCCCCCATCTGCAGCCTTCATGAGTCAGGAAGACACAGCTGAAACTACTTGATTAAAAACCCCCATGCCCCCAAGGAGCCCTGCTGATCAGTGCTGTTTTTGTTAAGGAAAATTCTGCCTTGATGTCAGATGTGAGGACGTGTGGTTGGGATCACAAACTCACATCGCTCCAACGAGGGATGAGGGCTTGAGTGTGTTGGTTACTCTTGTGCTGTTACCTCAAGGATAGGACAAGGAAGAGTGGCCACAGCTAATGGCAACAACACTTCCACCTGGTTTCAGCATTCACTAAGGACATAACAACATGTATATAATGAGTCACAGCTTCAGCCCAAAGGCCCTGCCTGTTCCAGGAGTTACTGTGCAGCAGTAGTTGCACGGGGGACACATAAAGGTGGTGTGTGTGTTCTTTTTTTTTTTTTTGCCTTCTCAGAGTCTGCATTTCACAGATTGTGGTATATTATGCCAAGCTAATATTTTAAAGCCTACTGAGTGTTAACTGGTTTTGTTGTATACATCACCAAAGAAAAGAGGACACCAGAAGGTACCATTTCCAGTGCTGCAGTTTTACAGGTCAGTGATTTCTTCTGAGGAGACTGAAATGTCTTGATGTACAATTCCTGCTCAATTTAACCAGGTTAACAGTATTATATTTGCAGTGTCTTTTAGATAACTTCATGATCCTCTGTAATGGCATCTCTTTTTTTAAACATATTTTAGTACACTGGTAAAGGTTGGTGATTGTCCTTGAAGAGCTGACATAACTACCTACAGCACTCCGCTGTGTGCGTAGGGACTGCAGATCAGCTTGAGGTTAAGATATGGTTTACATTTCTTTTATATCCTCTAGGTTTAGTGAAGGTGTTTTTGGAGAAAGTGATTTAGAAACTAAGTTGGTCACTGGCTGTCTGTCTCAGTGTTACTTTAAGTGGGAAGCCAGTCTGCCTCTTTT
>VZTJ01005188.1:353791-438906 GCA_013397795.1 Orthonyx spaldingii | reverse complement strand
TGCATTGCTGTTCAACACCTTAAGCCCTTAAGCCCTGAGCAACACTTTTGCCCTGTGTGCTAACATGATGCAAAGAAAACACAATTGTAAATTTACAGGGCAGCTGTGATTCTGTTATACCTCTGAGGAAAAGTTTTAAAGGGCTAAATATCTGTTTGTGAATTAAGAGTACAGGACATGGGCTGTTTTTCTCAATCTACCTGGGATGTTTTGTGAGTTTATTGTCTGTAGCAACAAATACCATGGAAAGTCATAGGTGAAGCCAGAATGAACAAGAACCTGTTGGAAGCAATCTAGAGAATCGATATCACTGGTGACAGTTTTGTCAGCTGTAGGGTGCCTATATCTGTATCCTTCTTTACTAAATAATCAATCTATTGACTGCCACTTTAGACTTGCTCTGTATTCAAGGCACCGTGCTTGTGCCTGAGATAAAATTGGTGTCTGGGATTTGATGAATATGGGGGGAAATATATTGATTAGGACTTTCCCTTTCTTTCATAAGAAGGGTAAAGGAAGCATTTTTTTTCAATGTGTTGAACACTTGCACTTGTTAGACTTCTTGTGTTTAACTTCTTGTTAGATAAAATATGTACTCTTTGATTGTAACATGATTCCTGGCTGTCTCAAGACTACCAAACAAAAGCATATTTATTAAAAAAAGATAAATAAACAAATCTGGCTCTAAATACAACTTAACATTTATACTTTAGGATTGCCTTTTTTCAATTTACTACTAGATGCATACACTTTGACATTTCTACGCTGTTCAGAATTATCTTGGAAGAGACTGTGTTACTTGAATGACTCATAACATGGAGAAAACATGCAGATTTTCTCTGCTTCTGGGAGAATGGGGAGAAGGAATAAAAAGTGGCACAGAAACTGACTTAATGGAAATTTTTTCTTTGTTTTTTTTTCCTTTATCCCCTGTAACCAAGTTTAAAAAAAATCCAATGAGGTTTAAAATAGGTTTATTTCTTTTATAATTTCTTTATGAAGTAAAAAATTCCTGTAAGACTTGTCAAAGATGATCCTTTTGCTTTTGTATTAGAATTTAAGGGGGTCTGAAGCAGAGTGTGAAACTGGAAATTAAAGAACTTGTGCCAGCATGAGCATAACAAAAACAAAGACTGAATATACTAAAGGGAATAAGAGATTCAAAAATCTGAATTTTGTGGATATCTTTGACTTGTGTCTGTGTATAAAATATCTAAGCATATCTTTGGGTAATATTTGATACAGAGGTATTTGTTGGAGTCTTAAACTTGAAAGTGTATCACCTGTAAATCAAGCAGGAAAACCAGGGAAGAATAGCCTTAACATAGTTTATAAGTTTTCAGTTATGAATCAAATAGACAGCAGAACTTAAAACCTGTCAGGCTTTCTTTATAGACATCCTAGAGCACTGAAAATGTCTCTGTGGACATTTTCCAGAGTTCATTCAATACTCTTGTATAAACTTCCATGTTTCTCAGGTAATCTTATAACTAACTCTAAATGAGAAAGATTCAGACCTCATATTTTTGTGCAGTCTGTGTGGACTGTATATTAGTTTGAATAGTGAAGAACTCAGAGTAAAAGTTACAAATGGAAAGAAAGCCATATAAAACTGGCTAAGTTTTTGTAAGAACCATGGTGGTTTAATTTATAGGTCATAGTCAAGCCTTTACCCCTCCTTTTTTTCTTGCCTCTCATGTTTTTGGCAATTTCTCAGTTGTCTGTTATTCTCCTAGACCTTTCATGCCTTTTCTTTATAACTTTTGACTCACCTCTTGTTGCTGAAGGCAGAGTTAACTCATACTCTAAATTGTTCTAAATGGATTTTTGAAGACTTTAGGATTTTCGAGATAGTGAGAATGTTTCCTCTGACTTCTCCAGAGATACTATTAGATCTGTGTGGTGCTTCCCCAAGTACCACATGTTTAAGCAAAGGAAGCTGCTCTTCAACAATGACTTTTTTAATGAAAGAAGTTGTACAGGTAAGTACAGGATATGTATGCCCTTTAATATTTTTATTGCCTGGTTATAAATCTTGACTGAATGGTGAATGAAGCACTTCAGAAGTTTGTATGGCTCAATAAATTAAAATCAAAATTTCTTCCAAGGCATGGAGAATGCAGTGATGGACATCAGTTTTGTGTTTGAAAAGAGTTTACATCTGTTAGTAAATTTAAATAATGACTTAAATGGTTTTTAAATGATAGAGTGTGAGGGCATATCCTTTACATAATTACTTTAAATGCTTTTTTATAGCTTCAGGTTTTATGTTGGTAATCACATTGCTACCTGACAGGCTGCATGCTGTAATCCTGCCTCTTTGATGGCTTTCACCTTGTTGAAGGGGTATTCATTTGATCTCTCTTTAATTGGCAAAGATAACTTAAGTAAAGAACAGTGCTCTTGTAATTCTGAAGTAGTTTGAATGGTGTGCTAACATTCTATAAGCAATGAATGCTTTCTTGAAGCAACTTACTGACTTTCAGGGGTTTTTGCAAAGTAGGAGTTTTAATAAAATGTTAAGCAATAATCAGACTAGTTTTAACAACGTATCATTTTTAGACTTAATGATAGTTCCTTAAAGAAGGTGGATAGGATGTAATTTCCTGAAATGAAAATACAGTAATTAATTAAAGGATGCTAGATGGGCACAACCAGCTTTTTCCTTTGTGCTCATTAAAATCCTTATGTAGTAAGTAAATAAATGAATGCTGCTTGTGTTGTATGGATGAAAATGATCCAGTTCAGTCTTTGAAAATGTTGTAGGGCCTTGGAAAATTCTGCAGCTAACTTGGATCACTCTTTCTGCAGATTGGAACCCTGGATCACTCTTTCTGCAGATTGAAACCCTAGACCCCTTGGCTTCAGCTCTGTAAAGCTGGTTTTGTTTTCCTGTGGTCACTGAGCGAGCCCCATGCCCAGACACACAGCTTGCCCTTCCCCTCTCCTGGCTGCAGGATATGGTAATTGGGCTCCAGGGAGCTGTGTGGGAGAGGCACAGAGCATCCTCCTGGCCTTGCTGTGTTTTTCCCTTAGCAGTGGGCAGGCAGTGCTGCTTTTCATAGCTGAGTGACAGTCCTGTTAGAAGGTCTAAAGGAGCTACAAAAGCTCTTCCAGCTATTAGCTCTGAAAAGCAGTTCAGATAATGGGCATTATATACCATTTCCAGCTTTGCTTTTTTTCCTCCCTGATCCAAGAGAGAGGTGAAAGGCAGCACATTTTAAGAATCAGAGAAACCTTTTATTTGTTAGGATAGCTCCCACATGAAGTTTGAAGTAGTGAGATGGGCTGTCACAGGTGACCTCTGGCAAGCAGAGCTGGTTGGTGCTTTGCCCTTCTGTTGGTGGCTTGTCCCTGTGGAGCAGGGTGCCAGGTCAGCATGTGTGCCCATGCCCCTGGCACCTCAGTGAGCAGCTTGGTGCATTCCTGGATCAGCACGGTCACTGAGTCGTGACTGAGCCGCTGTGACATACGGCAGCACCACCTTTCGCGCTCCTGGAAGAGATCTGAGTTTTCCAGAAATGTGTGTATTTATCTGTTCTGAAAGATACATGCTTTTAACACCTATCTCAGCTATTGCAAAAGGTTTCTTCTTTTAGGTGCACAGATATTTTTATACTGTGATTGTGACTGTAAATTATTATCTCTGTACAATTAAATGTGATGTGTTTTGTGCTGTACAGAGTGTGGTTGTTCCTTTACTTTTATATTGGCCCTTTGTCCCATGCTTGCTGGGCTGATGTGTATGTTTACAATTATATACAACAGTCTTGTATATGATCAGAGGACTGACTGTCCTCTAATCAACCCTGGTCAGTAATTTAAATATTTTCCATTAAGGTGAGCTGATTCTGGGCAAATTTGCTCTACTTTTCTTCCTTCCAAGTAGCCCTGCTGTTAGGTTTGGAAAGTCCTATACTGTAAAGTTGGCACCCTGGAAAAATAAAGACAAAAACCACAAGAAGAAGTTCAAAAGAAATACAGACTAAGAATGAAGTTTTCAAGCTACGTTCCAAGGCAAGGACTTTTCATCTTTATACCTTTGAATTGTGAATCAAGGCAGTAAAAGTTACTACTAGGTTAAAGTTTAAATGGCATAGAAAAGGTAGAAAAAAGATTAAACATATTCTGTCTGGACAGTGGAACAAAGACTTTGAATCCTTATCTATGCACCTGTCTATTGAGTATCTAAGTTCCAGGAGTCCCACAGAGGACATGCAATGAGCACTCTTATTGTTCGTATTAAGAACTGAAGTAATTGAAAGGAAAAGTAAGGTAAGGAGAATCAGAAATCAGATGTGACTGCCTGTATGGTTAAAAAATAATTTAAAGGGAAAGTGACTATCAAGCAGTTCATATTATGGAAATCTGACCATTGAAGATAGAATAAAAAAAAAATCTATTATTCTTTGAAAGAGTTTTTCCTCTCTAAGTGAGACTTAAATATCATTTGAAAACCAGTAATTTTCACAAAGTGCCTTACTGGCCACTTGTAAAGGAGCAATTCAAATGCATGGTTTTTTTGATTCTTTGAATTTGTCTGATGGCTGGGTCTGAGCTATGGAGATTTTTTTATTTTGTTTTTATTTTTTTTCCTGTAGAGACACCTATTTTGTGGGTTAAGTTAGAAAATTATGCTGGTACAAGTAAGCATATTAAAATGACACATTCTATTTACTTTGGCTTCTTGTTGAATACAGACATCTAATTCAAAATTGATGTGCCACCTCTATTTTTCTAAGAGAGTAGTAATCCTAATAATAATTTTAATGTTTTATAATTCTGAGTTATTAAGTTGTGTTATCTGCCCAAATCTTGGGTTTGGGGTTTTTTGAGCATTTCTTTCAGTTCATTAAATTGGTAACTGTAGTGTATTATATGGAAGGTGGCTTACCACCTTATACATGTTAAAGAACTATATAAAAATTTCTTAATTACATAGAATGAGATCAGTTTTATTTTAAATTGTATTTCATGCAGAATTTATAAATTACCACTATAGCTTCTGTTTCATTACGTTGTTGGCTCTGAGGAGGGGCGAGAAGGATAATTAATAGTTCCTTTCTGCTGAAAAAGAGAAGAACTTACCAAAGAAAATGGAAAATGCTTTTTAAAATAGATTTTAATGTGTAGCTTTTATTTAATACAGATACTCTATGCCCTGCAGAAGTTCAGCAAATTTGAAAATTGCCTATTGCCATCGTGCTTACTATGATTTATGATGTATTCAGGAATATGTTGTGTCTAGGAGTGATATGAAGTATTGCAGGTTGTTTCATTATCAGATGGTAAGATTTTATTTGTGTTAAGTACCTCCAGTACACAAGGCAAGTTTCTGTTCAGCTTTCATAAGTCTATCGCAAAGGTATGTCTTTTTCCACTTGAGACCCACTCTGAAGCTGAATCCTGGCTTTACCATCCATGTTTCTGACTGAGGTTCTCAGTCTGATGGCCCAGCTACCTCAGCTTAGAATAAAACCTTGTCATGTGCTTAGGACTTGGAGCAGGAATCACTACTGATGAGCTGATTGTGCACAGAAGTGTTGCATGCTGCAGCTATGCTGGGTTTGCTGCCTGTGCTAGGACCACCAGGACAAAAATGTAACTGAGTGTGTCTGGCTTTTCCTGGGATGTATTACCTGGACAGTGGAACTCTAGGCTGAATTTAGAATACAAGATGACTTTGTTTCTCCATGTGAAAAAACACATACATGAGAATCCCAGAGACATGATGGTGCGTTTTATGAGATCGGAATTCTTCTGACAATCTGTTTGCCCAGCCAAGAAATCAGCCTGGTAAATGTTAGACCTTTGTGCAAAATTGAACAGGTAAACAGAACATACTCTTCAAAATTGTAATGTCTCTGGTGGCCTTGTCTTGAGGCTTACTGGATGGTGTTGTGTGGGTGGGGTTTTCACATGGGATTGCTTGCTGTAGTTTCTTTTCTTGAGTATAAACCACCACTCAACATAGTAGATGTTACCAGTGGTGCAAGTGTGTCAGTGTTGTTACCCCACTGTAAATTTGTGTATCCATCACCTGCACGTTGTTAGTCACTGGCATGCAGCTCAGCATTGGTGCAGTGACAGTTCCCATGGCATTGCAAATTCCTCCCCGTCAGCTGCAGGCACACAGCAAGTCCCCATCTCACAGGGGGTAGAGTCATGTGTGGTGAGTCTTTTTCCTTGGCATCCCAGATTTCATTCCATCTCATCTGCTCGCCCACACTGCGCTGGAAGGGGCCTGTCCTGTTGCACAATGGTGGGCAGCCCACTTAAGATGTCACCTTTAGAGAAAACCATCATACTTGCTCATCCTGCTCTGCCAGAATCCCCATTACACTGAGAAATGTGCTCAAAAATAACTTTTTTTTTTCCCTTACAATTGTCTCTGCTTGGTCATTGGAGCTGTGCTGGTGTTGAGCTGTGGGAGGCTGTTTTGTTTGGAGTTATGGTGGTTTGCAAGGAGCTGAGGAAGCTCTGGGGGCCCCAGGGTGGTAACTCCAAGAGAACATCAAGGGGCTATTAATGGTCTGGAAGCTTTAATAGTGAGACAAGGATAAGAAGAAACTGATGCAAAGAGCTGTGGGCTATCTGACAGATGCACAGGATGAAGATTGCAGTTATATGATCTTTGTGATGTTTCCTCTTAAAAATTCTTTGAATTATATTGATCCACTGGAGTGATTTGATGCTAGTACAGTGCTTTGCATCGTGCTACTGAAGTGATCTTTGTCATTCTGAACATCCTAAAATGTGCACTACATCACTGTAAATGTTTTTAAGTGGAAAAAAGCTTCAGAGTTCAGAAATTGCAGTACTCTATTAGGTTAAATATTCATTTGTAATCATAATATTAAAACTTTGGTTCTCCAACCAAGGAGCATACATATCATGATTACAAAGAAATGAAATAAAAAATTATTTTTCATAGGCGCTTCTACATAACCTGTAGAAAAGTGGATTTCCATTAAAAACAAGCTTCAGAAGAAGTAATAATGTTTCAATGTTATTGATGTGAGTAAATCACTTAATTTGTTCTGTATAAGTATTCATTTTTGTTTTAAGAGGGTTTTTTTCTGATTGAAATATATAAAATATCTTTTTGTCTCAAGCTTTTAGTACAGGCCCATTTATATTATAAACACAATGCAGCTGACTTGATAAATATTTCAGTTAATACATACACAACGTGTATAGACTAGAGAGGAAGAAGTGTGAATAGATGTTTTACCCAGCCAGTTGAAGGGGTTTTTTCTGTAGTATATCCTACATGCTGTTCCTCTGTAATCTTGCCAGATTTTAGAAGATGAGCAGTTATCTGGGATGTCCCTTAGGCAAGTTGTCCTGTGCAAAGAATTTAGATGATGCTTAAGACAAAATTGAAGAGTATTCTAGTTATAAGCAGTGCTAAGGATAGTGTTAGGAGTCAGTGGGTAGCTGGAGTGCTGACTTTGGGTGATATATGAAAGTAAACTCTTTTAACAAGTGTGATAGCTATAGATTGGAGGCTGCTTCATGTACAGAAGGGGTGTTACACCTCCTCACAGGCCTGGCTTGTTAGCCAGCTTGGGAAATTACATTCTTATCAAAATTCCACATGAAATTCAGTTGGGATAAAATATTAATCTCTTCTTGTCCTAAACTGCTCATGTTAGTATAAAGCTGCTGTGTTTCAGCTCCAAAAGACTTGCATTGCATTAAGTTATTAGATTATTATTTTGTGTGCCATTCAATATTTTTGAATGAAAAGCATTTGCTCATGTCCCCTTCCTTGCCTCAATCAGTCAGAAATTATGAACTTCAGAGTATGTTCAAACTTGAAACTTCACTTTGGATTACAGAGGAAAGGGTATGGATTTTAAACAGCGATGGACGTGTTTGCTATGATTAAGGAGATAGGAGGAGGTTATGCCCATTTGTGGAATATAGTATGCCACGCCCTGCTTTAAGAGTGAGTGTGTATGCCTTCTCTTTTTAGCCTGAATTTCTTTCATAAAGTACATTGGAGCGAGCAGATGAGGTTGTTGTCCTCTAGTGACTTTGACATGTCTCCTGAGCAGAGCAGTTTTGCCCTATGTACCATCATGAACGTTGTGTAATTAACCATTGGAACATCTTGCCCCAGTAGGTTCTCTGTCACTTGAAGTCTTGATTTAAACACTGTAATTTTCTTGAGAGACATGTTCTACTGCATCTAAGATCTAGAGAGCTCAGGAGAGGTGCTGCTGAGTGGGAGTCTACATCCTGTTTAACCTGAGACCTCAGACTAAATAGTCCAGATGCCCTTTTTTTTTAGCTTTAGAAACCACATGAACAGATGTATGGCTATATCAAGATAGCATCCCATGGGCTAATTGGTTTCACTCAGAATAACATGTCACTGAAATGGTTTTTTTCTTAGCAGGTGTTGCAAAACAAGGTACTGGGTTCTTTGCAGATTAATGATCAGAGGCTTTCATTAGGCTTTATCTCATCAGTTGTCTTCCTGGACTTCTGCTTCCTTCTTTAAAATCATCTTTGCCTCTTCTTTTACAAAGATGACCTTTTCTGCAGACAAAAAAAAAAAACCAAACAAAACCAAAAACCCCAACAAAACAAACCTTGCTTGCTTCTGTCTAGCACAGCTTAGACTTGGTAAAAGATGTTCTATTGTTTATTAGTCTCGCCAGCTTGGCAAGATTTGCATTTTTATGACTTAGCAAGCTATTTTAGGATCAGCTTGATACCTGGTTGGATTTGTCATCTTTCTAAATCTTCTTTTGCATGAGCAGAGTACTCTGGGGTGACACACTCTGTGTGTCTGCATCATCAAAACAGAGCAGGTGCCAGTGATGGCCTCTTCTAAAGGTACCAGTTTGGGCTGAGTTGGTGGCACAGCTATGGCCTTGTTCCTGAAGAAGGAGGTTGTAGTAAAAGCTTTCAGTTCACCAGAAGAAATTTATCACCAAAACCGGCCCATTTGTATCACTAATGCCATATCTATGTACAAAACTCACCCCATAATACATAGTTAAAATTTACTACTCTGCAAAATAATTGATGAGAGGAGCATGCCTGAATGGATTTATTTAGGTTAAATTGTGCCATGGGAGTGGTTGGAAATTATGAGTTATTTGAAAGCAAAGAAAATTTATATTATAGTGAAGCAAGATTTGCAATTAATTAATCAGTTGCATACGTAAAGTAGATGTTTGTAATTTGTGTGAGGGGAACCCAGTGTAAAATAGGATCGTGGGGTTGTGTTGTGGATTTTTAGCATCTGTTTTAGGGATTGTACACAAAATTTGAGATTGCTGGTCTTTTCCTTTTGTGATGCAAGTGCAGAATACTGTGCTCTGCCCTATTATTGTGCTTAAATTGGAACTGATGCCACCGTGGAAGCACTGTGGTTCTTTTTTGCATTCAGTGCCTGTGCAGTTCTGAAGCAGCCTGCAGGCGCTCTATTGTAGTTCGCCTCGCACAACACTTGGGGCCCAATTTTGAATGGCTTATGCATTAAAGAGACATTTTCCTTATTTTTCTAAATGTTTAGTATTGTTCCAGGAGGATATTTGTAAATTTTGCTTGGTTTAGCACTACATTTTAAAGAAAACACTTTCAACCTGGTAGGTGATACCTATGCTTTGCGCTTGTGTCCGATCAGATCAGGTAGTGTGTGTGTGTCTCTGTGTAGTTCACAAAATAAATTATATAATATATAGTCATGTCTGGCTGTTGTTTTCTGGAATTTGACTAAGGCTTGCGACTTCAAAGGTGAGGCTGGGTTCTTTTTTTGTGTTCAGAGAGGGTGACTAAACTATTGTGGCCAGCATTGCAGTGTAAGACTTGTGAGGCTCATCCTTTGTTTTAATCTTTAAGTGCCTCAGGAGTCATCCATAAAGGATATCCCAGTGGGGGAGTTGAGGTCTTGTGGACAGTTGGTGGAGGGGGCAGAGTAAAAATTCTGGAAAAATCTGCAGATCTCCTTTCAGGATTTCCACTTTTGTTCCCTTTGGCTAAAATAAGTCTTTGAAAATGGTGCTGTGGAAGTGGGTAAATGAAAGAGAACTACATGGGGCTAAGGAATGGTGATGTTCTTTTGGGAGTTCAAGGCATTTATACAGTTTGAGAAAGAGAGTGGGGAGCTCACTATTTGATAAAATCTACTGGAGCCCTCTAATTTGTTGGAAATAAAAAAAAGGAAAATGGAAAAAAATTTAGGTTATTCCCTTGTTTAATTTGCTAGACTGGTACTAATTCTGCAGTTCACTTACTGTACTAGTTAATTTCAATATTCACTCTGCATTCTTGATTTCAACAGGGGAGAAGGTGGATGCTGAGGGCAAAAGGGTACAGGATTGGAGGGGGCTTGAGTGGATCTTCGCAGCAAATTGTGCATACCCTTTTCACAGCTGTACCTGAATACAACTCATGTAATTTTTAAAAATTATTTCATGAGGTTTTTAATTGTGGAATTGTTTTTGCACTTAAGTGAAGCATCTTAAAAATAATTTTTCTGACAAATTTTATGAAACTAGATGGAAATCCTCAGTCAGAAAAGATGAACTTGCAAGTAATAACACAAATAATATAGAAAGTATTTTCTAACAGCTTCTAATTTCAGAGTTACTTCATGCTGCAAGGTTGCTTACATTTACAACAGGGCAGAATGCAGGTGCTCTAGAGATACTGTCAGCCTGCAGCCCCCATTTTTCAGTCATACATTGCTCGCTTTGCATGATGAAATGCAGTTTTGCTTACAAATCTTTCCCTTACTCTATAACCAGATTTTAAAGGAGGAATCACAACCCAACTACCATTTCTGATGTTAACTTATTTTCAAAGGCACTGATTAAACTTCCCAAAACAGTTATATGAGTCACAATTCCTCTTAAAATATCAACAGAAGTTTGTGCTTCCAAAAGTTGGTCAGGATGAGGCCCCGAAAATCGCCCTGTGTATATTTCCATACAAGCAAATAATGTACAGAGGAGTGTTTCAGTATTTTGAATAGTCTTTTGAGTAAAAACTAGTTCAGTTAAGTACCTTAGCTCTCTTCTGTGGGAACAGTTGTTTTACACAATAGAATTCCCTCTTACAGTTGTCTCTTTTCAGGGAGCTTCATTTAATATTTGTCCATGGTACCACCAACTGCAGTGCTCATTGAATGGTCAAGAAGGAAAAGTGCCTGTTCTAAGCAGATTCCAATCTAAGGATGGGCAGCTAGACAGATAATATAAATGAGAATTTATAACAAATGTATAACAAATGCAGAAGAAGAAAGGGTTTGCTGGTGTGAGGGGGAGTGAGACACTTCAGCATGGTGAAGTCATATTTTAATCACTCCAAGGAGTAACAACAGGTTGCGTTATGGCAGGTCTGTTATTTAATGCTGACGGATCTTTTTTTGTTTGTTTGTTTTTGTTGTTAGGTGACTGCCATAAAATGTATTTATATATTTGTGCATAAGAAACTGCATCCTTTCCATATACAGTGTTGGTTGTCCTGTTGTATTGAAAGAAGGTGGGTTTATTTCAAACCTCTAAATCTCACTCTGGTCTAAACCTGCCCAAATGGCATTTATACTGGTGACTTGCTTGACAAGGGTTCTTTGTGAAGGTGCAAATGTGCTGCAGTCTCCCTGCTGTGCAGTTAAACTTTCTGTGCATAAATCATTTTAGTAGATTGGGCCAGCAGAGGATTGCTTGTAGTGCATTGTGTGTGATTTAATATTATGCTATATGCAATGCTGGAGCTTAGTTCCAAATCTCCCAAATGATGTAACATGTTCCAAAGACTGAGTCCAGACTGTTTGAGCACCTAGAAGGCTGGAAGTAGCAATGCTAAAGTGCTTATGACTCCTTAAGCAATTTAAAATATTTTGTTTCTCATAAAAACCGTTTGCAATATTGACACTTTAAATTCAGTGAGCTGCTGAGCCAGGAGCAGTCCTGCACTGTTGTTAGATTCACACCCACTTTCCTGGGGATGGGCTGGTGCCAGTGTTGTCCCTTTCATTTAGGTCTGTTCCCTGTAAAAGTGTTGTAGACTTGTAGGAAACCAATTTATAAAGGATGTGTCCACATACAGAGAACAATATGAAAATGTCAGTAAAGATTTTGGTGAATTAAAACACAGTAAAATTGTATACTCAAAACTGAGTTATTCAGGTATTATCTTTTTTAAATCAGTAGATTTGTTCAAAGGAGAATTAATAATTTAAAGTATTTATATTCTTAAGAAATCAGTCTGGAACTACATGACTTCTGTTAGATTGTTTCTTTACTGAAACCAGTACTCAGATTGATGAAATATTTCACTTTTTCTGTCCTCTCAGCAGCTGAGATGATTTTTGTGGGAGGTACAAGAAAAGATGAATTTTAGTTGTCTGGGACATCAGAATGTATAAATCATTAATTAGAAGAAATGGACCCTGTGCTTTCAGTTTTTTTTCTGAGTCTGTGTGAGAATTAGATCAAAATGTTAAAAATGCAACCTTTCGGGCCGTGGCCAGTGAAAGTTTTGTAGTTTTAAAATTTGCTGTTGCATTTACAGTAGTCATAAGCGGTTCCAAAGAGGCATCTAAACAGATTTATAATCCCCTCCACTGCTCCCAGGGTGAATTGACTGCCAGCTTCAGTCAGGAAACCAGTACTCAGATCTCCGGAGTGCTGGCTGTGCTCTGGGGTGAGCTGAGTGCCAGGGAGTTGATGTCGTGGCTCTTCCTGGTGAGCAGAACCCACCCCTGGGAGAGGTGGGCACTGGGCAGGACAATTTGGGAATGCTGTTGGGGAGCCCTGAAGGGAATCATGGGCACTTTGTGGCCCTGCAGCACCTCTGGAGGCAAGGGCAGCTGGTGGCCTCTGTCCCTGCAAAGTGGGTCAAGTGCTGCTGGGGAACTACCCAGCGGAGCAACAGGGGCTGGACAGCAACGGTCTGGTGCCATTTAGGGCTATTTCTTATTTAGCTGAGTTTTTAAAAATTTCCTAGGTTTTTTTTTTTTTCCCTCAGGGCTCTAGTATCTTCAAACTACCTGAATTAGAAATCATAGCTTTAATGATTCCTTTCTAGTGCTTTTTTTCTCATGACTTTGTGGGACAGAAGGTCTTGGGAAAGAAGGTGATTTTGTTCTGGGAGAGTTCTGAGAGATCAGCAGGCCTAGGCTGATAAGAGTCCTCTCCCCTCCAACACACATCATGTCACCTTTTCTCTTGAACACAGGAAAAAGTCAAGTAAATCAAAATGCAAGCACGAGACCTTATCTTTTATCTTCTGGCAGGTTACAGAAACACCGAGATGCTTCCTAGAGAATTTCTATCTTTCTTAGTGCTCTGATGGAGGTGTTGGAGGAGACCAAGTCAGTTGACTGTTCGGGAAATGGGAGAGAACTCCCACGGGATAGTGATGTTTTCTGAGGCCCAAGAACTTTACTCTTCTTGGTTCGAGGATATGACCTTTAGGAAGAAAAGCTGTTAATGACATGATTATTCATTTTAATTAATACTGAGTAATTTTTTCTTGCTTACACACCTTCTAGTGTCTTTTTTTTTTTTTGTGCGATTCAGTGGGGAAATGCTGCAAAAGAATGAATTTCTAAAATAAATAAAATATTCTATCTTAGATTTTTCTGTCATTCTTTTCTCACTCCTGTCATGGTTTAACCCCAGTCAGCTGTGTCCCACACAGCTGCTCATTCTTTCTCCCTCAATTTCCTGGTGCAGAGGAGAATCAGGGGGAAAAAAGAGTAAACCATGTGGGTTAAGATAAGAACACTTTAATAATTGAAACACAATAAAACATAATAATAGGATACTGGCCCCTCCCAGCCAACTCCACCCAGTTTATGCACTGGGCATGGCATTCAATGACAGGGAATAGCCTTTGGCCAGTTTGGGTCACCTGTCCTGGCCATGCTCCCTCCCAGCCTCTTTGTGCACCTGCTCAGGGTGAAAAGCCCTTGATTTAGAGTAAACACAACTTAGCAACACCTAAAACATCAGTGTGTCATCCACATTATTCTCATACTAAATCCAAAACACAGCACTCCAACAGCTGCTAAGAAGAAAATTTACACTATCCCATCCAAAATGAGGACTTCTTTTCTCTTTTCCTTTGCTCAGCTTACACAAGTTGGTTTTTTTTTTTCATTTTGGTACAAAAGTTGCAAAGTGGACTTCTGTTATTATTTGTTTAAATTTCATCATCGTTGACTTGCCTTTCTATTTAATATATTTTTCAGGAAATCATCTTTTGAAAATAGTAAGCGTAGGGAAATATTTCAAGTCTTCCTTCTTTTGAATATCTAAAAATGAAAATGCTTTGAATCCTTCAGTCTTTCAGACAGGTGGAAAATGTTGCACATTTTATTTTGATTCTAGTTGAGCTATTTAATACTCTAAGGATGATATAGAGAAATGTGGAACTCCAGAAACAAGATTAAGCTGCACGTGCTTAGGAAGAGTCCCTCTTTAAAAGGGATTTCTAAGAACCAAGCACAATGATTCAGCAAAACCTCTATGTTTTGTGTCTCTGAAAAATCAGGCATGATTCCTGGATTTTTGTTATTCATCTGAAATAATATGTACAAAATGTTTTCAACAATAGTTTTCTATTGGTGATATTTCCAGTGATCTTACAGGATTTATGAGATTGTTCTCCTTTGGAATATCAGCTCTTTGTAGCACTCGGACATGCCATAAGAGGTATGTTGAAGGAGAGGGGAACATATCTTCACACTAGAGCAGAAGTGGTGTAATATGTGAGTTTTTGTTGAGAAAATGCTTGTTTTAAATCCTGCACTGCACTCTTAAGGATAGCTTTTTGTGTAGCAGGTATAGGGATATCCATTTATTTAGGGATATCCATGTGATTGAAAGGACAACATTTGATTATCACACCCTCTTTTAGTCACTTTTTTCACTCCCTGTCATCTCAGGTGTGCATCTGTGACATACCAGCAGTTACCCCTTTGCAATGTGGGGAAACTGCCAGGTTAAAGCAGAGATGCCTTTGATCCCATGTGAGCTATTTTCTTGCTTTGACATGGCTTCTTTGTCCTTTTATAAATGGCTTGGTAGTACATCTATTTCATCCTTCAAATATTTATTACAAATATATCAAGAAATCCTGGCTAGGTATGTATTACAGGAAACAGAAAACTTCTATGGGTAAGCAAAGCAAGCTTTGAACTGCAGCAATGTATGTAGAAAACATACACACAGAAATAAGGTCTTTACACCACCTCTGCTGTTGTAAACAAGAAGCAAAAAACACTTTGCTCTGTAATTCCACCTCTAAACAGCCAATTAACTCTGCAGAGCTTTTTAGTTCCTAAACTGCAACTGAGAACCTGTAATACAAGCAGCTGTATTCCCAAGGGACTGTTGCATTTCAGTTGAAAGGTGTCCTGCACAAGAAGCAGCTGTTTGCCTCTAATGGCTATAGAGGTGCATAGGTCAGATATTGGGAAGAAATTGTTCCCTGTGAGGGTGGGCAGGCCCTGGCACAGGTTGCCCAGAGAAGCTGTGGCTGCCTCTGGAACCCTGAAAGTGTCCAAGGCCAGGCTGGATGGCATGTGGAGCACCCTGGGATAGTGGAAGCTGTCCCTGTCCATGGCAGAGCGGTGGAACTGGATGAGCTTTAAGGTCCCTTCCAATGCACAGCATTCTGTGATTCCAGGATAGTTAGGTTCAGACTCAGTAGAAATCCCTCTGCGCCACACAAGTCCTTTTGGGATCTGAGCAGCTGACCCAGCACTGTGGGAAACACTACGCTGTTCATGAACTTCAGTATGAAATCAATTCAGAAAGGGAGATGTGGCCTGTGGGGAGGTTAAGAGAAAGTTTTGGGCTAGCTGCAGTTCACACAAGTTATAATTGTAAGAATACAGCTGTGAGGATAGCAAAGTGGATTTTCTGAGTCACACTGGCTATGAAGCTGCAGCATCTTAGCAGAGCCAGTGTGTGCTCTTTAGGTAATTCTTAGACACCTCTAAAAGACATTTTTCAACTTTGTTTTTAAATGTATTGCATGAGGTATTTGTGAGGTTCTAGTTAATTTTCTGAGGGTCAGTCCTGACTCCCATAATCTCCCTTGGTGAATGACAGGCTTATCTGTAGCAGCTAACACAAGGTCAGGTCTTGTGTTCCCTGGAGTACACCGGCATGGGTCTGATTGCAGCCTGGTAAACAGTGTGCTAGCATTCACCCTGTAACCAACACCTAGCCAACACATTCTGGTAATCAAGATGAATTCAATCATATTTGAAACCTACATGACATTTCAGCCGTGTTTCTTGTAAGGAGTTCTGAAATCTGCCGCCCTCCTTACGAAATAAGCTGTTAAACTGACAGGTTTTCTTAAGAGTGAAGAGCTGATAAATGATGTCAGTCACAGCGCTTCATTTCAGTCCAGTACAGTTATTCTATAAGGCCTGTAAAATTATAACATGTTTGAGCTAGTGCTAAGAATGTAGCAGATTTTTAATTACAGCCTCTTTCTGTAGGAAATTCATAGTAAAAACCATTTAAAATGTGAACTTCAGAAGCCTTGGAGTTGGCCTGGAATTTCGTGTCCTTTTCCAGGCAGTTTTTCACCTACTTTTTTTTTTTTCTATTGCGGCAGTCAAAACAGGACTAGTTGCTTTTGGAAAGCTGTGTGTGGATGCCAATATGTGGGGTTATTCAGGAATGCTTGTGCACGACCTCCTTGTATGTTTGAAATTGGATGTCGTTACCTCCCAGGAAAAACTCGCAGCAGTGTTCTTACCTGGAGAGGAGCAGAGCCCAGATGGGGAAGGGAAAGGTGTTTATTATCCATAGGTCTTTTTGTGTTTTTTTTTTTTTTTTTTTTTTAATTAGTATAAGTGCTTCTGAGAGTTTTAGAGATGAGTTTTAAGTTTGACTTTGTGGTGTAATGGGAACACTTTTAAAATCTGGTTTTATAAATCTTAGAACTTCACAGTTGCTGACCTGTCAGAAGAAAGCTGTGAAGACCAAATGCTGTTCCAGAAACTGTTCGTTGGTGTGTGTATGTTGTTGTAACGGCAGATGATGGAGAGATTAGTTTTACTGCCAGTTTCTTCTCTCTCTACTTGACCCTTTTGATTTTGTGATTTTCCTTCTTTTTTAAATTGTCACTTTGTGCTGGAATTTACCATACTATCCTTGCATTAGCTTGATTTCAAGCTCTTGAATAAATGTCTCCTTTAAAGAAGGAAGAATAAATTCTAACCCAGTTATAATTGCACCACACAAAGGCAAAGACCATTGCAGGCCAAGGGTGTTTATTGTCCAGACACACATTATTTTTCTCCTTAGAAAACAAGTGTGCACCTTTGTTTCATTATTTCTTCCTGGTAAGTGGACATTTTGTAAACTCCCACCTAAGGGCATGGCACCTTCAAAAAGGACTGTGTCAAGGTTAGTTGTAATGAGTAAAATATGCAAATTCAAATTAAAAATATTTTCTTAATCGAGGATGCATAAATTATTCCCAGTGGGCACCTAAGTGACAATAAATTTCGCATGCCTGGGAATTAACATGCCCCACTTATATTACTTTTCTATTCCATTAAAAAAATGCATTATTCATTTAAATGGCTTCCACTGTATTTAGCTTCTGAAAAAGAGATCAAACTACTATTTGGAGGCCTAAATTTGAGCAACATATAAAACAATTTTGTGTGTGCTTTTATACTAAACTTGGGCAAAATCTTACATTTGATATGTCTTCAAAAGTACAAAAATAAAATCATACAAAAATAAGTAAACCAACTCAGCTAATTGCTGTGGTTGACTGAAATGATGGCAGCATTTCTGATACCTAATTTTGGAGTACCCAGGATCTTTCTGTACACGTCTAATTCTTTCGAGCAGTGGCTGCCTCCCTGTTAAACCTGTGCTGTGGCCAGGCAATACAGTGCACGAGCATATTTAGTCCTGTCCTCCTGCCAGGGTTGTTTGCCTGTCCCCTGATCTGCCTCTGCAGGCAGTGCTGCACGCAGGGCTGAGAAGGGACAAAGAAACTAAAGCTTGAATTTTCAAGGGGTACCAAGGAGTGCTTGAGCTGGGAAAAGGCAGGAGGGAATGAAGATCTGTGGGGATGGTGTACAGAGCTCCTGGCTGTCCCTCTGTAGCTGTCTTTTGATAATCTTTAACTACCAGTTTGCTCATATGAGCAGCAGTTATTAAAAATGGGGGGTAGTTTATCTGCACGCTTTCTTCTTAGCTAAGCAGGTTTGAATGTCCAAGGGTTTCTGTGAGCTCTTACTCGGTGTATACTGAGCACATTGTATCTAATCATTCATTTTTTTTTTAAGCCCTTGGAGGTGCTTATAATCCTAAGGATGCCATACAAGCTCCGATTCTCTCCATGTAAATCATTTACAGTGGGATTTCGAAAATGCTCAGCCTAACCCTGCTTCCTTTGAAATCAATTGTTAAGGTCCTTGTGACTTCAGTGGGAGTAGTTACGCCAACACAGAGTGCTTTGAAAATGCCTCCCTAAACTGTAAATGAGAATATACATTTGAGAATGTTGCAACCTAATTTTTAGACCGAGCTTGTGATGGTAGTAGCAGAGTGCCCTAGATTTAGTGCTGTATCTACTTGATTATGTCACTTTTGCCACCTTGTCTGAATTTGGCACTGTAATTCCTATTTACATGGGATTTAGTCTTTTTGTCTGTTCGGTCTTTGTATTTTTATTGTAATGATCTTATCCGTCCAGCTCTACACTGTACCCACACAAACACTTAACAAACTCTTTACCCTAAATGTTTCAGTATGAATAAACATGATATGTTTTAATGCATGTATATATATAATTTTTTTTTTTCTGTTTTTCTGCTTGTACATGTTTAGGGACAAAGTAGATGTGGACTAAATTGAGATTTTTTGGACTTGCATGTTTGGATTTTTTTTTTTTTGGAGGGGGGGCTGTTTTTGTTTGTTTGGGGTTTTTTCTTTAAAACATCAAAATATTTAAGTGGCCCTTTATACACCTTGGCATACTTCATTCTTCAATTATGACTGTAATATCAGAAACGCTAAACCATGACAGATTTTAAAGAATATTTCAAAAACTGAGTCTGGAGGTAACAGCTTTATTACTGCATGATGACTTGACCCATATTTCCTAACATGATTTCCCTACTGTAACTCGTTCATGTAAGTCTAATGATATCAGTTGACCTTGACAGCTAGACCTAAAAGCCTGTGGTTGTCCTGGTTTTTTTAGGATCTTTTAGATATTTCTTATTTTGGTTTTTCATATTTAATTTTTCAGCAATTTCAAGAAATCAATTTTAAAAATTTTACCAAGATGGTATAGCTAATTCTAAGCAACCAGAATTTTTGCAATTCCTTTGAATCTTTGGCTTGAGCATAATTTACATACAGTTGCAGAGCCATACCCCTCTCTAGCATAATTCTTAACACCTGTGTAGCAGACAAATAGTGCTAATTACACACCCATATGGAAAAATGGCTATGAAATGCTTTTGGTGTCTTTAGTGAGAGATGACTTTGCTCTTGTTGTTTAGAATTATTCTTAAGCTTCATTCTGCCTTTAAAAGAATAATTTTTATTTGGTCTTTTTAAATCCCCCTACTAGTGAATATTTTCCACTTTCCTTAAGTGGAATTTCTAACTAGAGTTAGAAACCTTGGCCTGATGTCTAGGTCAGTATTAGTGATAATGATGAGATTTAGGCCAGGTATTTTAAAATCCAGTCAGTTAGAAACATTAGACTTCTGCATAATAATGTAAAGGGGACACTACCAGCTTTCCAGTGAGCATGCCACTTTTAGCTCTGAGATCATATCTTAAAACTTGCTTTGAGCCCTTTAAGAGCAAACCTGAAAACCACCTCATTACTATGCATAGAAAAACTACTTTAATCACTTTGAGATTTCTAAAATGTATTTGTTAAAATCTTTCTCTCATTCTGAGGCTGATATCATTTGACGAAGGGCACTGAGGGAGCCTGACTTGAGAGGTATTGGGACATGAAAATATTGGAAATTCTTATAAGCAGTGTTTAAAATAGCTTTTCTGTAAATGATTTGGTTCACAGAAAAAGTGATTGTCTGGTGCTGTGGTTTGGCAAGCACTCTTGATGAATATAAATAAATTCACAGGTGATTTCACCTTTTATGAGTAATATGACCATGGTTTAAATTCTGGTAACAACTTTTCCAGCATCATGAATTCTCCCCTTCTTGTGTTAGCCAGTAGTGTAGGCAAGAGAGACATGGAGCTGCTGGGCAGAGTCCAGTGAAGGGCCATGAGGATGATTAAGGCATTGTCCTTGAATCATCTGTCCCCAGAGGAAAGTCTGAGACAGAGGGGACTGTTCAGCCTGTAGAAGAGAAGGTTCAGGGAATTTTATCAATGTACCTTCAAGGAAGAGTGTGAAGAAATCAGGGCAAGGCTCTTTTTGCTGGTCTCCAGTGGCAGAACAAGAGGCAATGCCCTGGTTTTGCTCCTTGCTCTGTACCTGTGTGCAGACAGCCTAGATCCAGAGTCCTTCTTGCTTGTTAGCCAGGCTTAAACAGTGCTCTCCACACAGGATCTCCAGTGCAGCCCCTTGGCCTTTTCACACACCTCCTGGCTGAGTCCTGCATCAGGAGGCCCTGGGCTCGGGGGACAAGGGCTCTGCTCAGCTGAGTGGGAGGAAATGGCCAGAGAGTTCAGGGGCTGCTTCCCAAGGCCTGCATCTGGTTTCCACCATCCCAGTCTCATTCCTGTATCTCACAACCCTGCAGAGAGCTAAGCCACACCGACTGCGTGCATTCCTTGGCAATCCCTTCCAACACCTTTCCTAGGAAACCCATCCATCCGGAACAAACGGAGAGCCTTCGCAAGGACAAACTCCTTAGAGCAGAGATGTGATGTCAGGGAAAATACCTGTCAGGAGAGGGTGCAATGCTAACAAATAATTGTGTTGGCATCTCTATCTATTTGTACCAGAAGTTGAAAGCATCATTGAAGGGCAAAATACATTCTTTTGGGTGTTTGGTGTTGGTGTTGAGCCTATTAAAAAAAACCGAGTAGAGAAGGTTTAGGGTGTTTTTTCAAAAATAGATTTTAGTTTTTGTTTGGCCTTGATGTTTTTACTTTCACTCGATCATGATGTTAGAGGTATTTCAGGTGGTAGAGGGGGTCTGTCATTGGTATTGAGAAGGCCCAGGAAAGAGGCCCAGGTTATGCAGATCAGTAACTTACTGTCTAGGAAATTTGGTTGTATATTGTTTGTTAGAAGGCAATGATGACTGAAAATTTTGAGTGTGTTGATTTTTACTGACAAGCAGATAACAGACAACAACAGATTTTGTGAATTGGTAACAATCCCATAGAATAAAATTAATTTATGAAATTACATTTATATGAGGGTCTTGTTGGAGGCAGTTTGAAATTGAAGAGAGATGACATGAAAGACAGAATTCTCCTTCTGTGGGAATACTCCGTACTTGAGCACTTAAGAAATAACCTGAAAGAGGAGGAAGTATTTTGCATATTAGAGACCGAATAGTTCTTTTATATAAAAGTCTTGTTCGGTCAGATAAATTGATTTCTAGATTTTGGCCTGGATACTAATAAAGACACCTTTCAAATATGAGAATCAGCATAGAGGACTTGAGGAAAAATCACGATTAGAACTTCTCTAAGCTGAACGCAAACTGAAGTCGCAATGAAATTCAGCTGTAACACTGGTGTGATGTTTGTGAGGTGAAGGTATTTTTTCTCTTTGGTTCAGAGCAAAGTGGTTTGAGTTTATTTTTTTGTTGTTTGGGGTTTTTTGTTTGGTTTTTTTTGTGTTTTTAGAATTTTGTATATTGAAACAGTAGTTTGTTTACGTCATAGCCAAGGAAAGGAAAGCAAATAATAACTGGGATAAAAGAAACTGATGGTTACTAAATATTTGCTGCTGTTTGACAGGCAAAGTGTGGGGGTTTAGGGTTTGTTTTTAGGGGACAGAATTGTTGGTGTTTCAGTGGGACTTGCTTGTTTTATGATTTGATTGTTGTGGGTTGTTGGCTTTTATTATTATTTTGGAAAACATATATTTAACATGATAAAAATATCCTTTAGTTTTATTTAATAACTGGCACAGAGTTCTGTGGGTAGAGTTACTGATAGACTGGATATTAAGCTTATGAAATGTTAATACAGCTCTTCAAAAATATTTTGATAGATGTTAATATTGAAACAGCATTGGAAAAGAAGAGAATATTTCAACATAACTAGCCCTTGTAGTTTGATCACCTGATCCAGTATTTTTGAATCCTTGCCCTTGCTGGGCTGGAATATGAAATTAAGCATTCAGATCTGGAAACCCCAGTCTCTGGAGAATTTTGCTCTTTTGGAAAAGGCAACTCTGTCAGCACAAAGGCATTTCTGGAAGGCATTTCAATGAAGATATGAAACTGTAGAGGCCACATAGAGAGAGGGAGAGCAGGGAACAGATAAGGAAGTGTGTGGGTGAGAAAATATTAGAGAAACACTGGGCCAACCCCATTGTTTTTGTGCTTACTTGGGTTAAGTAACCCTAGAGTATGAAAAAATACCGTGAAAAAGCAGTAACAAAAAATGGTTAATGTATTACTATTGAAATGAAGATGGCACCTGCTGACTTGCTCTACTTTTATGTGCAAACCTGTTTTTTATAATTCCATTTCTGCATGATTCAAGTAGTTTAAGAAAGTTTTAATATAGGCTTGAAATATCTTCTAATTGAAATTGGTTAAAATGCATTTCCCTGGTTTTGTGTGGTCTCATAGAATACACTTTTGCATTTAGAATTGGTGATTTTTATATTTATCTGCTACATAGTGTAAGCCGTTGATGTAACTTCAATGTGTGCTGGATTAGCTTCTACTGTTAACATTCCTTTTTATTTCCAGTTGCTGGAATTATTGCAGCTGATTTTGCCCCAGGCACAGTTCACTAGGGAGTTGGTACCTGGGGTTCTGTTGATATCCCTGTCACTGGCAAGGTAAGGAGAGGTTGACTTGCATTCACTATGAGTAGCAGGCTAGAAATAAATCATTTTAATATGCTTTCTGAAGATAAAAAATTAGGAGGGGCAGTGGGTGTCTTGCTGATTATTTATATGCATGCCAGTAGTAACTGGGAACCTTGACCGTGGTTTTTGAAACAATATTCTTTCTTACTGATGTGTTGAGAAACAGCTCTTGCTCACACACTGAAGGAACTAACCTATTTCAAAGGGAGTATTTTCTGCATGACAAATCAAAATGATATTTTTTTCCTTGGGAAAAAAACCCTTCCTAAATGAATATCTGTAACAAAGAAAATCTACCACAGAAGTACAAAATTTTAGCTTCTTCTCCATTCAACAAGTTTCTTATGTGGCACCTCAAAGCTGGTTCATGAAGAGCTTGCGTGCCATGTGTCCGTTTAATTGTTTGTTTTGTTGCTGGCTCTGATGATGTTGGATCAATAAAATAACTTGACTTTCAGAAATGCTTACTAATTCCTTTTTTTTTTCCTAATAGCATGGAGGGAGTTACACAGCTGAATGACATTTGTTTAGATAGTCGTGTAACGTGAATATCTTTCAAAGAAGCGAGCACTGAAAATGAGCTCTCTTTAAAAAGGATTCAGTTTTGACAAGTCTGTGCTTAGTGTTTGAATACTCGTGAAATGATTTCCTTGCAACAATGCCATATTTAGCACACTAATAAAAGAGAGGAAGGAAAGTGGATCTTTGATAAGCTAATTATTTTTGGAACTTGCATCAGAGTTTAGTAAATCAGCATGCTGCATCTGCAGTGCTAACCAAACTAATCTAAAATACTTGCCTCCCTGTGGAGGTATAGAAATGTCATAGTCCGTGGAGACCTGCACTGCATTTATGCAGGTCTGCCTTTTCTGTCATAGATTCAACAGACCTTTCCAGAGAAGAACTACAGTACTTTAAACAACCTTAACATGGGGTTTAAAGAGATTAATGAATATCAGCCTTGTACTAAATAAATCTTTATCACTTGCTTGACCTGCTGCAGTAATTGCCTCTGTGCAGTGGTACCCATTCAGTCTGTCAGCTTGCCATTAATCTCAAATACATCTTTGACAAAAGAATCTACCTTATCTTCATTTTGGTTGTGTCTGTGTTTGTATGTGAGCTCTGGCACTTAATCGGGTCATCAAAGTACTCTATATGAATCTGTTTAGTTGTATGATCATTAAACGTTTGAGGAATTCCGACCTCATGTAAAAGATTTCTAAAAAAACCCCCAGGGCTTCCAAATCTGTTTGTTACAAATGTGTACCCATTCCTGTCACCAAACCAAATGTGTTAACATATATGAGGGCCATGCCTGCACTATGTGAGGTTTATGCAAGCAAAAAAATGTGTGTCTTGCCTGTGAAAACATCCTCACTGCCCTCCCACCCAAATAGCAATAATTTGGGTTGTACCATAGATAGCTTTGTGTACATTTGTGTGTGTTTATGTTTACAGATTAGGGTTTCAAACTGAATTTTTTTTTACCTGCATGGTAAATCCCCTCTTTTAATATGGCTATCAAGTTATAATTGAGAATCAAGCTGTTGTGATATGTAAATAATGCACATATTTTATACCTGCTTCATAATGCAAACAATTTGAATTTTTATTTAGCCCATTCATGTTAGAATGAAATTAATTATGTACTTTCATGTGAATTTAAATTTCTTTAAACTGTTTTTGAATTTTAAAAAAGGGACTTATTTATTTAGTATTTCTGGGGTATTTTCAGACTTGTGAAAGGACTATCTGCTTTCTGAGCTCACAGCTAAACATGTAACCAGAAGTCAGGTATTTTTGGATTAACAAGTAAGGATAAATTATATAAATGCATCAGGTTCTCCCTGAAAAGGATAAAAGTTTAGGAGGAATATAATTCTCTGTGTGGAAGGAGCCTCACAGATTTATTCAGGTAGTTCATATCTGCACAGATAATTGTGTAGCAAAAATTAAGTACGAACATGAAAAGACAAAGATTGAGTGCACAGACTGGAACATGAACTTTAACATGAGTCTAAAATCTGGTAGTTTTACATTGGCAGCCTTAAATTAGGTGCTATTTTGGATTCCTTCCCAATAGGTAGGATTCAGATGAGGGTGTGATGTACTCATTAACTTCATCAAGGGAGATGATTAACAGTTGCATTTAAGCTGTTTAACCTCAAGGGCTAGGGAGGAAGATGACCAAGACCTAAAAAAAATAAATTTGCACGGCATAAAGCTCCCTGTGGATTGAAATATCTGCTGTAAGTGTTACTGAACTAATAAGTGAATATTGAAGTCATCAAGAATGGAGAAGTACTTTGTAATTTATTAAAAATGAACCTATTTACCTTAGGTTTTCCAAATGGAGGCTCTTAGGGGTGCTTGTTTCGTATTTTGAGTGTTGCCCATGGCTAGTAACTGCTGTAGCTGTGTGTGCAGTGCAGGCAACGGCTCTGCTGGGTAGCAAGGAGGTGAGGACCATGGTGAGGTTTGACTGTAACTGGGGAGGGCTCCCAGCATTCTGTGCCTGCATGGGACCATACAGGTGCAGTCCCAAATCAGCACAGGTGTGCCAGGCATGGGCTCCCAGCATTCTGTGTCTCATGGGGCCATGGATGTGCAGTCCCAAATCAGCACAGGTGTGCCAGGGATGGGCTCCCAGCACTGTGTGTCTCATGGTGCCATGGATGTGCAGTCCCAAATCAGCACAGGTGTGCCAGGTGCAGTGTTCCAGGGATGGGTTCCCAGCACTGTGTGTCTCATGGTGCCATACAGGTGCAGTCCCAAATCAGCACAGGTGCAGTGTGACTGGGAGGGCTCCCAGAATTCTGTGTCTCATGGTGCCACGTAGTTGCAGTCCCAAATCAGCACAGGTGTGCCAGGTGCAGTGTTCCAGGGATGGGTTCCCAGCATTCTGTGTCTCATGGTGCCATACAGGTGCAGTCCCAAGTCAGCACAGGTGCAGTGTGACCAGGGAGGGCTCCCAGAATTCTGTGTCTCATGGTGCCACGTAGTTGCAGTCCCAAATCAGCACAGGTGTGCCAGCACAGCACTGAGCCCCACGGGCACCACGCTGCCTCACACAGGACAAGGTGATGCTCTTGTCTTGCGCTTGGGCCCAGCTTGTTCTGTGCTCATTTGAAGACTTTGTCCTCCCTTGCACAGCTTAGACCTGATCTATGCAACATCACACTTAAAGTTAGGAGAGCTGGGTCCTGTGTTTGGCACTGGGCACGTTTCTTGCAGCACGATAGTTCTGCCCTTCACTGCCTTTCTCTGCACACATTGACATAGGTCTGGAAATCATTTTGTAGAAATATTAAGTAATATCATTGCTAAACACTAGAAGATATCCCCAACTTCTGTTTTGCCTTTGCATACCACGTTTCTTAAAACCTTTAAGGAAAATAGATTTCTTAGTAAAAGTAGTTTCAGTGAATAAGTAAGGCAATATATCCTTGGTTATCCTGGAATTTCAAATAACTTGAGACTGGATAACCAAGGCTAATCTGTACATTTATTTGAACTGTTTTGATTAAGGGATAGGTCTGTTCAGCAGAAAAACCACAAGTGAGAATTTGCCCTTTACATTTAGATTATTATTTTTATGCTATGTTTCTTGACCTTTCAGTGCTGTGTTTGGTGCTTGTGGTTGCTAAGCACATTTAGCTCCTTCTTTAAAAATCAGTCACAAGCCACTGATGGGTTTGAGACTGTATTCAAGAGCTGGCAGAAAGCTTGTTTTTTGCATGTTTTGTTGTGGGTTTTTTCCCCCTCTCATTCGCAGCAGTCCTCACGTACCTCTTGCTGCTCAGCTGCTAAGACCATGACCCAGCTGATGCTGTAATGCTTCTTCCTTTTTCTCCTTTGACCTGCTGTTTTCAGAGTTTCCTTGGAGTCCTGCATGTGAATCACACATACTGCAGCTCGAGGCCTCTGCGTGGAGCTGCTGGCTTTGCCCTTGCTCTACAGTTGACCTTGCAAGGTCTTTCTTTCACAGTAAAAGGCTTGAAGACCACACTCCTATAGAAGTGTTTATCCTGAGAGTTGTCATTCCCGTGTCAGTAACAACTGCCATAAACACACGGATTTACAAATCTGTGCCAGCAAAGCAGAAACACTTTTACATGGTGCCAGAATTATAGCTATGTATTCCAACAGCTTTTCCTAAGTATTCACCCAACACTGCAGAACAGAAACTTTTCACTACACCACTCTCTTTATAGACTGTTTTGTAATTTCTGATGTATTGGCTGAATGTTTGAACAAGGAGATGGCAAGTAATAGCTGAAAGAGTTTGGCCAAAATTCTTGAACTGTGTTCCAGAGGGTTATTATTGTTTGGTCTAATTAATAATGTGCTCACTTCAGAGCTTCCACTGACATGCTCTTGCAGGTATGACCATCAGATGTTCTTGGGTTGTAAAACTGACAAGGAAGAGAGGCAAGGGCAGAGACTTCTCTAGCTTTAGTCAATGAAGACATTGAAAGGAAAGGGTGGAATATAATTACTTCCAGAGTTCAGTATGAGAAGAAAATTATTGGGAAGAGTGCTGGATGCAGAGAGTGGGATGAGAATGACATAGTCAAACCAGAGGCATGCTAGAAAACCCTACCCTGAGCTTCCCACAATTACTAGCATTTAATTGTGCTATTCTGGAAAAGGTTTTTCAGTTTCTCTGCTGCAAAATAGCTCTAAACTGGTTTGATTGTCATATCCCTCTTCAGTCTTACTCTGGCTGCCTAGTTTTGTTCTTGATTTTGGGGATGTGATGAGTGCTTTGTCAACTACCAGCAGACACATGACATCAGGAGACTTTGCTAGTTCTGCCAATGTAGGTCACAACTCCCAGGAGGTATCTAAGGCAAGGACCGCTAATTTAGGGTTCCAGGATGAGTTAGTGATATGAAAGATGATACAAATTTAAATACAAAACTAGTGATTAGAAGCCATATCTGGATTTCTAGTAATTCCACATCTATTTTCAGTTTTATGAGAGACTCTTGGATATCCTGAGCACTGACATTTTCTGAGTAGCTTTCCTCTTTTGGTGTATACCAGCAGTCATTTCTTGTAAGCTGACATGTTCTGCTGTAGCTACTTAAAATCATAGATGGTATTGCTCTTTACAGCAGTTCTCAATTACCTTGTTTCTAAACTATGGCTCATAGAAGCTCAAGCTGAACGTTACTTGTAGATGCATTTACTATTGACATATGGTCTGCTAGGATTTTTATAGCACATCATTCACCCATTCATGTTTCTTGAAGAAGCTTCTCCCTTATGTGAAGAATGTTCTACGGTTCTAATGGGGTCTCAACAACATAATTTTATTCTGGTGGTTGTATTTTCATCTTCTATTACAATGATTGCTACCTATTCTTATGGGTGTAGGGGGAAGCAGTGCTGTAAATATATTTGAGGGACAGCTAAAATATATGAATATTTCACAATTCTTCTTTTTAAATTCTGTTATTTTATTAAAAAAAATCAATTTAGTCTTCAGTTTTCAAGGTGTTGTTTTATTTTAAGAATTGTGCATTCCCTTTTTAGGCTTGATTTTACTTTTTCACTGTTCAATTTCTCATGCTTTTTGGGGAAGAATAAGAAGCTGGGAACTCTGATATCTGTCCTGCACAGAGACTGGGATGTATAAAGGGTATGAGCTTGGAAGCAGCTCTCATCAGTGTCCCAGACCTTCAGTGCCTCAGGGTACTTGTTAGGTTATTGTGTCTCATTCAATCTTTGTAGCTCTATAAGATTTATGCTTTTTTATTGCTGCAAGTAGTGATTTCCAAATACAAAACGTTCTAGTAGCCTACTAGTCAAGCAGGTAAAATTAACGTAGAAGGAAAATGCGCTTTTTCTCTGGTTAAACTCTTTGATGGTTTTAAGGAAGGCTTTCTGTGGAATGCCTTGCTCTTACATATCAAGTAACAAAATTTCCCAATGTCAATCCTGTTTCTTTATACTCTCAAAGCATTAAGTTATCAAAGAGAAGATTTCATTTAGACAGGTCCTGTTTTGTAATTTTGAAGTTGAAATATTAATACCTCTTTCTGTATCACACTGTGCAGGTCAGACATCGTGGAAAATTGGGAACTGTGTGCATGGATGAAATCACGTTGTTTTGTGTACTTGAGATGCTTCTATTTTTGAGCCCTGTATGTCTGAAATAATGACTGGTGCTGTCCTTACAGTGTAAAGGAAAAAATACAGGCAAGTTGCTTGACAAAGACATTTTGTGTAGTTCTCAAAGTGTTACAGCAAAACTTTGAAATTAGGCTTTCTTGGGAATAATTACAGGAGCACGTTTGGAGTCAGTTAAAGACCATGCCTATATGTAGGAAGCAATGCAGAACAATATACAGAAAGATGTCACTCTTTGTTCTTGGCTTTTCCAAAGCTCCTATGTGGAAAAAGATGAATTAGAATTAGTATGAATGGACGAAAATAGGTTTTAAAAATATTTTCTTTCCTTTTTCTCTTAAGGCACTGCTTCCATCTACAGCTTTCTTCCAAAACATGAAATGAATGAAATCTCTTTTAACTTTAATAAAATTAGAAGTGCTATGAGAAGCCTTTGGGACAGGGAATTTTCACATATATTTTTTAATGAATGACATTCTCCAGCTGGCCCTGTACTCTGCCTAATATTTTGCACAGCCTTAGAAATTTTGGTTCTTTATGCTTTATTTGCAAAGTATATTTGCATCACTGAGTGTATTTTTAGAGACTCTATTGAGAATAAAATTTTATTAACTCGCTGAGGATACGATATTATTTTTTATGCAATTATTTTCTACTTCAGAAAGATTTTGTGTAATATTGCAAATCAAGTTTAAGCTAAAATATGCACAATGGAATTTAAAATCCTTGTTTCCTAAATGATGATGATAGTATTAATTAACCTGTTGTTTACTAAGGAGTCTCAGTCCCTTATAGACTATTGAATAGAGGGGCAGAAGGAACTCATCCAGCCTTGTCCATGATGTGCAGGTGCTACTTGGAGCAGCCCAGTGCAAAATCCTTTCTGGATCTGGGTGCACACAGCTGTCCAAGCCTGTGCCCCTTGGTCAGCTTGGAGAGCGTGGGCTTGTCCCTGAACCAGACACTCCCTGCAGAGACTTTCTGTGCAAGGACACCAAGGGATGGGTTCTGTTGTTAAAGGTGTATTGTGTGTGTTTTGTAATAAAGGAGAGGATGATTCTTGCAAAAAAACTGGTTGACGGCACTTGAAAAGCTTCTTGATGTGGAATATTTTTGGTAGAATTTTTCCTATTTTCCTTTAAAATAAAATAGCGTATTTTGATGAATGACAGGTCTTCATCTTTCTTCTAGGAGAAGAAAGAAGTGAAATAGCAGGTTTGATTCACCTTTCTCTTGAGGGATGTTGCAATATATTCAGTAAGTCACAATGTCATCTTTATACCAGTGGTATTTTCTTTCTCCAGTGGCCTTGTTTTTTTTTTTGTTTTTTTTTGTTTTTTTCTCATGACATTTTTGTGGCAACTTATTAAAATATATGGAAGTCTTCCAATTTGCTTTAATGTCCTGGAATGCTGACCTCAGAAACCGTCACCTCAACCCAGCGAGGATGAATTATCACCAAAATGTAAACATTTGTGGGGTTGGTCAGTTTGTTTGGTTTTCCTTTGGTTTTTTTTTTTTCATTCTACAAGATGGTGTTTTTCTTTGAGCTGTTTAAGGTTCAATTTTGGCAATTTGCTCCAGGCAGAGGCACTGTGGTCTGTGAAGGCACACCAGTACAGATATGCACACCCAGTTTTTGGAATAAGGAATTATGAGCTACCAACTGGTTTTCATCAGCCTACAATTTTCCTGTCAGAGCCTAAAAGAACTGAAAACAATTTTGTTTGTGGAAAAGCTCAGTGCCTGCTTATAATTAACTCTGTGACAGCGGTTTTCACACAAGTCTATTGCTTATTTTATATAAACTTCAAAGGATTTTATAAACATGAAATGTTTAACTACTGGAAAAATAAATAAAATTGAAACATTGCATTAACTTGGAGGAGATATTTTTTCCAATGTTTTCTGGGAAAATTGGTAACACAAGGTACATCTGGAGGTCTGGCCCAGATGAGCTCTCCTATGTTTAAAGCAGGGTGCAGTATGGTTTTTCCACCTCTTTCGTGTGCACCAGGTTTTATCAAGGACAACAAGAGGAATATACCTTTGAAGAGCTTTATGTGTCGTGTTGAGTTGCCTGCATGAGATGCTTTAGGGTTTCTTTCTGTTTAAACAATGCTCTATCCCCGTTGTCCTGCAAGCACATTCTCTTGATTTGCTCTTCTAACTGCAGCTACTCCAAGGCCATTTCTAATATGTGTTCTCTTACTGTATCTTTTTGTGACTAAGTGCCTTTCTGTAATGAACTCCTTCCTTCCCTGTTTTCTTACGTCACAGGATCCTGGTTTCGAAGTGGGGGATTTGATTATGTTTATGTCAATTTGAATACAAAAACTCAAATTGCATTACAAAGGAGTTTTTGAGAAAATCTTTAGAATATTTGTTCTCAGGGTGTTTTTAAATCCATGAAGTAAATTATTTCAAATTTTGAAATTATTTCTATTTTAGTTTATTTGGTTATTAATTAAACATCACATGACACTCTACAGGATAAGGAAACATTTTGACATGTGAAAGTAGAAAGTGTGGTAATTTAACGGAGAAGAGAAGGCTTTTTCTTTTAAGATCTTTAGCCATATAATTCTTTATAGCAAAGAGAAACTGAAATTTTGTTAGGTTTTTATATACTTAACATGCCCTTTTATTTTAAATAATTTACACATTGCTATTTTATTTTGATTTAAGAGATCTTTACCAGCACAAAACTAATCTCGCATGTATAGATAAAATGGAATCTGTAGATTTTGGCTATTAATGCCAGCACATGCTCTTTAATGCATGCTACTTTATTTGTGGCTGCCATATATTTTAGTTTCGTTGCGTTACTCTAGAAAACAAGTTTTTGAATTAATAGAGTCATATGTTGTTTTCTTTCACTTCATTACATCTATTTAATTGGAGGTGTGGGTGCCTGGTCCATACCAGACTATCTCGCACAGGATAGTATTTGTTGCATGGTTTTGAGTTGAGGAAACTACCCCTGAATTAAATTTGTTCATAGCAGTAATAGTGTGTAGCTCATGCAGGGGGAGAGAAGAACTTAAATCAGACTCAAAACACACACTGTGAGTTCTGTAACATTTTGTATAATTTTTACAGTCACTCACAAGATTTATCTTATCCAGAGTGTTCAAGCATATCAGATCTATCGCCGCTTTCCACAGAGAGTTAGATGTATTCTGTGTACGTGCAACAGCATTGTGATCATGTGTCATCTTGCTTTTGGCAGTTTTCAAACAGTTTGATTGCAGCTGGGGTGTGGTGGTGGGGTTCTCCACTAACGTTAATTGCAGGCAGAAGAGGTGTCTATATCCCCGGTCTTTGGGATTTTGCTGTGTTTGGGCTGCTGATATACAGGACTGAGAGACTTCCCTTGGCACTTCCTGTGCCTGCCAGTGGAGATAACTCTTCAATAACCATCATTCCTCTTGCCTTCATGCTACTTAAATTACCTTCTCAGTCACCAGGTAAGCCTGGCAATTTCCTTATTGGTTTCTTTGTCATTAATTTTTTTAGTAAGGATAGGTGAGGATGAGTGACTTTTGCTGTTGATAAGGGATATGAAAGACCTCGTTCTCAACTCTCAGCTCAGCATGTGACTATTGCTGAGTCCAGACTTTACCTGGGACAGATGGAACATGGACTAAGTGCACACATTCCTTCCTTCTTATTCTTTTAAGTTCCCAGGACCAGATTTTGGAGCACCAAGTTCCTTCAGGAAGTCTTCTATTCCTCGTAACGCTTCAGGAGTTGTATTCCAGTTGCCTGGCTGGTCAGATGCCTCTGTTGCAAAGCTTCCTCCTTATCCTGGTGTCAGGAATGATGGGAGTGGGAGCTGAGAGAAGGGAAGATGCCTTAGCCAGAATCACAACAGCAGATCTCCCCTCTCCTCAGCTTCCTGGAAATGGGTCTGTGCTTGGCTTGTCGCCATGCATGTTTGAGTAGGGCATTATATCTCTCTCTGCTGAGCTAAACTCATGACTTTAAGGTTTGTTTGGGTTTGTTTTGAAAGACTTGGATGCAGCTGTCTCAAATTTCCACTCAAATATGTTCATTTGGCCTTGCTCGTAATGAGCTGAATTTCATATTGCCCGTACTGCACAGTCAGCTTGCTACACAGAATCTTAACAGCTTTAATAATTCCCCTAACCATCCAATTAGACTAATAATAAAGGCTTAATTACATATCCAGTTAATCATCAGATTTGTTCACTGAATGGCTTTAATTGGTAGATAGAGCTGTTACACTATTCCAGTTTGAAAGCTATCACCCATTTGTGCTCACAGCTATATCCACCCAATTGTTTTTTATGACTGGGACCCGACCAGCATTTATTGAGACAATAAAAAAGCTCTTGAGCAAAGAAACGTAACCACCCAGTGCTGTGGGAGTACCCTTCCAGCTCTAGGTGCCTGCATTCAAGCCAGGGCCTCTCTTTACAGTGCTCTGTACTGCCTATGTTGAAGGAGCTCCAAATAGCAAATGGATGCTTTACAGGTTTCCAAAAATGAAGATGTTCTGTATTCTGCCCAGGTAGTTCTTTCAAAATGACTGTTAAAGACTCTGGGACCTGGAATGCCCCTTGGCTTTGTAGAATTCAATAATGCACCACCTAAGCCATTTTGAAATAGATACTTCAGTAGCCCTGAGTCTTTTCTTATTATGGAAACATATAAATTGGCTCATCCTGTAAAACCCTTCAGTTTTAAAAATGTAAAACCTAATTGCCTTATGGACATTCAAAGAATGGAGGCACTTCTCTGGGGAGATTTTGCACTGAACCAAAAGATGACAGAACTAGTTACTGATTAAAAAGAAAAGAAGAGTTAACCTCTTGATGCCAGTTGTCAGGATTTCCCCCACATATATTTCTGCCTGGTTTAATTGCTACTATACTTCTACTCCATACAGATCTTACTTCATTTTCTTCAGGGTTGAATGGGGTAACTGGTTACAGAAACCTCATTGTCCCAGTCGTGTTCCCCTTCATGCTTTCACATCAAATGTCCTGTACAACTGCAAAATAATTTCCTTCCTTTAACAAGCCTTCCAGCATCCTGAGTTTGGAAGACTCTTGTTCAATGTTGAGCTTTAGCTGGCAATATTGACCTTTGCTGTATTTCATGAAGGTACCATTTTAAACTACCTTAGTTGGGGGTAGTTGTGGGGAGCACGGGGAGTCTTCCAGTATTTCAAGAATAATCATTCTGCCTTTGCATAAATAATCTGTTATCAGAGGAGAAGAAATGGTGGTATTTTTAGCAGGCTCTACACCCTGGGGAAGTAAATGACACATAAAAATGAACTTTCAAAGTCTTGGTCTATAGAAAAAGGAGCAGTGTGTGACAGCAAAAAAAGTGAGTTTCTGTGAATTAGTACAACTCATTATTCGTGCCGTACACACTCGCTGCCTTACAGCCCCTGCACTGCCGCTGGAATAGAAAATCAAACTCCCGGCCGCCTCCCTGGCCTCAGTGGCAGCCGCTCTGATTGGATGCCTCCTGCAGCATGGCCGGGAGCATCAAGGAGCTGCGGGCCGGGGAACATGCAGAGCAGCCCTTCTTCAAGTGCGTGTCACAAGCTACCTTTAAATAGATGTAAGTGGTTTAGGTTTAACAGGCACCCCAGCTCCCCCTTGCAGCTCATTTAAGTGGGAGGAGGGGTGTACATGCAGATCAATAGCCCTTTGACAAACTACGTTTCCATAGCTGGATCCCTTAAAAAATAAAATAAAATAAAAAAAGAGAGAAAGAATAGAAGATTTCAGAAAATGCACAGATGCTGAACCTCAAGTATGAGAAATTATCCTACTTCAGCAGTCTTGTCTTTAGAGTCCTGGATTTCTGGCTGTTTGGTGCAGGAGCAGTAGGTTTGTTTAGTATGCATATTGCACATAAAGATTAAACACTGTCAGTGAGAGCATAGTGTGTAACCTTTCGATTAACTTCTCTTCAGATAATTAATGTAGTAATTCATAAAGTGCTTGTGTCCATGATACAAATCAAATACTTTCTGTAACAGAGGCTGGAAAAAAATCAAGGTCTTGCTGATGGAGCCCAGAGGTGCTGTGTAATGTCCTCATGAAGCAATTTATTGATATCACATGCAATACACTGATATCACAACAGCTTCTAGGTGACACCAAAAGTAATAGCTGCTGGTCCTGGAAACCTGTGAGTTAACTCTCTTCAGCTTTGGCATTACTCTGTAACACAATACCTTGTCTCCTTGTGCGTCCCCCTTCCCCAGAACTGGGAGTCCTGGCATGGCCTGTCCTTCAGCAGAGGAAGGAAAAGGAGTGCTGAGCAAAGCCCACCAGTTCCTCACGTGGTTTTGAGGGGCGGTGGAGCCTTTGGGACTGCTGTGTTTGGTGTCCACCTTGCCTGCACTCTTTCTCCTGCTGGCTGGCTGCTGAGACATCTCCCTAGCAAAGCACCTGAGCAGAGTTGTGTGTGGGGGCTCGTGGCTGTGGAGGAGTGTGGAGAGGACAAGCTGTGCTGGGATACAGGTCTGTGCACGAGGGAGGTGCAGAGCAGGATGGTGCCTCTCTGTCTGTGCTATGGCAAGAACTTCCAGAACAGGATTTGACTTCACCGGTGCAAACAACTTTGGGAAGGAAAGAGCCAGTGATGTCTTCACTCATCCATTGCCCTTGAAACTTCATTAACATCTTGTTCACAGAGATTAATAGTATTGTGATGCACAGTGGCTCAAGTCCCCCGAGACTTTCAAGTACTTATTTTTTCATACACTGATAGCAGCTGATTTTGTATTTTCCATTATTTTCTTGTTTGCAGCTGCTATTTACTTTCTTGTTTTTCCTTCCAGACATTTAAAGCATCTTCCTTTCCTGTATTTTAGCTACTTGATGGCTTCCTATTGAAGGGGCAGTTGCAGATACGGGCTATGCATGTGTGTACACTTGCTTTCTCTTGGTGCTGCAGCCCATAATGACATAAGCCTCTGAACCATTAAAATTTTTTCTTTAGATATCATCTTAGCTTAACAAATTGTTCCAAAAGTTAATAGGGATAACTCTGTAAAATGGATAAAACCAAAGTGCATATTTTTTGTCATTACATCTGAATGTGAAATTTTCAGAGGACACTAAGGACACTTTACAGTAATGAAAGAGTTTTGTGCCGCCAATTTCTTCTGTAAATGGAAAGAACTTGATATAATCTGTGATAAGGGGTATTTTTCTGAGAATCTTCTTGTACTCTGTCTTAGTGTCATTAGCCCTTTTTATGACTCACATTGTGAAAGGGACAGAAATAAAAAGAATTTCTTCATCATTAGAGAATTCTTTCTAGGGTTACTGCTTTTTCTGCACCACTCTGTTGTGCCATAACTATCCCTGGGCTGAATGAGAGGTAACACAGGCTCCATTTCTTGTCTTGGGGAAGGCCAGTGCTTCCTTCTGAACTGTAGGACTTTCACTGTCATTTCCAGACAAAACTATTTTGCCTGCTTAAACTTTTAAAGGCTTTTTAAAAATCAGGACCTCATCAGCTCCGGTTGTTTGTGCTGCCATACCCCATTCACTGTAATCAGGTTGAGATTCCTGTATCTGTCCCTGCCATTATGCAGTGTAACACATTGCTCACAACCATATCAGGAATCTTCCTGGTTTATGATGGTTCATTAAGTGCATACAATTAAGCATCTGTTCAAACTAAAACGTTAAACTTTATGGCATTTGCATTGACAACCAAGTGTGTTCAGTACAAATGCCACATTCCAGTAACTGCCTTTTTGATATTTTATTATGTTGTCTCAAAATTAACTTTTTACCCTTATTTTCTCACCCTTTCAGATTCTGCTTCAAGAGAAATGCTGAAGCTTGTTCTTGCTTCTCCAGAACTGTTTAAATTTCTGCCCTGGCGTATCTCTGTGACCTGTCAATTCTTGTTTGCCTCCTCTGTAAATTATATGAGCCTTGAGACCTTATTCTTTTCACACTTTGCATCAAACATTATTTCTTCCTCCACATTTATTCAGCTCCATTTAAAACTGTTAAGTGTTCACTTTTATCTTTTTCACCCACAAGAGCAGCAATTAGTTCTTGGAAAGCTCACAAACCTGCAAACTGTACCCTTGCTAAGTGAAGTTGTCTTGTGAACATATTACAGTGACTCTTCCTTTTCTCAGTGTGGATCCCTCTGCCTTCCTACTGCTCGTCATGGGCTTGTCAAGCATTCAAATGTAAGCTCTTCAGGGAAGGGCTTTATGTTTAAATATGTTTCTCTATAGCTGCTGGTGTATTGCAAGAATAAATGAATGTTCAAGGTCAGTCTACTAAAGTTTATTTGATGTGCCAAAACTCTTCTGCACTTTGGAGCCACAAGAATGAGCAAATTCAAAGATTTATGTCAAAGCCTTAACTGCCAAATTATGAATGCAATGTAAAACTATTGCAGCAGTGTTCTAAGTTTTTCCATGTGGTCACCTTACCAACGGGCTGTTATAGCAGAAGGCAACACATTTTCAGATGCATTTGGGTCACAAGCCTTACTCTGGAAGTCACAGATGGGGCTGTCTGGATCTCACCCAGTCACCAGGACTCTGCAGCCTTTAGAGACAGAAATAATGTCTTGGTCATGCATATGTGAAACAAAAATTTGTGACAGATTGCATTGTATGCAATGGTTCTGATTGGTCATAGGGTTAAGGAACCAATAAAATCCGCATGAAAAAGCTGAAAAACATGCTTATAATATGTGTCATGAAAAATGGGAGCAAGTGGATCTAATGACCATTCCAGTCATCAGGCATGTTCCAGTAACACACCAAACACTACATTTCAACGATGTACCTTTGGGTCTGTTTTACACTTGTCTGGAGCATAAAAGAAGAAAATGTACTTCTGCTGCTGGATTCAGTAGTTGAAGTCAGAAGTAAATCAGCTGGACTATGTACCAAAGGTGTTGAGTGGAGTGAATTCATCCAGCTTCTCAAGTTGTTCAATAGCAGCTGTTTTGGTGCTAGTCTCAGTTTTGAATATTAAATACTGGTTGTGTTCAGCTTTCTCTATCTGTTACTGTACTGGCTGCAGAATAACTTTGGTTTTTTCCCATCCAAATCCATTCTAATAACAATGTATTAATTAAAATGGTGTTGCTAGTGAGACAGTCACTGTTAAGCTTTTTTAACCACCTGCCTATGTTGAGTTGAAATGTGATGGAAATTGGCCTTTCAAGGAATTATGCAGGAACTTTTGACCATGTTCCTCTTTTAAAATCATTCTGCTCCTCACCCTGGATTTATTGGGAGAAACAGAATATTTGTGAGTCAGTGCTAGCACAAACATTACCCTACAAAACCAGATATTGATCATATAGTGGAAGAACCTGGAAGATTTGGAAAGCTGGGGTTGGTTCATATAAACATCTGAAAACCAAGTGCAATCCAGGTGTCCTGCAGCTTCTGAACTTCTTTCAGCACTGCACATGGTGGTCTGTTACTTGTTCACGCAAGTCCCAGCACTTCATTGCTCTTGTTCTTTCTTTGTGTGAAAGTAGCTGTGTTCACTACTTCAGCCTTCTGGGAGACATGGCTAAACAGGAGGTAAATCCTTTGCTTCCCTCCTCTTATCTTTTAGATCATCAGATCTTAGCTCCCTTCTTTTCTCCCTGAGGAGTTTTGTTACTCATTTTCCATTTTCATCCCTCTGCTCAGCCGTAGCTGTAGCCCAAGATTGGGAGTGGGTGATGTTTGTGACAGACTGTACCTGTTCAGTTTTCTCCTTCCTCTCCCTGGTGACTGTGGGCCGCTGTGCTCCTGTTCCTGCTCCCTGGGGCTGTGCAGTCCCAGCTCTAGGCAGGGCCAGGGCCACGGGACCAGTGGCTGCCCAGGCAAACTGCTTCACCCCCTGCCTAGATCAGCAGCCAGAAAAGTCTCTCCAGTATCAAGAAGGAAATAAAGATCTCTAAAAGTGTGGCAACTCTAACAACATTTTGTGAAAGGCAGAAATTAGGACGCTGACCATGAAGGCTTAAGTTTTCTATAGTGTTTATGTTTTCCCAACTTAGAGTTTCAGAGACTATCTCAGAAGTATGTTAGTGTGAAATTAAATTCAAAAGTTTAAATTATTTAAAATTTTGGGTTCAATTCAGCACCCACTAAAAGAAAATATTGCAGAAGCAGGCTAATATTTTTAAAATACCTAATTATTTGCAATATTAGCTTCCTAGGCTCCTTAACACGTGATATGATTTGCAAACTCTGTATATTTCTGTTGAGTCCTGTCTGAGGACTGAGGGATTTTCAGTGCTGGCGCCCATTTAGAGAAATGAACTGGCATCACAACACTTGTTGTTTAGGGCTGGCTTTTGTCACTGTGTATTGGTGATGTGTGAAAGACTCTTTTCTGCATACAGGTTTTAGTTAAAATCTGATGAGTCTTGAGAGCTAATCAATTGCTGTCTGAAATTTCACTGTCTGGAAAGATACTCTTGTGATTATGTTTGTTGAAAAATATCGATGGAGCACTACAGCAGTAGGCACCACGTAAATCAAGTGGGTGCTGCCAAACCATGTAGTCAGAGGTGCTCTTGTTTGAGATACAGTTTTTAATGCAGAATTAGGATTAGCCTCTGCAGAAGCCAGGTCTGATAAGCCCCCTGGAGTCTTCAAAGACCAAGTCACAGAATTTTTTTAATATATTGTCTATGGCTCTAAATGATGAATAATGAAATAGATTTGCATTTGTTTTAATTTTAGTTTTATTTTCTCTCCACTGTGGGGGTGAGCATCTGATGGACTCAAAGTTATTCTCCTGCATTTTGCAATTCTTGTCTCCTTTATTTGTCTTCCATTATGGAATCTTCCTATCAGATAGGCAGTTGAGGGTCCCTGCTGCTGCTTAACCTGAGCACAGTATGTTTCTGATTGACATCAACCAGAGAGTTCCCAGTGCTGCTTACTTGGACTGAGAGAACAGGCTAAAGCCCTTCTGCACTCACAAAATCCGTCCTGAGAAATTTAAATAGCTAAAATGGAAGCTCAGTTATTTTCTAGGGGAATTACTGCTCATGTATAACTGGGAAGGGGGGAGAAAATAATGTGGTGAGGAAAGCCTTCAGAAAGAGAGAAAGTAGGTGATAAAAATAGGGCATTTCCCTGTCTGGATTTCCAGGCTATACAGCGAGAGGTTTCACTCCTCCTTTTTTGACCTTAAAAAAAATAAAAGGGGAGGGAAGGATGTTGGTACATCAAAACAATATTGGAGGTTTCTTAATAGACTGAAGTACTGCCCAAAAGCATTGCGTTTGATTTTGCTGCTGTTGATTACACTGGAACTGGATGCAGCAGGCTTTAAAGCATTCTGTGATTCTAAGGCAGGTAATGAGATAGTCCCCATCACAGCTCCCATGAACCTGTAACTAGTTGGAAAACTGGCACTCTAATTATCTAGCAATAGATCCCCTCTTCTTGCTACTATCAGCTTGATCTAGACTGGGCTCACAATGTAAAAGTAGTTCTGAGATTAATGCAGTTATTAAAAATAACGTTAAAAAAAATCCATAACCAGTTGTATCAGTAAATTAAAAATATAGATTTTTCTCATGAGATGAAAAGTGTGCAAATATACTGTGAAAATGAATGTGCATGCAGTAGAAATATGTGTGTGTACAACATAATTTGTGTCTGTAATATAAAATTGTGCAATGTCCAGTGATTTCAGCTATAAGTGAGCCCCATCTGCTGGTGTTGTACAGAAACAACTGAAGTTGTAACTGCAGGGGAAAGATGCATAAAAAACTCTGAAACTCTTTGCAAAAGATCAAAGCCTTAAGTATATAAATTATATATATGCATCTAGGTGCAATCTAATCATGACACTTCTTTAAAATAGCTCTGCAGCACAAACTAATCACTATATCTTAATAAAGAATGAAAAAAGTATTTTTGGAAAGTTTGCAGACAGGTTGTGTTTTTTGTCCTTTGTGAAAATTGAATTTTAATGCAAATGCTTGTGCTGTTCTAACTTTTTCACATTTGTGATTCAAATAAACATCAACAGTTTCTTCAGCTTAGAAAAACAATATTGAATTGGTTTTGTTTGTGGAATCAAAGACTTCTTGGAAAAAAATTATCCCAAGCTCCTGTGGTTTTGTTGTGCAAGGTAGTAGCAGTGCACCAGCTAATGAGAACAAGGAGAATAATTAGAAAGGAAATTCTGACAGCCTCTGTGTGTGTGAGATTCAAGTTGGACATTTCCATCACATTTCTGCTCTGGTGTTGGTCGAGGTCGATTGGCATTCAAGGCTTGTAGTGGTTGTTAAAGAGTTAGGGGCTGTCACAGCCGTGTCTGTTTCGGTGTGACTCCAGGGCTGGGTTTTGGGAAACATTTTGGTTTCCACCTTTGCATGGACCCCCCATCACAGCCAAAGCTGGGTGAGATGCAGTTCCTGGGAGCTCTGTCCCGTGGCTGCAGCGGGCTGGGCTGGCACAGAACTGCTGGGGTAGCCTGGAGAAAGGGGACAGGTGGGCACTGCTGCGGTGACACCATGAGCCCACTGTGGCCCTTGGCACACACCCACATCAGGCTGGGTTCGGTCCCAAAGGCCTTTTCTTGCTTGTAGACTGAAAGCAGGCACTCTCTCTGTGGGCAGGTTTTGGAGTGCAGCCTGCCAGCTCAGCGAGGTCAGCCTATTCCTGTCTTAAACCTGCAGATGAGCGAGGTTGGAATGGGTATAGGAACAAACTTCAGGTGTGTGAGGTTTAGGAGTTCCTGTGCTCCAGCTTCCCTAGCTGCACGAAGAGCTGAGATTAAACATCCAAAATAATAAGTTTCAGTTCTTTATTATTCCACTGGCAGGGGTTTAATTCTTATTCATTTCTCAAAATGTGCATATTTTTATATCCTTTTTCAAGGTCAGGTATTTATAGCTCCATAGGTCCTATACAGCTTTGTACGACCCACCTTGTCTTTAGTGCTACCAATGTAAAACGAATTTATTTTGTGTTTTCATAAATGCAATTGGTAAGTTTATTACAATTACGAGTTCTCAAGCGTTTGTAAGTAGTTTGTTCTGTTGTGACATGGGTCGGGGAGTGCCTCGACTGTGTTGGTGTGTTCAATACTGGGATGAAGGGCAGGTGCTGTGGGGGCCTTCCCCGTCCTGAGTGGGGCCATGACTTGCTGTTAGTCTGTCCTGCCTCTTTCACCAGGTGTAAGTTAACCCTGCACTCGTGGGTTTGCTTGTTTCAGTATGTCATCATTTGTTCCAAGCCTGAATATTTCAGTGTTTTCCGTTTCTTTTGTGTTCGCCCCTGATATTTTAGAGGGAACTACAGGGGGAGAGGTGTGGCTGAATTCCTGTGGCAAAGAGGAAGTGCATGTTGTACACTTGTGAGTTCTGTATGGAAAGTTTGGGAAATTTGCTCGGCATACAGTGTTACTCAGTAGTGTGCCAGCTGCTCTTTTTTTAGATCTTCCATTACAGTTCTGTTAGCTCTTGCTAAATCACATTCTTCTTTTCTAATTTTTGTTAATGGCCTGCATGGCTTTCAGCTTTTCCTATTAATTATAGCACCAATTTGAGGACCTCTTTCAGTGCACACTATGTTCTTCTGAAAAACTTGGAAGGGGTTTTCTGTTTGAGGACATCTTAAAAGGCTGAGAAATGGAGTTAAGTTAAATGGAGTTAAGGTTGAGTTACGGCTTTCACACCCCCACTTGAACTAATATTTGGACCATTTAATGCTGTCTGGTGCTGTGAATTTGCTGTGAATCTCTGCAGAGAAGCTATTTCGTGAAGCTTTGTGCATGGGGATTTTATGAGATCCTTCTCTTCCCTTTAGCACTACCTTCCTCACTGCACAAATTGTGTAAACTTAACCCTTTTCCCACTTTGCTGGAGGGCTGTGGAGGCTGTGATTTCAATTCTGACTAGGGTGAGTGAAATGATTTCACACTGCAGTACTCAGCATTTCTCAGAGACTAGTTTCCATGCCAGTATTTACTGTTTGCCTTTGACCTCGCCATGCAAACCCAACACAATTGCAATGAAAATGGAAGTTTTTTGGTGTTGTTTATGTAAAGGAATTGCTTATGAACTGTTAATTGCGGTGGCTACAACTGTGTAATCAAAGCTGCTATTCATTAAAATTTTAGGTCTCCAAACTAAAAATAACACCAATTGTCTCTCCTAGAGGTCAAAGTTGACCACTTCTGGTTTAGAGTTTAGTAAATGCATCAGTGGTGTATTAAGTTTTAGTTTGCCTTTGAATCTATAATTGATAGCAGTTGAAATTGGAGCTGCTCTTTGTAACAGCAAAGAGCTGTGAAATGCCAGGTGGTTGTAACTCATGGCCAGGAGAAAATTTGAAAGTAGAAGAGGAAGGAGGACAGAAGGAACAAATATTTCTTTGCAGGGGCAACTGCCATGTATTTCAAGCAACATCACTAATTTTATGGGTGGGCAGTGGTAGGTTGGGTGCAATCAAGCCTGAAAGTAGCAATAACTAATTAAATGACGGATGGTACATTAGCAGGAAAAGAACCAGACCGAGGAAAGGGGAAGGTGTGATTTGGGAAGTATTATAAAAAGTATTTAAATTTGTAGCACTGTCTTATCTTTCGGGCAGGATAAATTATCCTTTGATAGATGAAGATTTTTGAGAACAATGGAAATATTATAGAAGCATTAACAGACCACAAACCTCACTGATGGCTTGTAGTGGGCATTGAAGTTTGAATAAAGCACCTTCACACAGAAGTCTTTGGCTTAGAGGATTTTGAGTACGACCAGAATGCATTTATAAAACTTTGACAACTTATGCAGCTCTGTATACAGAGGCATGGCTGAGTTTGACTGTTTGCCCTTGTGTACTCCTTAGTTTTTCTGAACTGTTCCCTACAAGATGATTTTCATCAAAACTGTATTATGTGGGAAAATATGACTTTTGTTGAAATTGAAAATTTCACAAATATATATTTTTGATGGTTGATTGTTGTTTGTTTTTTTAATGGAGGGGGAGAAATATTTCTAATTTCAAATTCATTACAATTTCAAGAACTATTATTTTTAAATGTGTGGGGTAAATGGAAAACAGTCTTACAAAAAGTATTTCTAATTTTGGCTCGTTATATCATATCCCAGTCTAAATGAACATTGTCCTTTTTCAATAATTATTATAGTCTTAAAACCTGTTGAAAATTTAGTTTGTAAGAATAGTATTTTCCAAATACATATTTTATCAGCTTCTCATTCTGAGTGAAGAAATTCTTAGAGAGCTCTGTAGTAATGGACTGAGAGGTAATCACTCTTAAAATAACAGAGCAATCAAAACATGAGTTTCTTTCAAGGCTCAAAAGAGATGTGAATTCATTTAATATGTTGTCATAACTTCAGATAATTAAAAGCTGATCTAATGACAGCAAATGCCAGTTGAGAGAATTTAAGCTCTTAGAGTCATACTAGACATTGAGGAGAGAGTAGTGTTGTTGTTGACTCAAACAGTGTTAACAATTCTCTGAGATAGGTCCAGGTATCTGCATTCCAGGAAATGCAATAAAGGTCTTACAAGTAATTTTTAATTTTTGCTTTGCTTTTTCAAACATAGTTGTCACTAAGCAGTTTCATATTGCCTCATTAGAGACATTTCTTGAGTTGTGTGCTGTAGGCACACACATCCTTCTTTAATAAAAACAATTTCAAGTTGATGACTGCCTACGGCATGCTCAGCAGTATTTGGAGAAGAAGGTAACCTATTAATATGCCTGGATTGAATTACTGGTGCTCGAAAATGCTTGGTTATATTTTTATATTATTTTAATATGTGTAGTCAGATCACTAAAAAACTGAAAAGCCTGCAAGGTTTACTAGCTGACTAAAAGAAAAGAAAAAACAATCCAACAAACAAACAAAACCAAAACCAAAAAACCTCCAAACAACAACAAAAAAACCAAAACCAAACTCTCTCACAAATAAAAAGGGAAACATTTTGTCAACAGTGTATTTGGCATCTTCCTAAAAAAACCACAAAAAACCTCAAAATGTAATTCCTTGATTTCTTTCTAATAAATGACCTTTCTTGGCAGGTAAAAATTCCGTACAGAAGCTCTTTAGATTTAAGACCATTGTGACAACACTATTAAGGGAAACACTTTTCAGCCATCTGGAAAGTGTTCTCACTGCATCCCACGTGTGCCCCAAGAGCACAGGGTGTGAGCAGAGGTTGGGCAAGCACAGGGCCAGGGCTCTCTCTCCATGGCTCTGCTGCAGCAGAAGCATCACTGACCAGGCCAGGTCCTCACTGTGCCTTCCTAAGATTCAGGAGCTGACAAGGTGGAGAAAGTGCTTGGTTTGGTGTTTTCAGTTTAATCTTTACAGGGGCTCATGTGCTTACTTTTCGTCTCCCACTAGATGTTCTTTAGGGTTCTGTTCTAACCTACATTATTCAATGTTTCTAAGATTTTAAAAGCTCTCGCTGAAAATACAGGTGTGCTTCTGACATTGGAGGGGGAGTGATGGAATATGGGGGCAAAAATTGAAATTTCATTGCCCAATGAAAGAAAAATTGGCACAATGCACCAATCCTTAACTATTTTTTATTGTCAAGATAGTACTGTATCATATGTTTAAAGTTCCTTCATTGATACCTTAAATATTGCTATGGCATTCTAATGAATTTATAGATTCCTATTCCAGTAGTACTGAATTTGCTCCCAAATTTCAAGTTATCAAATGTCAAATTAACTGCGTGGTGTGCGTCATGTGTTTTGACATCAGTCTCAAATACTTCTCTGGATTTATAATACCAAGCAGTAGGAATATTTACTAATACTTCCAATAGTTGTAATAATTTCTCATTATCATTTATCATCATCTTGCAATGAAGTAGCTGAATGGAAGCAACCCCATATAGCTGCTGCCATTAAAAGATCATTTGCCAGCAGCAGCACATGGCACTGTGTGGGCTGGTTCCCAGGCTAACTCCAGAAGCTAAATACAGCAGCTCATGTGACACTGTGTGCTCAGTTAGGAGCTCATGAGTTGTTAATGACACCCGTTATACCTATTTTTTTTTCACTATAAACCTTTGAGATGTTCTACTCATACAGAAGCAATAGTCCAATCTGCAGCTCAGTAATTCTCCAGGTCACATTGCAGTCTTTGGTTAAATTTGTCTTCACTGCAAGCACTTTCAGAGATAATCTTCCAGCTTTTATCAGCTGGAGATGCAGGCTTGTTCATGCCTAGGAAGCTGAGGACACCACATCTTCTCTTCCATTTCTGGTAACATTTGCAAGGAAGGAAACGTTGCTGTAGCTCCTTGGTTGGGTAAGCTGTTCTTAGTCATGCTCAAACTGGTTGATGCTGATACCCATCCTGGAGGTCATTTGGGACACAATGTAAGAGCTGCTTGCTGGGCCACTGGAAATGGTAGTTGAAACTGGTGGTGTAGAAGAGTTTTTTCTGTTGCAGGGGGAAGAATCACTGGAGTAATTTTGTTGTGCGTGTGTGTGTAGAATAGAAATCTTAATATGTTTCTCTCTTGGTACTGTTTGTCTTTTACTTCTATACTGACTAAATCACTTGAAATTTGTGACTATTTATTTAGTTTCATAATCCCCTTGTGTGTAATTGAGTATCCCCATTTCACAGATAAGGTACTAATTGATTTCCTCGCATTATGCAGGGAATTTGGCAGAGCAGAGAGTTGAACGCATGTCTCCAGAGCTTGAGATTCCCTCAGTACTCACTGGGCCATATTCTTTTTCTCTGTGTTTCCTTTTCCCCCCATTTTGTTCCTTTCCTTTTTTATTTTGCCCCCCCGGTTTTGAGAAACATGCCCTACGCTGTAGAGAGTAGACACAAATAGCCTCTGACGATAGATGTCAATTTAAAAATGTGTCTGAAATAAAAATCCAGTCTGGATTCACAGAGGATACCACTCCAAGGAGGAGGATGGATAGAGATGGATGTCAAAGGACAGTGGCATAGCTCTGCATCAGTTTGCACCACTTGATAGCCTCTGCATCCCTGCTGTTAGGAAGCAGGATTGCATTATAATAAAACGAAGAGCTCTAATACAGGATCAATGTTTTTCACCTTAAAATGCTCGCTTGTTTTCTTGCTATCTTTATTCCAGAACAGCTACTTAGGACAGAAGATATTCAGCGGTTGGTATGTGAAAAAAAAAAAAAAAATTGCCCTTTGTTAAGATGATGCCTTTTCCCAGGCTTACCTAGAACAGAGGCCAGACAAAATTAGAGAATAAAAAGCAGATATTTATTCAAAGGCCTTCTCAGTACATTCTGGGCAGTCAGAGGCCACCCAGGGCTGCACCCAAAATGGATGAAGGGTCACGGGTTTTTCATGCTTTGTAGTTTTTGGTCCATTTGCATATTGGGGTTAGACCTCCAATTATAGCTTCAGGTAATGAAGTCATCTATCCCAAACTTGCCCCTCAATTTCTCTGCTGTTTGCGTATTTTGGGGCCCAAGACAGTAAGGTGACCTTGAGTTTCAGGCCTAGAGAGAAATTGTTTTTGTCTAAGATGTGAGAACAGCAGCTCCAGACTTAGAGGAAAAATATAGAAGCTAAAAATCCTAAGGCATCAAAGAGCTACTACTGGGTTATGTGTTCTGTGTGTATTGAAAACTCTGGAGCTTGCTAAGTGCAAATGTTAACTGTGGTCACTGATACTGTGTTCTGATGGATACCAAAATGGAGACTTTTCTTTTACTGCTTTTGAATATATAAAGCAAAAGTTATTTTGCTTTAGTTGCTACCTTTAAAAGAAAACAAAGTTAGGGGAAAGGAATTGCTACTACAGAAGCAATTCACAGTGAGAACTAGTGTCACCAGCTAAACCCTTACAGACGCCATGTGTGCCTTGCTTGATATAGGTTAACTTGGACTATGTAATTTTTAAGGCTGCAATACTTTCTAATATTCTATTAGAAATCATTATTTTAGAGTTATAAAACATGTATGCTCTTTTTCCTAAGAGGCCGAAATGGCTACAGGTCTTTCAAGTTAAATACTGTACATAATTAGATAGTTTTAAAAATGTATCTTATGTACCCAGAAGTGGTTCCAGTCTCTTGACAACACACAAATAAGACAGATAATTTTTTCAGTGTGTATTTACACAGCTGCCTAGCCTTTCAGTCAATATGTGGTGTGGTAGCTTACACAAATATATGCTTTAGTACATTTAAGCTGTAACTTGCAGATGCAAATATGAGTTGGTAAGCCCTCACTGGAGCTGATACTTCTATGTATGTTCAATTATAAATGTAGAAAACAGATTTTGAAACCCTCAAACGTATCTCTCTTAGCAGCAGCTCAAATCTTTTTTTATAATAACAGTATTTACTTGTGGGGTACAGTAGCACAAACACCACCTTATAAAACGAATAGATCTCTGTACAGGAGTTCTCTTCTGACTTCCTTTCTGAAGGAGGTGATTGTGTTTAACAAGGCAATGAGTCTTTCACAGGTTACCATTTCAGGACAATCTGTCTATGGAGTTTTTACACGTATGTCAGTGCCCTGCTGAGAGGTCTGTTTTTTCTAGAGGTGCCAAGCACCATATGTGAAGTGTCCAACTGTAATTAAGTTGTCTGATGTTAATAACAGCTTAGGTGGTTTCAAACATAAATCTGTGCTAACAGGCATGGTGGCTTTTGGGCTGAGGCAAGATGCAAGCTCCCAGCAAGGCTGCAAACATAAAGCACAATGTCAGGACATGTCAAATTAGAAAACGTACAGAAGCTTGAAAAGCCAGCTTGATGCAAATCCAAAGCATTTCCTGACCTCTTTCTTCTGTTGATCTAAGGAGGAACGTGGCTTGCCAGGTTACAGGTGGGTGATGTGGTTCTCTATAAAACCATGATGCAGTAGGTGCAACCTGGATTCCTCTTTGGCACCCAGCTAATATGCCAGCTTGGTAGATGGGGAGCTTGATGCAGGAGGGATGGTGTTTTCTGAACCAGAGAAACACTTGTTAAATAAAATTATTATTCCTAGTGCCTACAGCATATACAGCACATCCCTTTGCTTGAAATTATTCCCTGTGATCAGAGCAAGGGCAACATAAACAGATTGGACAGTCAAGATGTTATGAAGTGTCAGAGCCTTTGTTTTGTTTTGTGTTTAAGTGTTACATTAGGACCCCTGTAAAACTGAAAGGGTCTTTCTAGAAAGTGAAGTAGCTTTATTTCTTCCTGTCCATGGAAGAGGAACTGGTTAGCTGATTTTTTGGGAAGCCATCCTTTAATGTACAAGAACAACAATCACTTCTTTGCGAGTAACTGGAATAAGAGGCATTTTGATTTGCTCTTCTGATTTGAACCGTTTGCACAGTACTTGAGACTGCTGCTGTGATTGTTTTTTGCTGTGCTTTGCTTGTGTTCTTCTGCCACCAGCCATGTCAGTCAGTCAAGCCACTTCAGAAACTTCAAATTATTGTCTCAGTCACTCTATTCCTTCCTCGTTTTCAGTGCTTTGGCTTCTGCTGGGTGCAGGTAGCTCATTGTCTGCAGAATTCACTGTCTTTTTTTGCTTTGGGGCTTGTGAATTACCACCATCAAAATTTCAGGTAGATTGGAGGATAAGAAAACAGCCAGAGAAACTGAAAGAGTCAAGTTTTTACTGTTTGAGGATGTGGATATATCCTAGGAGTAGACAAGTGGCACAAGGTTTCATTCTGTTTAGCTGGTGCAGTGCTGTGACTTTTTGTTCTCCACCAACCCAAGTGGATAATTGGAAGTCAAACCACCACATTTGCTAATATTGTGATTTGAGCTTTATTCACCCTTTGCAGAATGTGCAAAACCAACCTTTGTAACAGTACTGTAAGACCAGAAACATCCCAGTGTAGTGAAATAACAGCTGTGGAGATGCACAGTGTCCCTCCTCTGCTCACGGAAGTGGTGCCAGGTTAATGGAAGCCTTCACTCTGGAATCCCTGCGTGTTAGTGAGGAGACCAGTGGGTCCGTGCAGACAGTGGGAGCCCTCAGCACGTGTGTCTGTGTCCGTGCTGCTGCACAGCTCCGAGCTGCTCGGGCAGGGGGGCTCTGGCTGATTGCAGCAGTCTCGGATGCACCGTGTGCCTGTGTGTGGGCAATGTGCCCGGGAGCCGGGGGAAGGAGAGCAATTCCTCCTCCCTGCAGTGGATTCATCCGGCACAGCGGAGGCCAGAGTGAAGAACTGTTCCCTGGAACCTACCCCGCGCTCCTGCTTCCTTAGCTCCAGGCCATTGCTCCTTGTCCTGCTATCTGCTGAGACCTGAGAATTCCCTTCCTTCATTTATATTATTACCTTGAAGGTATTTATAGACTGTGATTGAGGCCCCCTGAGCCTTCTCTCTTTGAGACTATGTAAGTTTAGCTCCCGAAGTCTCTCCTCACACATCTTACCCTCTAATTCCTCTCTTGCCTCTCTGTATTTCTTCTAATATTTTAAACACTTTTCCTAAACTCCAAGCACCTGAGCCAGCTGTAGTGTATTGCTAAGCAGGGCAATGCTATTAATGCCTACTAAATATTCACTTTGCCTGTAACTCATCCAAGACCAATTCCAGCTTGTGCCCTTGCACATAGTATTGTATGCTCCCATTTGTGTACTGCTTTTGTGTATATCTTATATAGCACAGTGCCTGTGCTGTTTAGCTCTACTTTTATAGTTAGATTTCATGCTTTAAGCATTTTTCCTTACTGGTCTCAATTTGCTTTTTATACAATTCTGTTTCTTTTTAATTTTTTTTCTTTAATTTGACCTTAGTCATCAGTGTTCTAGGCCATCTTGTGCCTGTCTAAATGTGGACAATATGTAGGATCCACAAGGTACACAGCAATTGAAAGATGACCTGTGTAGTGACAAATATATGTCACTTTTCTCAAAACCAAAACCAATTTTATCAAAAATACCTGGATATGGTGTCTAAGGATACACCTGCCAAACCCCTGCTTTGACCACAGGTTTGATAAATTGAGGAGCAGTTATTGCTGTTGCAAGCTATGCACAAAAGGCTGAAGATAGAGGAGTGGGTCATCAATTTCTTTAATCTGCTAGGTCCTTTTTGACAGAAGCTGAATATTCAATGTAAAGACCTGATTTTCCATGATACTGGTAGATCTTGGAGGCTTTCTTCCATCAGGATATTAAAAAATATCCTACTGATACTGAACAGACAGTACTGTGGATCAGATGCTGAAGGAGGACTGACCCTGTAAGAGCAATGATGGTGAGCACTGAGCTAGGAGATCTTTTATTGGTGTTTGGCAGGTTTCCAAAAGGGATTGTCCTAAAGGATGCCTCCATGTGCAAAGGAACAACTTTCCCTCAGGATGGAGGAAACCATTATTCCTAGCTGCTACAAACAATCTCCAAAGACAATGAGAATGTGGATTGACAAACATTTATGGTACCAACTTTGTCACTTCATCAGTCTGTTGGTCTGTTGTACTTAGATGCTGATCAGTTGGTATAGCAGGAATTTCAATTACTGGATTAAAAAAATATGCTTTCACTAAATGCTTTTTTCACCTTAATATTTGTCTGTCAGCATGAGCTCATTATCTCCTGGCAAGGTTCTGTTCCATTGACATTATCTCTTAATTATATTAAAATGAAACACAAAATTTTACTGTTCAAGACTAATTTCTAAAACTATCATGTAGATTTAAACAACTGTGTCAATAAAGCAGAGGGAGGAGGCTCTTCAGATTCAGTGTAATTGGATTGGGTCTCTCAGTCTGGTAAATCAATCCTCATAAAAATAGCATGAGGGTTACAACCTCCCCTGCCTGAACCTGCTCTTTTGGTGGCTGCAGCAAGCTGCCCAAGCTGGGCAGATGGTCCCTGAAGAGGTTTCACTGGAACTTCCCCGGGGCCAGGTATGATGGGTTGGCCTCTTGGTTCGTGTAGGGGGCACCTTGAATCACTTTGCTCTGCCAGTACGAGTCAGAGCAACACACAGACTTTTTTTTAAAGGCTAACCAGTTTCCAGCAGCTCCTACAGTTACAAACTAAATATTTAAGATAGTCATTCCAAGGAATTGAAATATCAAATAGGAACAAAATAGAACAAAAATTGGAGTTACGTTCACCCATACCAAACAGTGATATTAATTGCTTGGTCAAAGTACAGACCTCTCCTGCAGTTTCAACTACAGGACGTTCGTGATGAAATTGATATTTTTCTTATTCCTGTGTTTTAAATCCTGCTCGGTACTGTCAGTATCTGAATGCAGCCACCCTTTTAATTGCTGTTAAGTGCAAATAGAAAGGAGTTTGCATTAATTTCTCAGAAGAAACAAATGCTACAAGGGTGTACTTGAATTGGGGGTGGGAGAAAATGTACTAGTTAAGAACTGGTCATGGTCTCATAATTAGGAATTAATTGAGTTTTGCATGTAAATTAAGGTTAACCAACCTCTCTTTTAGTTGTGGGTAATACAATGTTTTCATAATTCCAGAACACGCCCTTTTAACTAGAGATTTAATTCAGATTGCAGATTTAAAATTAATAAAGCACACATCTTTCAAAACATTTAGTTCCCCAAGTCAAATGATTTTCTCCCCTCACAGTCTTGATCTTAGCTCTAAGGACAGAATTCTGTAATCTGTTTTGTGTAAACTAATATTTATAAGCTGTACAGGGAACAAAGGACATAACTTTGGATTGGTCTCAGTAAGTGAAGATTTCATCGCCCGCACAGTTTTAGTTAATAAAATTCGTCTCTCAGATAATTTCATGTAAAAATACTTTTCTCCAAACTGTCTGCTGTCTGCCATCTCCTTCTGGTCAGACCTGAACGAGGAGTGAGGAGGAAAAGGTTTGGATTTTGTTTTCATTTTAACAGAACCCATTTTTCAAAATAGTCGCCAACCGTGTTTCAACACGAGTGGCTCCAAAATGTTAACCCACACTACTGGACTAAGTTAAAATTCTCTGGGAGTCAAACCACTGTATTTATTTACCAGTTTATGCTGGTAAGGGCTCTTTCTTTCTAAGTTTCAGGTTAATTCTGCAGTTTGTGTGTTTATAGCTCTAGGGGTTCTTACGGTTATTTCCAGCACACCCCTAATGATTTTAGTATAACATTGATGCATCTTTACAGTCATTGGAAATGTGTTCTTAATGTTTAGCATAGGCAGGCCCTATGTAACTAAAAATCCTGTCTGGTGTCAGAGGTCGGGGGGTTCTGAGGCACGTCTGTGGTGTGAAGGAATTTGTTATGTGTGAAGCATGGGAGAGAGGGAGGAAATTGTGGTCTTTAATAGCCATTTGCTGCAGTTACAAATCATTTTGGCTATTCAGAGCCATCAAACTGGAATGGTTTGAGTGGTCATAATGTATGTAAAGTGTAGGCAACTTTTAAAATACTTTAAATATACTATAGCAGCACTTAACACCTTGCTGGTATCAGCTGAGGCAAACACAAGTATAAATATAATCCTTAGTAGGTATTTTCAACCGAAAGCAGAATAAATAGGCTGCCCATCTTATCTCTGTGCTGCTGTTTACATGGACAAAAGGTGGGCAGATACATTGGATTTCACTGGATTATTTTCCTTTTTTAAAAAAATTTCACTCCTGAAGGAGTAAATGCCAGAGAGTGTCATTGTTTCCCAAGGAATGCAGATCTGCTGCTTAAGGAGAGCAGAACACAGCCCTCAAACATCCTCAGCCATGAATGAATTCATCTCTGTCTCAGAAGCTCTTTTGGCTAAAGGTTTTTATTCTTCTGCATTTGTTTTTTGATTTTGCTCACAATTTTCTTGTGAAATTTTATCCTTGTAAAAATGAATCCAAAACCTAGAGCAACTGACTACAACTCACACCCCTGTCAAACTTTGAGAAGCCTGAATTCTCTAGTTTTTACTGTCTTCAGACACAGGAAATCTATCCCTAAAGCCTTGGAGTCTGAGATATTCATGTATTTAGAAGAGGGTGAAATTCTCTGAGGAAGTTGTTGAAGGACTGACTCTTTTCAAAATGGTTATTGCACAGAGTAAACGGTTGTGGTTTATACTGGAACATACTCTTCACCGCTTATCCCTGCTCTAGAGGAGACTCGCTCAGGCCCAGACATTACTGCTCATCCTTGACATTTCCTTGGAGTTAGGAACTGGGATTAAAGGAGGCATCGTGGAGATTCTGGCTGGTTCCCAACAGGAAGAGTTGTTTAAATGATAGCCTGTATTGCCATACTATACTTGTGAAAACTGCACTTACGATAGTTTGGCCTTAAAAACACATGGAAGGCAGCAAATTTTTTTCAGAAATGTTGATAAAGGGAAATGTTAACTTGTTTTTTAGGAACCATTTCATTTTTCTTTCCTTCTGTTTTATCAGCTTGTCATTCAAGCTCCTTAACAGTGTCAAAGACAGTTAAATTTTCTTAAACTAAATGTTAAGAGACAAGTGTCCCTTACTTTTAGTAAGTTAGCATTCTGAAATTACTTGTGGTAGTCTATGTATGTTTGTGTGAAAAAAAAAGAAAGATTTATCTATTTTTTAGTTAGTTGAAGTTATAATCAGTGTCATTTTTGTGATTAAGACAATTCCAAATGTGTCATGGCTAGTTAGATCTTCTCTTCCATTACATTTTATGTATCTGAGAAATCCAGTTAATTCTTTTTTTTTCTGTTCCTTTCTTTCCCCTTCAGTTTAGATGTTAAAAAGATAAAGTACCTGTTTTTTCCCTACTGTATGCTTGAAACAACTCACTAGTATTGAAGACTCTCCATGTCTTAGCTCTTTTACTGTCCAGCTGGTCTGTAACATTCCTGACAGCACTCTTCCAACTCATGCCAGCCAGATTTCATAAAGGTGAGGAGAGAAGGGTGCTAATTTCAGAGGCAGTTGGGCTGTTGAGGCGACCGGGTCCTGGTGCTGGTGACTGGCAACTGAAGGGTGGTGATTCTACCTAATGGTAACGTTGCTATCTCAAATTTATTGTTAGCAGTCCTATATTGAAACAGCTAATGATGGTTGGTTCGAGAGAGGGTGTTGGATAGCTACAGAATTCAGAAGAAATACACTGGCAGTTCCTGTGTGTGCCCTGGAGCCATGTCCTGGCAACCAGACAGAAAGTATTAACTGAACATTGCCACTGTATCAGGGCAAGGCCAGCTTGCTCCAACTGGGGCAGTAGCTTAACCATTAAATTAAGCTTAATTAAATTGAGGGCTATTGTAAAAATGTTTACTGTAGAAAGCATTTTGAACAGGGGAATGATTTAATCAGCTACATTTCTATTTGTGTTGTCTCATAAAGGTTCCCAGTGTGTGTTCTCTGCACTGAAAACTTGAGGAGCTATAAAAGCCTTCAGTGTACACACTAGATTATAAACTTTTTTCAAAATAAATTTATATTGCAAATGCTTTTTCTACTTTGCATCTCTTCTGGAAATAAATTTTTCACTCTTTATACAGACAGATAAATGTGTTATCTCCTTATCTGCAGCTGAATCACCATAAACCAGCATTTTGATGGAAGAATTTTCACTACCATGGGGTACATAACAGATTTTCTTTCCTGCCTGTGGTTTGGTGTTTAGAAAATAGCATGTGGCTGCTGGCCATGATTAAAGTGACATTTTCTGCATTTTTAGAGTCCTGTTTTCGGGAAGGTCTTAAAAATTGCACAAATGAGCAGTTTTCAGATGTTCAGGGTGATTTATATTTAATCTCTGTATTATGGACTACAAATGGCAAGCTTTGGAGACTTGTTATGAATATGATTGGGACCAAAGGCACAGCACAGGTAATTTTTGTGCCAGAGCTAAGCCCCAATTGATTAGAGGAGAAAAACTGGCTGAATTTTAGGTGTGGAAGATGTACAGTGGAATATTCCTCTCTTCTGAAAGCAGAAGGCAGAGCTTCTTTCATGTCCAGCCAGTGATGCTTTTCTATAAGCAGCCACAGCTTTTCTGGACTTCCAATACTTCCCCACTCTGATAAGTGAAGAATTTCTCCTTTATATCTAGCCTGAAACTGCTTTCTGTTTAAAGCCATTCTCCCTTGTCCTGGGATTACATGCCCTTGTGAAAAGTCTCTCTCCATCTTTCCTGTAGGCCTCATTTAGCACTGGAAGGTGCTGTAAGGTCTCCCTGAAGCCCTCTGCAGACTGAACAACCCCACTGCAAGGCCTCCCAGGCTCCTGCACCCTTGTGTGGAGTTTTGCTGCTGCCAGTGGTAAATACAAAATATATTATTTTGTTCCTCATCTTTTAGGAGGGGAAATTAACTTTTGTCTATGGTGCTGGAAAGCTTTGAGCAGCACATGACGTACAACCTGCTCAGTTAATAGGAGGAAACAAGTGTTTTTAGTCCCCAAAACGATGCCCCCAGAGATCTGTGTGCCTCTGACAATGTAGTTAAAGCTGAATAGCCACCAGCAAAAACTGACTTTCAGGAACTGTAAATAATATGATGGTTGAAACTAATCCTTAGTCTTGCCACAATTCTCATAGGGGGCTTCAGCCATTTGAACAGCTACAAGACCATGTCCAGATTAGGGTATCAATATCTGACCTACTCCCCCACTTTTGTCCTTCAACGTTATCCCTTGCTTTATTTTCTTAGAAGAAGAAACAGAAGCTGCTGAAATACTGCTTCTGTAGTTAATGTACCTGGCTGCAAAAATGACACTAGCCTGTAATTTAATTTAGAAAAATTAGAAGGCGATTTCTGACCCAGCAACATTAGAAATTGAAGTCTATTTGTCACCTGCAAACACAGAGCTCAGACAGCAACAGTGCGAACTTCTTCATATTGGTCCCTAGTGTGATCCTAATGTTGGCTGGGAGGAAGATAATTCATTTTGTGGACCCTGCTTTAGAGCAAAGATTACCTCTCGTGCTTAATTGTGTGCCTGGTTAGGAGGACATTGTGTGGCTGGGAACAGTGCTGAAGTTGCTGCACCTGTGATCCCAGGGCAGAGATTCAGCTTGCTTTCAGGATGAAGAACTGGCACTCATAGTTCTTGCAGAAAATGAGAATAAATACAACAACCCCTGCCCTCAGGATGCACTTGCTTGCAATCAAAGATTGAGAGTTGTCCAGTCTTCAAGTGTGATGTTCGTGTGAACTACCAAACCACTTCACATGCTCCATTGTAACTGACTTATCATAAAGTACCAAGTTGTTATTTGCTCATTAAGAATGTATTTAGAAGGCAGTTCATTTATCAATATATTTTTTTATGTACTTTATCTACCTAGAAATTGGTGTACATTATTACTTGCACTTTCCAAATTCTGCTTCAGAGAGACACTGTTTCCCTAAGAATTCAATACAGCCATTGAATTCGGTACTTGTGGTTAAGAGCATGTAAAATTAGCAAGCATTACATTGTTGTGAGTGTATTGTGTTGGTAGAATTGTGCATGTGTTTTTCTGATTTGTAGATGTAATTAATTTATCTTTCAAAAAAATCTGCAGTAGAATTGTTTGAAACTGTCCTTCTACATGTGCTGACACAAGGCACTGGGGCTGCTCCATTCCTGGGAGTGCTCAAGGCCCTGTTGGACAGGGCTTTGAGCAATCTGGTCTAGTAGAGAGGACCCATGGCAGGGGATTGGAATGAGATGATATTTAAGGTCCCTTCCAACTCAAGCCATTCTGTGATCTATGACTCCAGCTGCTGGCCCTGTAACAAACTGGTTTGCCTTACAGTTTTCAGGCCTGTAGGCTGCTGTCATTCAGAAAAATACCAGCATCTGTTGAATTTCTTGGAATCTGTCACCTCGGGCATTGGTATTTTTAAGAATTTGTACTTGCTCAAGCTTCAGTTCAGCTTTGAGTGTTTCAAATTGTTGTAAGCACAGACTGATTCAAATAATTTCAAACTAGTACTATATTGATTCCATAGGAGTTTTGTGATGACATAAAAAACAAAAGGTTGGTAACTCTAATTAGCGTGGTGGAGAACACGGCCTGCATGTTGTGACAATGATTCGGCTTTCTTGGATCATAATTCTCCAGAATTTCTTGGAGTTTGGGTGATCCAGACAAACTTTGCAACTTGGCAGCTGTAAGCCTGAGCGTTGTCCAGTTTGAAATGAACTCTAGCTGGCCTTGTGTTTCTTTGGATAAATGCAAAAGCGTTCGCCAACTTTTTCATTGCAACTGCGTGGATTGCCGAAGTAGTAATTAGGCTGAGGTTGGATCCCGTTCTCTGACTTATAGCATTGCCTCACAGAGAAGGCAGCAAGGGAATTATTTACCTTTTAATTGTAGTTCTCTGAAGGTGGGAGTCTCTATGGATTGATGCTCAGGGGGTCTCAGCTGTTGTGACCTTGGGTACTGAATGACTAGATTAAATGGTAAAGTTTAGAACTGGTCATAATGAGTTAGTACAAAAAGATGCCTTGAGGGGTCTATATGGCATATCATAGCCCCTAACTCCCAAATCCTTTTCAGACTAATTATAATAATTAGAACTTAAATAGGAATAAAACCCCAGCTCTCAGGGGGAGGTGGGAGGATGAGTGTGGCTCTAATAGCGGACACCATGCTCAGAGAACTCAATTATAAGCAAGTAATTTTCTTCTCTCCAAAAGGTAATTGGCCTCTTCCACATCTCTTTTCTCACAGATGATGGGGGAGAATTGCATGGAGAGGGTGCTTGCTGCCAATAGGAGCCAGGATTGCTGGTTAACGTGTGGAAATGGAACCCAGCAATGGCCTTAATACTCTCCTGTACTAAAAAGGAAACGTCCTGAACGCTAGAAAATGCTAGAAAAAATAGGATACATATGGAAAAATTGCAGCAGTACAGTAGGTGGGTGTATCGAAAGCTGTCTTCACTGCCCTGGAGTTGGATGATTTTCATACAGACCCAGAACAGGAGCAACTCTCAAAGCTTGCTGTTGCATCTCAATATCCCATTGTTGAGACCACCCCACAAGTAAGTGTTTTAATTTGGCTTTAGGTATTCCTTTGAGACTGCCAGTAGTGGCCAGTTAGTTCAAATGTGGCAGCAAGCTCCTGATAAGCAGTATACACTAGGTTTTGCATTTTTAACATGCATGTTTAAATTTCCCTTTTTTAACAGTTTAGGTTAAGAAGTTTCACTGTAAGGTGTTGCCAAGAAAAGAAGCTTCAAGGGGAAATCTGTACCCCCTCTCTTGCTCCTGTTCTTCGTTCTCATGCCAGGACACCCCAAGCGGCTTTCCTGCCTGCCACAGAGTACAACTAAAGGATCTGAGTGAGTTGAGGTTTGCTACTGCAAAATTAAAAAATACTCTGCTGGTATTTTGTCAAGCTTAAGAGTGGTTTCTGGCCCTTAAGAATGTTTATGACCCTTTATAATTCAGGAAATCTGATTTACTGGAAATGTTGACTACAAGCCTCTGCTGTACTGGTTGTGGACAAAGCCAGCTGAACAAACCTGTGATTAAAGTTAGGAAATTGTACAATGTCTTGCAGAGGGCAGGTTAATGGCCAGGTTGATACCTTTAATTTGACAACCATCTAGTACCTTTGAGATTTGCTTGCAGCTAGTAAAATGCATAAAATTCTGGAAGAGAAACACATGGCTTTTAGTTTTGAAACACTTTGTAACTGACTGATTTCATCTGACAGTAGTTTCAGAATAGATAGCAATTGTTTACAAAACCAGATGTTTTTATCTCATATTCTATAAATCTTTGCAGTCAGGGGGGAAAATAAATAATCCACTTTCCCAAAGATATGTCTTCATATAATAACAGGCTGTCTTCACAGTCTGTGTGGTCTCTTCTCTGAGAGTACTAAAACTCCAGACGTCCAAGTCTCTAAATTTTTAGGGATGAGGCAGCAGTCCTTTTCTTTCAGCTGCCCCCAAATCACAAAGTTAGTGTTCAGGTGTCTTTCTATTTGCAGTGGCATTTAAGGATACGCCTGAAAGTGCAGTTACCCCAGGAACTCCTTGGCTGGAAGATAAAACTGATCGTTCTCAGACTTCCAGTTATGGGTAGAGAACTGCACAATGCTGTGCAGCTGCAATGGACTCTCTTTTGCTACTTGCATCAAATATTGGCAAACTTTTAACTAACAAATCTCAAAATTATGTTTTTAACCTCTCTGGTGTTCAGCATCTGTAAAAGCTGTGGTTGCCATAGTAGCAAGTTGTTGCCTGAGCGATAGTGTTCTTATGATGTCATCAGGAAATAGCCTGTTCCCAGGAACACCTTGAACTCCATATATAAAAGTGCTGGCCTCAGTGTAGTTCAGTATGGAAACAATTAGAAATGCATGTTTTTATATCGTTATGAAATACCTCTTTTCTGTGTGCTGGCACATCTTGACATCTGCAGTGGAATTTTTAAAGAAAACAGGAGAATTGCTTTGAACTTGTTGAAAAAGGGTTATTATGTAAAATCTGTATCTGTCAGTGAGTGTTTTTTACAATAACCGTAGTGGTTGCGTGCCTGTCTGCTATAGACTGGCTATTGTTTAACTGGAGTGTTTTATTCTATGTCAAAGTTCATTCAAGTTTCTAAACTCCGTTCCTGAGAGAACTGCAAGTTTAAAGCTTAGTGATGGTTTATTCTTCTCTGTTCTCAGCACTTGACAAAGAGTTCCCTTTACCTTGACATATATTTCTATATAGAAATAATTGGCACTCTGTGAATTCTACCTTTTTCCTTGCCTGGATTCATATGTGACAGTTAACAGCTCTGAGATGGTGCACGCTGGTGTGGGAGTGGCAGCAAGGACATTGCTGTGCTCTGCTGCTCTGTCCTGAACACTGGGTTTCTGCACATCTTACACCAAGAAGTTTTGAGCAGAGCGAGCCACGTAACCACTCTTACAGCTTTTCCAGTGCCTTGCCATGAATCCAGGAACCTCTGCATGGCCCACACACACATGCAGAGTGACCAAGTGTCTCACCTGGACTGCAGAGTGTTTGCTGAGACTGTTGCTTTCTGGCTGGCTGTACCAGCTCCAGTTGGGATAATGGAGCAGGTGGCTCCTGGTACAGCTATTTCTCTTGCCATAAAACTCATGCTCTGTTGGTAGCCTGACAGGTCAGTCTGTTCTTCTGTAGGCCAGAGCTCTTGAGGGGTCCAGCCCTCCGTGCCGAGGGTGGGAAACCCAGCAAATTCTTAGTCTGAAACTGCTAATCCTGTGTCACACAATCAGTGCCCCACCTGATCCAGGTGTCTGCCCTTATTTCATTTTGTGCCATCAAATAGCCTCAATCATCCTCTGATCTTGTTTGACCTGGTTTTCAACAGGATTCACAGCACCAGCAGAAGTTGCCCTGCCTACTGCCATTCTCACTGTGTGGTCTTGCTCAAATGCTGTGGGTCTTTTTCCTATCACCTTTAAAACAGAATCTGCTACCTAAGATATTTTGCAATCTAATTTTTTCCCCCAGTATATGCTGCAAAGGTGTTGATTTCATCTTAGGAAGAAATTATTTGCCTAACTGTGGGGGTGGCAGGGCCCTGGCATGGTTTGCCTAGAGAAGCTGTGATTGCCCCATCCCTGGGAGTATCCAAGGCCAGGTTGGATGGGGCCTGGGGCTACCTGGGATAGTGGAAGGTGTCCCTGCCCATAGCAGGAGGGTTGGAATGAGATGATCTTTTAGGTACCTTCCAACCCAAGCCATTCTATGATTCATTCTAAAATACTCTTAAAATTAAGCTTTTTGAAACCAATAGAAATTGAGCTACATAGATGGAGAAATGTAGTGTTTGTAAGGGAGTGTTTACTCTGTGTATCTTCTGCTCACTCTGAGCCAAATGAAATATTTTGCATAATCTGTTGTATTTCTCAGTCTCACCTGTCCCTTATAAAATAGAAAGGATTATATTCTGCAGTTAAAGATTAGTGTTTTGGGGTTTATTTTAAATGGGCATTTCTTAAAATTATATAATGACACTGAAGAGTAAAAATGCTGTTCCAGTCTCTTCTTTTTTCCAGAAAAAAATACTAATTGGCCTGATTTGCTTTTTAACAGTGGCATTTATTATCTATTGAGGCAAATACATTTGTTTAATTCCCATTTACTTTTATTCCCTTGGAAGAATAGTTCATTTATATTTCATTTCATGTAGGACACTCTGGACTTGAGCTGTCTTGTAGCAGGGAGAGCTGGAGAATGGAGCAACAACTGTATTATTGAAGAGCTCCATAGCCACAGACTGGGAAAAGCATGATCGGATGTGATTTTCAGAACAGATGCCCAAGCAGAGTTGGCAGTTAATTAAAAGCACTATGTACTTAATGATTAACTAATCACAGCGTGATGGCATTCAACGGAGATGCAAGAAACTTCTCTGCTGGATTCAACAGAGAAACTCCTAATGTCTGCCTTCAGGGTACCGCACTTACAGCCGTTTGCTTTTGCATTACCAGCAGAGACAACAGGAGCAGTTAGGCTGGCAAATTTCATTAAGCATTGCTTAGTTAAAACCTTAAAAACAGAGAGGATGAGCTTAGTCAATACTGTATCAGCTATACTTACAACACAGTGTGTCTTTAGCTACGGTATTTCACAGCCGTGTTGTCAAGCAAGTGATTGCAAAGCACATTTAATCATGCTTCGTGAAGAAGGTGTAGGAAGTATTATTTTTGTTCTACTGTAAGTAAATAAGTAAGAGAAATATTACACGACATAAATGACATGTCTGGAAGTAACAGTCTGGAATGTTCTAGATATTCACCAACAGATGATGTTTCCTTTTTTTTTTTTTTTTGCAATAGAATTACAGAGTCATGCTTACAGTGTAACACCTACTCATTTCAAAGTTATTTTCTTGAACTCTCCGCGCAATATTTTATTCTTTTTAATTTTACCCTCAAGTATTCAATTCTTTTACACAGGAGCTGTCTTTTTGCCTAAATTTATGTCCTTGCACCTAGCACCATAAGATCCTGTGGTGTGACAACACAAATAATCACAATATTGCATTTTTGCATTTCAGAGATTGTGATCATAGAAAATCTAGTTATGTATAAAATGCAATGCAGGAAGCTGAGGCATTTTCAACCCAATTAGAAAGCAAATTTCTGAGAAATCTCTGGGGTGATTGCTTTCTTGTCACTATTCTTCTCCGTGGTGTGGATGCAGTCCAGATAATTAGAGCTAGAAAGGAGAATGACAGTGGATTAAAAAAAAAAAACCATTTGAATTCAGTGATGATACTGAAGAGAACATTTTAAAATTATTGCTAGAGATTGCCAAAGATAATTGTTCCTGTGTGATCATGTTTGGCAACATAACCCCACTACTTTCTCCAGTAGTGAAGTGCTCTGCCTGGCAGTAAGGGTGCCTGTCTCCTGCTCCTGACTCACATAGGCTGCAAGTGCAGGATACTCAGCCTCTGTCTTCTTGCTTCTCAAGTTTGTGGGTAGCAGGATCCACCATGGGAAGAGATGCTTGGAGTAATTGCACACATACACTGTGCACAAGAGATCCTTGGCTGGATCTCACCTGACATCAAGGCAAACTGGGGCTCTTTCTCTTGATACAGCTTGAACATGGTTTTCTTCCTTGCAGTTAGGTCTAATTCAGGAAAAAAATAGTGTTTATTACCTCCAGCCTTTTGCCATGGCCAGCTGGTGTTCATGTTCTGTGCTTCGGTGCAAACCTAGCTTTTCCCAAATCGAAGCCTTTGGAAGTATAAGGAAACAGCTTTTCTTTTTTAGGCAATAGGTGGAATAATAGGACTGGCTGGTGCCTCTGTGGTGATAGCAGCCATTCAGCCCACATTCCCATCAGGTGGGGCCTGGGCCCCTCCATCACCCTGATAATTTCTTCTGCTGTCTATTCCCAGTCTTGCAGCTCTGATTGCCCAGTCTCCAGCAAAATGGATGAGCTATGAGCTGCAGGCCAGGCAGGTGTCGAGTAGAGGTCCAGTTTCTTGGTGTCTGTGTAAAGCCAGGATGTCCTGCTCTGTCCTCATGGCACTGCTGCAGTTTTTCTGGTGCTGCTGCAGACAGGAAAATTTGTTTTGCTCTGCATGTCACCTTGTGGCTGTTGGCATGTAACTCTACAGAGCTGAGACCTTGTCCCAGAGATTTTCATGTGCTGACTGGAACACATGGACAGGTCACCCAAGGGTTGTTGGTCACTATCCAGAAGCCCAAAAAGATAAAACACCTGCCAAAATGCCTGATTTTTCAGTTTCAGGTCCCTGGTTGCACTATGGAGAAGCCAATGCAAAGTACCTGAACTAACGATGATTCCAGGATAGTCATTGCTAAAGTAAGGTTGCTTCCAGACCCTTGTCAGAAAAGGGGAGTCCCCAGGGGTACAAGGCTATAGGATGGCTGTGTGCCTCCGGAGTGGGAATGCTGCTGGACTTCCGTTGCAGTGCATGGATTTAGAAAGGAATAGTACCTCTTTCACCCCATCCAAGCAGTAGCGAAGAAAGACATCAGAGGAGGTGGACCGGTCCACAAGCTTGCCAAGAGAAGTTGTCTATCTATTAAGAAAGCAAAGTAATAGTGACTGACCAGATTAGAGGAAAGAAGGAAATCAAATAATAGCACAAACTGATGTGACAGTACATCTCCTTTGCTGCTCTGAACAGAAAAAAAAAACCCCAGAAGTGTTGCTAAAGTGAATGTGCTCAGTGCTTTCCATGTGCAGAAGAATGTAGTGTCCTTGTTTTCAAGGTAGAAAAACAAAGGGAAGAAGTGCAACATGAGCAAAGCATGGAGTGGCTCCTCTCCATGGTAACGTGTTGCATGAGTAACATCTTTTTGGTGCTAAGGCATGTAGGAAACTCTTGAGCCCCGCAGGAAAAAAACATCTTGATCTGCTCTCTGTGCGTTCTCTGAGATAAACAACTAAGCACACCATGGATGGAAGATACTTCAAATTGTGTTTGGGTTCTGGGGTGTTACTTTGGCATCATAATGGTGCCAACATATCAGAACTTTCCATGGTCATCAGAGGCACTTTCTACTTTTTTTAAAAACTGGCTTGCAAAACCAAGATTACTTTTAAAAAGGCAGCTCATTGAAAAGCCCCTTGGGAAGTTTTAATGGGAAGTTACAGTGTTGAAGTGCCTATTTCAGTATCCTGGGTGTAGGGGAGGCCTTTCTCACAGGACGGCAATATAAAACTGAGACCAGTGGAAAAAGTCATGAAAGGAAAATATTTATCGTTTTTCCGATTTCTCTGTTAGGATTCTCCTGTAGAGATTCAGTTGTTTCAGGACAAAAGCCCAGGAAAGAGATGCCAAGAAACGACAAGACCAGCAAGCATCACTTGTGGTGGCAAAAGCACTGAGTTGCTCTGTGGAAGGAGCCAGCCTCAGTCACACCAGCTCAGTTATGAACCCTGATGTTTGCTGGCATGGCAGTGGTGGGCCATCAGAAGGAGAGTTCTGATGGTGTCTTCTGTCCCCTTCCCTCGGTATCTACCGGACATTGTCCCTTCCCAGAAGAACAAGGAAGGGAGGGTTGGAGAGAGACTGAGTGGTGATCTTGCTGATCAGTGTTTGTGCACCCATGTGAGGGTGAGCTCTCCTCTCTCTCCGTCAGTTCATGAGACACAGCAGCTGGTCCATGCTGTGACAGGAGCATTGATGAAAAATCAATGCTTGCCAAATGGACACATGAAAAAAGCCATAACATTAAATTGACAACAACAAATTGAAAAGCAACAACAACAAAAATGTTGAAGTTAGTACCTTCAAATTATGGAGAATAAGCAAACTTGAAAAAAAACCTGAGCTGCTCTGTTTTAAATGCCAGAGACTTGTATGAAAAGAATGCTTGCAGTAAGAACACTGAGCTGGGGTGCAGGTAGCTGATTTCCATGACCTCTGGAGAAAGGCTACTTTGTTGTAGTTGTTACAATGAGAGAAATCATTGAGATCTGAGCTTTAACCTACAACCCTTACTTGCTAAGTTGTTTTTTTAATGTTGTGGACTATTGAATGATAAAAGTAATTTTTCATTATGTTTGTCTCATTTCTATGTTACGCAGAGTTTATGAAAATGTCAGCTATTTCTTTTAAAATAGGAAGAATTTCTAAATGAAACTTTTTATCAGAACTGATGCATGTTCTGTAAAGCAAGTTGATAACAATGTGTTAGGATACTGATTTCACATTTTATATTGAGCAGGTATTGTTCTTCTGTGAAAATTAGTGGAAGCACAAACTAAACACGTTTTTCAAAACCTGATCCTGTATTATTTCCACTTACTTCAGGAATTATCCACCTTTTGTTAAGAATAGCCAATAACTTGCAAAGCAGGGTAGTGGGATAGACCTGTGAAGAGATGTATGCTTTTCCTTTTGCCATGTGTGCTGCATTGTAGGTTTTCTACTTCCTTACAAAAGAAAAGGCATCATGTTTTTGAATAGGCCTGAATTAGCTACTGAAAAGCTTCAGGAAATATCTCAGAATAATACAATGCCACTCCCTCCTATTTTTATACAATCAAAAATGAATTACAAAGAAAGACATGTTACTTGGAAAACAAACCCCGAGATCAATCTGTGCATTCTGCTGATTGCCATGTAAACTTTTTGCTTCATTTTCAGCATGCAGAAGCTTAGAGGATGAATTGACCTTGTACAAACTTAGCCAACCTCAGCAATCTCCTGCCAGATGTGTGCTTCATTATTTAAGTGATACCACACTGTCAGACTCCTCCTGAAATGAAGTGGACATGCCAATGCAGCGTCTGGCCCTCAGATCCTGAGTTTCTGTAAGTAGAAAACCCTGTACAGACGGAGAGCTGATTCCATGAACCCCAGGGAGACTCACGTGGGTTTGAAATGTTAATCAATGCAGTTCAGACCGCTCTGAAAGTGCTGTCCTGAAAGTGGTGGAACTCTGAAACTTCTGAGCTACTTCATGTCTCCGTTCTAAATGTGTGTTTATAATGGTTCAAAGTTCAGGGTTTCTAATGTTTAGATAGATTTGATAACTGCTAACTGCTAATTATTTCCATTTTTATACTATACTTTAAGAGTACTTGATTTTAGGCTAAACCAGGCTCTGCACATTTATGGTTGCAAGAAATTGTGTGCTGTTATATAATTTAGATTTCTTCCCCTTTCCTTCTGTGGGTATTTTTTGGGGATTATTTGTTTTGGGGTTTGATTGGACTCTTTTGTGCGTTGTTTCAAAGAATTGGCTTCACAGTCATAGTGAACACCTGTGAGACACCCTCCCAGGGGGGGCAAACTGAGCAAGTGAGTCCCCAGGACTCCACACTTGTTCCTTTGATCAGCAGGCTCAGCCTGTAGAGAGGAAAGGCTTTGCAGAGCTAAGGTACCCTCCATAAATTGTCCTGGTTAGGACACAGCTGCTGCCCATTTACAGAAAGTCCACTGACAGCTACTGAAAGGAACTGGGTGGATTGATCAGTAAAATCTGACACTTTCTGTTTCCAGAGTGGGCAGTGTAAATGGCACAGCAGGTTCTGGGAGATCCACAAAGCAGCAAAAGGCAGCAGAGGCGCCGTGGAGAGCAGCCTGCTCCAGGGAGAGGACAAGCAGGAATAGATCAGCTGAATCAGTGCAAGCCACACAATGAGTGGATTTCATAAGCACAGCTTAAAAAGCTTTCTGTGACTCTTGCAGAGAGCAAAGGGGTCTTGTGACAACACTTATTTTGCACCTAACTTGATGTTTTTTTGGTGAGTTTTACTTCCTAAGTAAACGTGTACTTGGAGGCAACAAGGATGGCAGTCCCTATCTGAACCTGATGACTCCTTTTTCAGGAGACAGCTTAAGAATTTCACCTCACTTAGTGCCAAATTTAATTTAATATTTTTTTTAAAGATTACTTGCACAGTGTGGAGGCATTTGGTTTAAGCAAGGCCTGAAAAATTCTGAGCATTTAGAAATGTGCAGCAGAGTATGCCAAATTAAGCTGGTTTTCTAAGCAGAGATAGTTCCTTTGATTTTCATTTATTTATTCATGTGCAATTATTTAAAATTACACACGGAGCTAAAAGAAAATTCTCTGAATTCATGGGGAAAAAAAGCCATCTAAGCTTTCCAAGGATGTACAGTACTGTGACAGCTGAATGAGAGTCCTTCTAATGATGTGAGGGCTGTTTTATGCATTACTTTTGAAGGGGAGGAGTTTCCTTCATTAACTGATGATATTTAAAGCCTTTGGCATTTCTTTCTTTGGACATGCAGTAATCCATTCAGCCATCATGCCAAGCAGCTTCACTCCTGTACATTTTTGTATATCTGAGGTGGGTCTTCAGGTTTCAGAGGAAAGGTTTGTGTTGTGCAAGGTGTTATACTGCCATCGGATAAAAGATTTTACTTCATCAGTCTGCAACCCAAATAGGAGCAAGGAAAGGAGGAAGGAAGTGGATGGTGTCTGAGGCATCTGCTCAACAGGTGAGAGCAGGGAAACAAATCAAAATTCATGACTGAATACAACATTCCACACAGTACCAGTACTGTCTGTACCCTTGGTGCAAGGCCTTCTTGGTTTCAAAGAAACATCTCCAAACTCTCATCAAAATCTACCACTCTTTTTTCTTTATGCAAGTGATCTTATAATGTAAATATAAATTGACCGTACTACGATACGCTCACACGTACTCATTAATCAGGTTTATTGTCAAAGTTATAGACAAATTGAACTTTAGCTACAAAATGGAGTTGGTGTAATGTGTTACTGCAGTGGAGAGCCTGCAGAGAGTGGTTTTGCAGTTAACTCTTTCACCATGCACCCATGCCACAGTTGGTCTCAGAATTAGTGACCAGATAGTGTGTGCACACTCAAAGATGCAAATGGTTTGGGATTCCCTTGAGCCCAGAAACAGCAGACAGGACCCTCTCCTCAGAGGAGAAAGGAGGCAGTGGAAGGGTGCTGCCATCAGTCTTCGGGTTTCTTTGGCCAGAAAAGAAACAGTATAAAGAGAAATTATCAACAGCTCTCAGCTTAGTCTCTGCTGCTGTTTTTGAAGAAATACATGGTATTGCTTGTTATACTAAAGAGCAGTCTGGAAATACTTGAAGAACAAGGAGGTACTGCAGCCAACTGAAGTGACTGCTAAAAGGCTGAGTGAGAGCTTTCCCAGATGTTTCCCATGTCACCTGGATCCATCTTTGAATTTGGCTGTACTTTCCTTCCCACGTGTCAGACGGGGAATCCTTCTTTACCGTGTTGGAAAGGCAAGATGTATCACTTGTGTCTAAAAGGTCTCTCGAACCCAGTCCTGCTTGAGGAAAGTCTGCCTGTGATTCTTCCAAGTTTGCAGAAAGTGTAAGCCATGGTCAGCTTGCCCAGCTTAATACTCAGCTCTCTCAAAGGATTGCATTGGGACTGGTTTAGAGCTACACTAACTCAGCTTTGTTGCTTCATTTTGCATCAGATGTGGACAGATCTGGAAGTCGTGTCAGCTGTGAAGGTCAAATGGACGTATCTGTGAGGCTGTAGCTGGAGGTACTTGGAGCAGGGGAGAGCACCAAAACCACTTCTCCCTGTGTGTACATCTATATCCAGGGGTGAGTCAGGCTAGTGGCATGAGGAGAAGGGAGTGGGAAGCACAAGTTACTTGCCTTAATAGCACTGTCAAGAACCTTTAGTTTTCTTTCTTCAAAAGCATTTGAGAACCAGAGGGGACAGCTTAAGAGAAAAGTTGCTCTAATGGAGAGAGATGTGGAGGCAGGTCATCCTGAAACGGCACTTTAACTGTATCATTGTGGATTATCCCCCATCTGACACACACTCTGAGCTCTTTAAAAATCCAAGCACAAGATGTTTAGCTTAAAATTATTTAACAATATTTTTATTGTGTTAAGATCCACTTTTTTTCCCCAGTGTTGCGAAGTCTGGCCCCCTGCCTGTGCTGCTGGTGCCCTGGTCCTGGGATGCCCAGATTGTTTTAGGGAAACCTATTTGATGCATGTCAGATATTGAAAATTTTGAATATATTTTGCCCTAGAAAGCTTTTTTTTTTCTGGGCAGTCAATTGTGTTGCAGACCTGTTTAAAACTAGTTCTTTAATACTTATAAAAGAAAAACTCACATTTTGAACAGATCAGTGAAATGATTTCAGCCATGGGTTTACTGTAGCAATAGAGACCAAAGCATCCTTATACTTATTTAATATTTTGAGGGAAAACCCACTTGCACACAAAAGCAATTAAAAATGCAGAGTTTTTTTTAAAAAAACCAACATTTGAAACAGTGCCAAGGTTTCATCTCTAGAAATACCATTTATTCTGTATTACAAGTAGTCCTTTTTCAGGCCTGATCAACCTGGAGCTGCATCAACAAAGGGCAGTACTTGACTCTAGTAAAATTCATCGATTAAGAAGTGTATCACTGAACACCTCAGCAAACTAGCATTTAATAGCTCTAGACCATGCAAAGGCTGAGCATTCAATTTCAGCTTAAATGCAACGCAATCATAAATGTATTTTGAATAACAAGGTAATTGTGCATGAAAATTGTTCGTTATGTATGCAAATGGACTGCTGCACTCTGGATCTGAGAATTGTCTGGGCTGCTTCTGCTTTTAAAAAAATGGTTAATTGTCCTTATTTGAAATTCCTTTAACAAAATATCCCCAAATTATAGTCGTTTTGCTTTGTGAATGAAAAGAAAATTCTTTTCATTTCATGTGAATTCTTTGTCCACTTATCAGCCCATTCTAAAGCTTAGTTTGATATTGAGGTGTTTTTAGAGCAATATATTATTTGCCTGAATTAAGTTGCACACAGTTCTTAGTTGTCTTTGACAACCAATACTCAGCTCCCTCTGCATTCAGTGCTGTCAGCGTTTGTGGTGCTCCTGTGCAGCAGCTCTGCAGTTTCATCAGCAGGGTTACAAACAGGTGTTTCCTGCCAAACACACAGCACTGGTGGGGAAAAGACACCAGTGAAAAGCAGAAAGGGCATTGAGAATGTGTTGGTACAAGCAGCAGCACTGTGAATTTGTCTCGTATTGTAAATGCAAGATGTTTAATGATGAAAGTTTTAGTCCTAATTGAAAGTGGCGTTTTGCTGAAGTGTCCAGTGTGAAGCAGAGAATTTGTTCAGGTGTGCACAGAATGGGCTTTGCTCATTGCAGTAGTGCTTAGTGAGTGAATTTAGTTAATGATGAAAACTTCGGGCCAGTGTTCAGAGCCCAGCCGTGATCTCAGAGTGCCTCTGCTGCCGTGCAGAGACAAACAGCACCACAGGCTTTGTGCAGGGAACACGCTGGAAATGTTTTTCCCGAGAAGTCGGTGGACTCCAGTTTCTCACTTCCAAGAGCCCCCTGGTGCTGAGAGGGGTGAAGAGCCTGTCCCCAAGTCACAACAGGAATTTTGCAAGTTGAAACCACTTTTCTTAGACAAGTCCCAGCAATGTTGCTTTGTACAGGACAACCCTAAGGCCAACATGCTATTGGGAGCATTAACAGTAGATGGTGATGGGTGTTGTTTTATAGAAGTTTTCTCAAGTACTTTGTCTTTCCTGCTGCTCTTGGCTACCTGTGGTTACAGTCATTGTTGCTGCAGCTGAACCCTCAAATCCCCAAACCTAAAATCAGAGCTTCAAAAATTTGCTTTCCATCAAATACATTAAGGAAATTAATTTAGCAGTCTCCTGTGGTTGTTGAAAGACAGGTGACAGCCTGTTTTTCTTCTAAGACTTTCTGCTATTGCAATATTTGTTTGCTCCTCTCTTTTGAGGAGATTGGATTGATTTTGGAGTAGTTAAAATGTGGTCCTTCATCCTTCAGAAACCAGGGAGAAAGGATAGTATTATGTATAAACTCTACCCACTGCTGCTGTTGGAGGACTCCAAATGTATAATTATGCCATGGAAATAGATAGTACAAGAATTGAGAAATCTGGAATAGAGCAAAACAAGGAGAATGACTGAAGTGCATTATCCCCTGCAAAGAAGAGTTTCCGGGCTGTGTGTCTTTGTCTTGTGTGGCATTAGGAGGGGTTGGTTGTCTGAGTAAACAAAAATGTAAAAAGCCACTAAGAAAAACTTAGAATATCATTGTATTTCCAGGACATTATCATCAGTGTGTGAGTGTGTATATGTAAAAAAGATTCTACCTCTATCAGTGTTTTTACAGTTCTCATTAAAATGAGGGAGAAAATTCAACATTAATATAGGAAGGAGGGAGAGAACAAAATTGAAGTAAACGCATGCTGCTGTGTTTATAATCATGCATTTTCTCAAAGATTTTGTCAGATGTCTTTGGCCAGTTCCTGATCTATTGCATAAGTAGACTTTGTAACAATCAAGGGAAAAGAGAACGTTGTGTCCTGCCCTGTTTGTTCCCATTCCCTGCAGGCCTGGGATGATCTCTGCTGAGGTTTGAGAAGGGGTGGCTGGTGCTTTGTTTACCTGTGAGTGCCGGCTCCAACTTCATGTGAGCAATGTTTAAATGTAAAAGCCACAGTGAGCTGCATTAATATGCCCACATAAGGATCTTTTAAGATTTATTGACAACATCACTTCTTGATGCATCTTTCCTAGTTTGAGGGGTTCATTTTTTTGTTTGTTTTAATTTTCTTGTTGGTTTAGCAGTAAAAAATGAGAGAAGAGCTTTACATAATTGCTAATGCTATTTTTTTCCATAGTCTTTTGAATGATTTCTGCTTCAATTCAGTGTGTATTTATTGCTCCTTCTCAGCTTCATGATCTGGAGGTTTTTAATCAACAAAAATATTTTGCTGCGTATCATACATTAGAAGTTGCAATGCACCATCCTGTGATTTTATTTATTTAATTAATTATTTATTTATTTACTTCCTGCCTGCCATCACTTCCCACTGCCCCGTGAAGATGCTGGAGCCACTCATTTTTAGTGCCAATAGTTTAATCAAATTACCAGCTCTCAGAAATGATCTAATTTTTTTCCTATTCCTTTTATTATAGTGGAGACCTAAAGCACAAATGCACTGCATCAAACACAAAACAGGATTATTTAGATATTTTTGTTACTTAGGTCTTCAAAGTATTTAGGTGCATTTTTAAAACTCTTATTAAAGTGTCATTTTTAGAAAATGTCCAATGCCCAGTGTTTCACCACCTCAGAAATCACTGGAGTAGTTGCTCTCTTCTTTTGAGTATTGACTCTGTTGGCCTCATTCTGCTCCGCTGTCGATCACCGAGTCGTGCCTTTGTTGGCCTGTCATTCTGCAGAGATCAAAAGCAGTGAGAATCAAGTGCTTTGTTAGCACACGAAAGCTTTACCACCTGGAAAAGTGTGTCAGCTTTTTTGATTTATTTGTTCAGAGTTTTTCACTTATTGCCTTCTGGGTCAAATGACAAGTATTTGGAGGCAGAGTGTAGCTTCAAAGTCCTCTTTTTTAAGGAACCAAATTATGTAGCTCATCTTAGTAGAAAAAAATATTCCTGATCAAGACAGTTTACTGCATCAGGTCTCTCAAAGGATGAACCTACTGCATCTCTAAGCTGTTTTTCTTCACTAGCCTGATTCATCTACTGAAAATGGGGGAAGGCAAGTACAGTTATCAGGGCCCAAAGGCAGAGAATGAAAGCAGAAAAATTGGCTTCTCTTTTCATGACTCTCTCTTTGGGAAACAGCTTTTGCTTATGTGAAGGAAAAAAATAAAGAAAGCTATTTTCTTTGTTAACTTCTGAACAAGTATGTAACTCAACACTCAAATCTATACTCAGTGACATGTTTTCTTCCTAGCTCTGCTCTAATACTTTTGACATTCCCCATTAAGCCAAATATATTATAACATTCTCTTCTAGAAGTCAATCTGTACTGGCAGCTGGCCTGGGCTACTACTTTAGGAGAACACAGATATTTTAAATTTCTTGATGTTTTGCCTTAGAAATATCATAATAGATAGGGAAATAGAGAGGTGGAATTTTTCCTTAGATGAGCATATGCCAGACCTGCTTGCTTTTGAAAAGCTGTGATTGTCAGAGGTCCAAAATGGGCCAAGTCAAATTAGCACTAATTAGCACTTCAGCAGCATCATTTGTGCTGTAAATGCTGAATTCACCACAACTTACTACTGCCTCATCGTGGCAGCCTGTGAATAAATCCTGAAGTACCTCACAGATGCTCTGATGTTTAGAGGGCATAAACCTTGCCACTGACTGGGGGGTGTGGTAGTCCATATTTACGGGAATCTGGTATGTTCAAAATGAAAAAAAATTCTTCTTCCTGTTGCCAAGGTGAGAGTCACGCATTAACACTGAGACAGTGTTTTCATATGCTACAGGATATACCCTATTTTTGTAAAGCATTGTTCAAAATTTCTCTGAATTCTGTCTGGTAGTTGCATTATTAATCTACTTTGTAAACTAAAATCTGGAAGATTTATTTATAAGGAAGGGCTTTTTTACACAGGCATCTGTCTGCCTGCTTGCCTAATTCCCCTCTCCCACTTAGAAATCTGAGAGTGAAGGTGGCTGCCTCTGAAACAAATAATGCAGAGGGTCTCTTAACAAAGCGAGGGGCTGCACTTGCTCTTCTCCTGCAAAATTCAGCGGTGCTGCTCCCTGGCTGGATGAACAGCTGTGGCAACAGCCCTGAGCAGGCGGAGAAAGAGTGGGGACAGTGGCAGATGAGATGGAGCAGGAGAGGGAAGGCAGCATTTGGTTGAGCAGTTGGGTAGAGATGAATTTTAAGCAAGGGAGGGTTGGCAAGAGGTTTCTGAAAATGGTCAAAACATGGAACAGAGCTGGTAGTCTGTCCCATGATGCTGAGGAGATCACTGAGAGATGGGCTGGAAAGAGTTGCATGAGGACGCTTAAACACATTTGATTTAAGCAATGCTTCTAATGCTGATGAGACTGGACGTGCTTTATGGGACTCCTTGAAGCTTGCTTTTGCATTTTAATCATGCTAAACTTTCTGAGAGTAAGAAAATAAAGGAACTGTCTTCGCTTCTTTCCTGAAAATATGACTCAGAAATGAACTTTTTCTTTCTCTGCTTTAGAAACCTGGTAATGCTCAAGTGTGTTTAAAAAAAACCAAACAAAATACAACAAGAAAACCCCAAGCCTTGTTTAATGCATCATCATGAAGAATTGACTGCATCTTTTTGTAACTGAATGCCTTCTCCAAGGTGATGAAGCCTTTCAGTAGTAAAAGAAGAAAACTGCCTTGGAATGGATGTTTGCATTGGTCAACCATCTACTGCACTGTAAGCCAGTAAATTATCTTCTTGATGTCTCCTCCCAGCAAATATAAGTTTTCATTTTCAGGGTTTCTGTCTGGCAGTTGTATACATTAGGGGATGCTGCTTAAAGGTGATAAAACATGCTATGGATGTGATGACATAAAATTAATGTATAATGCCACTGGAGAAGCATATGTTGAATGCTTCTCCCAGGGCTAAGTAGGGTATTTAATCACCAAAGTTTTGGTCTTTGGCCTTTTAAAATGCTTGATTGCATGCATCCAGGAGTCATGGCCCCCAGGGTGTTACACAGAAGTTTGGAAAGGTTGAGGTTTGATAACAGAACTCTGCTTGTATTGATTTCTTCTGGTATTCACTAAAACTTACAAAAAATTTAAAGAGTGCATTTATGTTTTTATAATCTCTATGACAATAAGCACAGGAAAATGGCTTTTCTTTTTCTCTGAACTGTAATTGTGAAAATTATATATTATGAGAGATTATGATTCGAGATTGTATTTTCACTTGTGTTATCTATTAAGAGGAGCAACGTCTGCCTTAGAGTTTGAATTTAAAAAGACATGTCTGGTTTATTATTATTATTATTATTATTATTATTATTATTATTACTATTATTATTGCTCCTACATTCTCACGCAAGCCATAAAACCATTTTAGCATAAATTCCTTATATAAATGCTATTATTAAGTGCTACCAGGGTAGAACACCAGTCATTAAATCCTTCTGAGCAGTAACAACTGGGAGAGTTTAATGGAGCCCTCATCAAAGATGAACATGGAAGAAGATGGAGAGAAGCTTCTGTGCATGCTGCCTGTAGCCTGGAGGGGAACAGAGCAAGGAGAACCTCTATAATTTACTGTGCTTCTCTGTTGTAAGGAAAAAAGAATTAAAACATGTAACCTAAACCAAAGCCCAGTAAAGCCTGTGGGAAGCTTTCTGTTAACTTCAATGTGCACTAGATCTGGTTGATAGATTTCTAAAATACAAAGCATTTCACATGGTGTGTTGAAGAGGTTTTTCCATGCAATGGACACACATAATGAGATCTTTCATTCTCTCCTTTTCCCAGATTTGGCCTTGAAGAAAACCCTAGAGCTGAATGTTGCTGAACTTTGGGCAGAGTTAGATTCTGACCTGAATACTGAGGACAGAATCCTTGTGTATTTTTGTTTGTTGCCTTACATGTTCTTTATCCTTTGCTGCTCTGTTCTTTATCATCTGCAGGGTAAAAGATTCTGAACCAGAAATAGATTTGCACATGGAGGTCTGGGCTGTGAGGGCAATAGTTCTTTTTACCTCATCAACAGAGCTGGCTGCTTCCCTCCTGCAGCATTGCCTGCACTGAGATGTGGAGGATTACCTGTACACAGAGATGCTGGCAAGTGTCTATTTTCCTCAGCAAGAATGCACAAGGTAGAATATCTTGTAGAAAGCCAAGATTTGCCTTTCAGGTAGTTAAATATGAGCACACCAGGGTGCCACTGTATCCCCCCGATTGATTTGGTCATCTGTTATTTAGTTTCTTGAGTGGCTTTTTGTACCAACCACCTACATATCCCAAGTATCAGAAATCTTTTTTTTTTAAGGAGTTGCTTTCCTTTTCTCTGTGATTCTTGACAATGTGATTCATGGGAGCAATGAGGGATTCTTTTACTGAACAAAATATTCTTCAGAGAGAAAAGTGAAGTGCGCTCTTTGTATCTGGAAAAGAGATATCATTGCAGAGAAATCATCTATTATTTCTCATTTGGCATTGAACATTGACTCCAAAAGTATTGCAGTTACTTTTTGTACTGGGCATCTATTTTCCAGAACTTTGAGTGCTGTAGATTCCAAAGGTCATCTCCTGAATATATGTATTACCACAGGTTTTGCCTGAAACACAGTTGTCTTTAGCTGGCTGTCAAAGTCACTGACAAACCTTGAGAAGAGAGGAGATGAGGCTGCAGATGAACAGTAGTTCTCCACATTTTCTGTTCCTGTCCATCAGAAGATTGGGATGGAGGTGCTGTGGGAGGGCTATATACTTATTGAACAGGAGTGAGTGGACTCTCCCCTGCGGGCAGCCCGGGACAGGGCTCGTGTTTGGAGAGAAGTCATCCACCCTGCTTTCTCAGCAGCGTTTGACTGGAGCATTCATTTTGGTGTCCCCAGCCAAGCTCTCAGTTCAGTTCCTACTGACTGAAAGACTGCTGCTGTCACCAGGGATTCCTGGCAGGAGAGCCAGAGCAAACCCCAGGACGTGCAACAGGCTGCCCCGTGAAGTGTCCCTAGCTCTACACCTGGCTCCTTCCATTTTCTGACACTAATTTTTCATTTGGCTAATTTTAGGACTTCACTGCGTGAAAGAGATGGGGCAAGCAGGGGAAGGTGACTTTGCCATTGTTTTAGATTAATTTATTATTTTTTAGAAATTAGTCTGAAAGGCCCAGGAACAGATACAGAGTGAGGAAAAGAAGTGCCTGCGTCGCCAAAGTGACGTCGTTGTGCATTTATGTAAGGTTTGTCTTTCCCTTTGCAATTGAAGTAATGACACATCAAAGCTGCTTCCAATTGCTGGTTGCCTGTAAGAGTTTCGGGTTTCTTTGTTTTATCCCAAGATCATGTGCACACCTCATAGTCAGTACTCAGCACACAGGGCAAAGACAGAGCACCTACTCGTGCTCAGCTTAATTCCTTTAAGTGCTCTCATGGCTGTCAAACTGTAAGAGCAGCACGATGGAGACTGACTTGTTTGCATTGAGGAATCCTTTTTGATATTCAATGTCCCAAATTATTTTAGTGAGAAGATGTGATGAGAGCTTTATAGAACTGCAAACAGTCCATGAAGATAATACCCTGAGGCAGCTCATTTGCCTAACACAGAGCATATACTCAACTGGTATAACACAGTACAAATATTTACCAAAATCAGTTTTTTATGTTTACCTTGGAATGGGAGAACACATTTTGAACAATTATTCTCTTTTGTGCCCAGCTCTGCAATGCAGAATGTTTTCAGCAGAATCTTGTAGTCAAGCCATGGATACGCATACAGTGAACTAAGCTCAAGTGTATCCTGTTGTGTTATGCTGACCATGGGAGAAATAAAAGGTACAGCTAGGCTCAGGATTCTATATCAGAAATCATATGCTTAAACACAATGATGACTTTTTAAATCTTTTTGGCCATAATTAGCAAGAGTCAGCTCAGAAAGGGCCTTGAAAAGTTTACTGTGGCATTTCCAGTTTCTTGCCTAAATAATGAAGGGAATGTCTTTGGCAAATGCTGACCAGCAGCTGGTAGCCCTGAATATTTGGGTTGTACAGAAAAGCAGCAAGCTGTGCCTCGCGGTACTCAAAGCCTGGGCTCCTGGGCAGCGCTGTCAAGGTCTCTCACAGGAGAAGTGCTTGTGCTTTTGTGTCCCACTGAAGGCTGTGGGTGCCACAGCAGCTTTGGCAATGCACTGCTGCTGTCAGCAGGGCAGGTCCATTGTGTTATCAGAAACAAAGGGCTGCAGGATGTGACTCCTGCTAATGTGTTGTTTGGTAGCATGGTCACATTCTGCTTTCATCCACTCCTTTAAGCGGTTCTTCTGTTTCTTTGCTTCTTTGAAATTGAGAGAGATGAGTTTGGAAGGCTGCAGATGAAAATAGTCCATGGAAAGAAATTTTAAATGAGGTCACTTTGCTGTTTCATCAGATGAGAAGGAGCTTAAGGACAGGTTCAGTTCTTAGTTCAGGCTTGCTAAGAATGCAGATTTCTGATAAAAGGTAGAGATTCTCAAACATTCATCAAACAGTTTATACCAGGGATGTCATGTTTCTGAAAATCCAGGACCAAGTTTTTATGTTGTAGACGTAAATCATAAATTGAAGTCAGGTGACTTAATGTATGTACTAATTAGAGAGAGGATAGACCTGCAGTATCACAAAGTTCTAATGGGATCAGGGATGAAATACTACAAGAAATGCTGGGAATACTACAAGAAATTCTTTGTCTGGGAGCCATTATCTATTTTAATTCCTCTCTATTGAAATATGAATCATGTGAATCCTACCTTTAATTTGTTTCTTTATCAGTGCTTTGTTGACTTCATAGTTTATACAAAACACAGCAGGGGAGAGCTGTGAGACTATGCATCAAACATTATAATGCATTAGAGTAATCACTTTTCTCTCAAACACATCAGATTTTGTCATCAAGTTTTATGAGTATAGGCATTGCTTTTCTCAGAATCACCTGAAAAGATTCATCTTAATTAACAGTAGTATAACCTTCTTCATAAAGTTGGAATGTATTTTATCATGAAGAAATTTAGTGGTAAATGCACCTGTTTAGTATTTTTAAACAAAGAGATGCAAAAAAAAAAAAAAAATTTTGCTATGGTTTAAAAAGCTTTCTTTTAAAAAATAATTCAAAACTGTTAATGCAAGGTTAGAAGTTGCAATATTTTCCTCTCATGGGACCAGATGGTGAACTCTGCTTTGTGTTTCACAGAGTTCTGAGTTCCTGAGACCCATCCTCGCTCCTGGCAGACTCCAGTATCTGCTGGTGTGGTGTCAGCTGCCCAAGGTATGCAGGTAATTGTTGTTGCCTTTGTTCTGCTTGCTGGGATGTGAGAGGTTCTCCTATCATCCTGTGTGAATATGTAGGTATTTTTTGTCTTTTGACCCTTGTCCAAAAATGCTTTTTAATCAGGGGTCAGCAAATGCACCACAATTTCAAAAGACAAGCAATACAAATAATCCAGCTGTTGATGGCCAGTGCTATGAGCAGGTGTCTTAAACTCATGCTCAGCTATTGCTCACCAAATTTTCAAGGTGAAGGAAAATATGAGCCAAATAGTTCCTGTCCCCTGAGCAGAGCATGGTGGCAAGCTGGGGTACCAGTTCACGAGCAGCAGCTCCCCAGTCAGCTGGCACTGGCCTTGAGAATGGTTTTCAACAGAGTGTTATTTCTAGTGCCAGTCTTTTGCTCCTGTGTTTTTTATTTAGTGGATTGATGAATAGAAGACCCTGAATGAAGTGGTTTGGCATTTGTTTTCTGGTGTGGCAAACAAAGAACAGCACGGTCATAGTGGTTTTCAAGGCCTCCCTATTCATCAGCAGCCTTAAAGTAGCTGTGCCATGTCATTATGAAACACTGGATATTTTTTTTCATCAGTTGCAAAGTAGAATTTGACAAGGGAAGTGCTCAAAGAATGATAAGCATTAAGAGACATTTTGTACATTTGAATAGGGCATTTATAGATTATTTTTATTGTCACCTTTTTTGCTGTGGGGTGGTTCACCCTTTAAAACCCTCAGCATTATTCCAAGTTATCCTTGCAAGGTTTGCCTGTGGGTGAGCACATCCCCTTCACCTCTAAATTCTTTATGACCTCGTGCTGGATACTGTGGGGCTTCTTGTGTTTAGGAGTGAAGGCGTCCCACAGTGCTGATTGTCTGAGACCAGGAGCTGGTTTGGCACTGTGAGGCTCTACAATATCATCTGCCCTGCTGGCTGGGGCTGGGCAGCAGCCAGAAACGTGCTGAGCTTGCTCTGCCACGGCAGGATTGTGTCCTGCTGGGGAGAGCTCCCGTGCAGTGTGGCTCTGACTGTGCAAGGCTGCTTGTGGCTGCTGTCTGAGCACCCTGCGCTTCCATTTTCTGTTTAAGTGGAGATCCAGCTGAACCATCGTGGTTTTATCTAGGTATTGCAGTCTTACAGTAGGAAAAGATTATTTGAACTCTCGGAGAGCAATGCACTTTGAATTATTTTTCCCCCACTGATGTTTTGTTTTCTAGTGTTGGATTGAGTGCATGAATTTGGGTGTGAAAACATGTATCTTGGGCTCTGTAAAGGTGAGGAAGTGTGTCTGCGTATTTGCAGTCAGGATCACAGCCGTGTGCAGATTGTGAGTACTCCATATAGTGTCTGGGCAAGACAGGTTAGAGCAAGTGCTGGCATTTATGGAGAAGCTGTTTGTTCTTGTCACTCGCTGCAACAGCTGCATCTGAAATTTGTTGCCCTTTGTTTATAGACTGATCCTGGTATTTGGAACACTTTGAGTGTTTCATTGCTCAGGTGTCCAGAATTTGAAACAAAATCAATTATAACTGCAATAGGCAAGAGGGTTTATGGTGATAATGTTCCAATGACAGCATCAGGGGAAAGCATCAGGAACTTCCAGCTCATGTTTATTTGCAGACACTTCTACACAGTCTTAAAATAGCAGTAATTGGTACAGGAAAAGCAGGTACAGCATGATCTCTGTCCCTACAGAAAAGTAACAATATAGATAGGTAATATAATGTTAGAAATAGAAAAATAAGATGTGACACAAAAACGCAAGTCATGTTCTAGATGGACGAGAGTTGGTTTCACTGCACTGGCTTCTAATGGCAATCTCTTTGCAGGATGCTTCAGCAATGATGGATTGAGGCACACACATAATGACCTGTTCCAGTCAGGAACTGAGACAGTCTCAAAGGGAATTGCCAATGAGATCTATGGAATGGGATGTATGACTGTGTACAGGAGCAGTGTTGGTACAATTTTGCATGTATATCTTCCTGCCAAAAAGTAAAAAAAGAAAGTCAAGAATGCACATTTTGGAGGATTTTTCTCTAATTTATCACCAACAGGAGTAATGTTCTCTTTGTTTCTGTTTTACAGGGACACCCACATAGCCTTTAAAAAGCATAAATAAAATTACACCCACACAGGCTGGGGGTCTGTGCAGCAGCTGTTCACATGACACTATATTTTATCTGCATACAATTAATCATTTTTTCCTGAGCAACTGTCCCAATCTGTCAAAATATTTGTAAATAGATTCAGTTTCCAGTGAAATTTTCTTTCACTAGCACAACAAAGAGACAGGCAAGACTTATGCCCAGTGGGAAGGAAAAAAGCAAAATTGTTTTTCATTGCAGGTCGAACAGCTCAGTCCTAAGGCGTTTGCCTTGATGATTGTGTGAAGCCAGTGCTCTCACTTAGCAGCTACCTCATTTCTGGGACGAGATGTTTCATTTCACCAGCCACATTTCTCCACAACTGAACAAGCACAAACAAAATGGTGAGTGACAGAGGACAGCTCTGTATTTCCATAGAGGAGGAACTCACCTGGAAGGAAGGGATATTTGGCATTTGTTCCCTTTTTTCACCCCTAACTCCCTGTGTCCTTCTCTTGTGTCCCTCCTCTATGTAATATGTTCATGTTTCCTGCCTATCTTTCAAACCTCCACAGCCTGAGGGTGCCTGGGGATTTAGTGACAATTTACTACAACAGCTAAACAGATGAGCTGGTTACTGCTTCCTATCAATTCTTCAGCAAATTCAGTGTCTGTGTCAGCCCAGTCTCTATGTTGCTGACCCTCTGGGTGCACAGGTGTGGGAAGAAGGTCACTGAAGCCTCTTGGCTTTCCATCGCTGTCCTTTTTGTGAGGTAACACAGATCCCTATTAGACTCATCAGACAGGGAAGAGCAATTCTTCCTAAGAAACTGGGGATGAGGGCAGGTACCATCATGATGTGTAATCGCTTTCCAGAGCTATCCTGGAGGAGGCTTGTTAAAGCACAGATCACTTTCAGAAGTGGAAACACACAGATAGGCCAGCACTGCCCACCAACGTGGTCTCTCAGTCTATTCAGACATCAGTTACCTGTGGGCTTCCACAGCAGCTCCTGTAACTGCAGGCAGACCAAAACTGTGCACTTGGAGCTGTGGAAATCCACATGCTTTCATTGCACCCTGAAGGAAATAAGCCTTACAGCTCATATCAATATATTGAACTTTAACTCTCTTGTATAAACCAGAAAATCCAGATATCAAGTGTGTTTTTAAGCCTTAATCTGTAGCAATGAAAGTGGGAGATTGATGTGTTTGCTAAAGCAAGGGGATTTCTATGTGCACAGGGTTACCTGAGGCCTTACAGAAGGGTTTGCAGGGGGAAGCAGCTGGCTCAGTTGGTTTGGTGTAATTTGGTGGATGATTCAGTCCGGGCAGCAGCTGCTTTTATGGTAACTAGAGCAAGGAATGTCACTGCCTTACCAGCAGCACCCAGCATCAGCCACACCATTTTGGCATAGCCTTGAGCCCACCCTTTATGCCCCTGAATTAGGCCAAAGGTACCTTGTTTCAAAGCAGAACAGTTGACAGTCACACAGTCTCAGCTGAAAGGGTTGTTATGCCTCCCAGCTGGGAGCACTGATGCTCTTGATGCTTCCAGCTGTGGCTGAAGGCAGGCACTGGGAGGAGGCCCTGGCAGCTCCTCGCTGAGTTAAAGGCACTCTTGCATTTCCCAGACTCATGCCCCAGCATATGAACAGTGTGACCTAGCCCGGGCAGTACGAGACATGCTGCAGACATGCTTGTCTTTCCATCAAGGCTCTTGTGTTCTGACAGCTACCAGGAGTGTTAAAATGCACTTTAGACCAATACCATGCAGTCTGTTGGTGCCAGAGCTGCGTGCAGGGTCCTCAGTACAAAAGTGAATTAGACCACTGGTTATTTTGCTTATGGCTCCTTTGGTGCTCTGGACTTGATACTCAATGATTAAGTGGCCAGATGTCCTGAAGCCATTGCATACAGCTGGACAATTAACTGTCTGCTACAGAGATATAGCAAAGGCCTTCCTCCTTTATTGGGGTAAAGCTGACAGTTTTATTGGCTGGCTTTTTGCCTTGATCATATTTGCAGTGTTACACTAGACCTATTTAAATCATTTCAGTTGTGAGCTGAATACTCTCTGGAAGCAGTCTTGATTCCAGCCTGAAGAATAGGTAATGTTTAACGGATACAATGAGCTGTCATTTTAAAGGAGCCACATTTTTATATGAAAAGTAATTATTCCTCTGTAACAGCTCATGGTTTGTTTGGCTGTGGGTAAAATACAGCTTTGATAAAGGATGTTGCCAAAATGAACCCAACTACTTTGAGAAACACATTGCACTAGCAAATCAGTGCTTTTACTACCTGTGTACAAGGTATGGTTTTGTTTTTATACATAAAAGAATCTACTACAGATGTTACGAGAACAAGCTAAATTTAAAAAAAAAAAAAAGCCAACAGAAAACCCAAAACCTCAACAACAACAACAACAAAAGAGCAAAAAGAGCAAAGCCAAGAGCAAGTACCAGCACCCATCAAATGAATCAAGAATTTGATATATGAAGGATCCCTGCAGCTTCATCTGCAGGGCTGTTTCTCAGGCTCTGCTCTTGTGGGCCACCACTGCTCTGTAAGCCATCAGAAAGATTCCTATCAAAGAGTGGTGAGGAGGAAAAAAAGCTCCTTTAAAAAAACCCCCTAAGCCTATTCCCACAAGTGCAAGCAAGCAAATTGTGTATGTGGAGGAGAAATTAACAGTGAATGTGGCTTAATTGGTTGTAAATTAAACTATTGGCAGAACATGATCTTGGAAGGTGAGATATTCCTTTACTCTAAAGACAAGACTTAGGATGCAACCACACTCTTGTTAATCCTGATCTGCTGCCCTACCTGTACCTCAACCGTGCCACCTCCCGAGATGCTCCAACAAAGGTGTCGAGGGTGTTTCTGGGGACTAAGTTGACAGCCTCCGCTTCAGTGTTTACCTTAGTGGCTGCACTTAATCAGAATCGTACCAGGCTTTTGCCTTTGTTGGTTTTATCCTTTTTCACTAATGTGGAGAAAGTCAGGATTTTAGAACCGCTCTGCTGGAAAATGTCGCGTAAATGTTACTGACCCGCGCGGCCAGCAGGAGCTTTGCAGGGCACGCTGCGGGATAAGGCTGTCCCCCGACGAAATAAAATAAAATAAAATAAAAATGTTCTTTGCTGTTTCGGGTGAGAAAACTCCGGCGCGGGGCGGGCAGGGCGGCCGGAGCAGCGCCGGGCAGGGACAGCAGGTGGCGCTGCTGCTGCAGGAACCGCCGCGTGCGCCGGGACCGAGCCGGGAGAGAGCGGGGG